>VZTD01003229.1:486568-736331 GCA_013397725.1 Rhagologus leucostigma | reverse complement strand
TGGATTTTTATTTTAATTCTTTGCAGGAAATTATTAGTATCTAATGAATTATATATTAATAATTATTACAAAGAATTTTATAATAATGAATTATAAAGAGTGTTATAATAATAAACTATTATTAAAAAGAATACCAGAATTACTAGGAAGTTTATTTTATTTATGACTAAATAAATAGCTACTTAAAAAAATGTTTATATTTCCTATTGTGTTTGTTACTATGTATGTTGTATTTCAAGTACACGTGGTAGAACAAGAGAATTTCACAGTCTGAGATTTTTCCTATGTCTTTGTTTGTTTTAACTGTAAAATCTCAATAAATGCGGATGTTTCTTTCTTCTGCATTTTGCAGTTTACCCCATCCTGGAGTCTGACATGTGTTGGGATAGAAACATGGGATATCTGCATTAGAAACAATCCACATCATTTGCTATCTAAGCTATTTTGTCTATCCTGAGAAGTTAAGATGTCCCTTTCCCTTCTATCCTTGGATTTCTGCTGTCTTTGCTTTCTATCACCAGCTGGATTGTGAAAAGTTGCTTTTCCTGTGAAGCAGGCAGCCCTTCGTGCTGCTTTTAACCACTTTTATTTCCAGCCCAGTGGTCTGGGTTTCCCAGGAAATGCCAGCTGACCATGGGAAGAGGCTCAGCTCAGCAGAACAAATCCCATTCCATCACAGCGGATGGGGAATCTCATGGCACGGCTCTGCAGTCGCCTCTGTGTAACCCCCAGCTCTGAGCAGTTCTTAAAGACGCTGCCCTTTCCTGCTTCCCAAATCCTACAAGCCAGCAGCTCCTCGGAGTCCCCTGTTTCTCTCTGTGAGCTGGCGTTTGCTCCCCTCTGATGTACAGGGGCTGCCCTGTTTGCCAGCTTTTCCTACCTTAGGAAATGGCATGGAATGTGAGGCTGGGGACACAGCAAAGGCAGCTGTCCCGTGCAGGGCTCAGCACAGATGCGTGTGCTTGGAGCTGGAGAGTGAGCAGCACTGCAGGACTCAGCAACACAACACACTGCGTGAAATATTTCCAGAACTTGTCTTTCTGTAGAAAACCTCCTTTAAAGGGAAGTTTTGGGGAAAATAGCTGCCTTCCAGTGACAGTTTGCCAGGGCTGATGTAGCTCTTGTAAACTAACAGGGCACCACATCAGCTACCTGCAGGACAATGCAATGCTCTGACTTCCATGCTCTTATGTAACTTTAGTCAGAATCCAGCAGATTTAATAGAACAACTCTATCAATACGAATAAGTCTTAGGTCAAACCTTACTTTATGCCTGTGGTTTTAGCCAGTGAATAAAGTGGTTTTTACCTGTACATCTGTTGTATTCCCAGGATCGTGTTAGCAACTACTTTCAAAGAGTGCTGGCAATATGAAGAAATACACTTGTCAAGATTTTAATAAGGGTGAGTTGGAAATTTCAGGTGTCTGGAATACAGGGGTTAAACACAATGAGACTTGGCTTTACAATTGTAGGATAATTTAGTATACCCTAAAATACGTCTTACTATCCATGATTGGGTCATTTGGTTTGCTGAACATGAGGCATTCAAACCCTGAGTGTATACAGTTCAGGCCTTCTGTCCTCAATATAATAATTTTATGTCCTTTATATATAACTGTAGATCTATAGTGTTGATATCTTACAGGAGAGATTGATAAGCCTTTAATCTTTCCTAAATTTGTGCTGGTTGAAAACTGCTGCGAATTCACTTGCCAGTCTTACAGTGATCTAGATATACATTGTTTATAATCNATTTAGATATATTTTTTTTTAATCCCCCTTTTTTTTTTTTTTTTTTTTTTTTTTTTTTTTTTTTTTTGTGGTTTTAACCAACTTTTTGTGTTTGTTTGGGTTTTTTTACAAACTTTTCTAATTAATCAAATGTTGTTTTCCAAAAAAACCTGGAAGATTGAATCAAAGGCGATTCTACTCCCCCTCGAGCAGCAGACAATCCCGTCTGCACTAATCCTCAGCCCTCTCCTTGAGTTCTCTCTGCTTTCTGAGGCGGCTGACCCCGGCTGAAGCCTGTCACAGAGGCTCTCATAAAAGAGGGGCGTCTGATCTGACAAATCGATCCGCAGAGAGGGAGAGCTAAGGGGAAACGACCTCCCTAACAAGGGCTGGAGCCCTTTCCCGGGAAGCCTGGAACTGCGCGGAGGATGGGCAGAGCACAGGGGGAGCCTCCCTGCTCAGGAACCAGGGCTGAGCACGAAGGGAGGCAACAAAAGGCTCTCAGCTTCTCGCCTAATCAGCCCGACCAGGGAAACGACTACATCTGATTCAGAAGCTGTTAAGTGGAGGTCAGTTGCCAATAATTGGGCTAATTAAAAACAAATACTGAAACGATATTGCAAGTCCTGGACTCTGCTGAAGTCAGGTAATTAGAGGATGGAACCATCAATTAAAATCCACAGGGAAGAAGTTGGTGTGGTTAAGGGACAAGCTAGATTTAAAAAAAAAAAAAAAAAAAGAAAGAAAAAAGTGGATGGTAATTGGTACAACCCCTCATTTTGCATGAAATCTTTATTTTAAAAGCAGATGCTGTCACTTGCAATGAGCTGTAATGGTTTTTTAATTTGACAGCCATAAAGTAGGTAGGAAGACAATTTGGCAATGTATAGATCGATATGCACTTAATTAGAGTCGCTAAAGCAACACGTTAGCAGGTACATTTCACTGTGACAGAGCCACGGAGTCCTCCTGAAAATATTCAAAGTACCATGGTGTAGTCTCCTGTATTCTTGTCTGAACTTCAGTTCTCCAGTAATTAATTTTGGGCTGTATCCCAAATTAAGTGCCTTTCACTGCATGGGATACATCTGCCTTGGACCTATTGCCTCAGCAAAATAGATAAAATATTCCTGTGCAAAGATTTAGCATCACAATTATCAGAATAATGCCTGTCTAAACTACTTCAGTCCGGACAGTTTACTGCCAAGATGTTTTGGTAATAATTTTAAGGATGAATAGCATTAATTTCTCTGCGAGGTGGTATTAGAAGATAAAAATGGTTTTCTGTATTTCTAAGCAAAATAATCCCAGAAAATTCAACTAGTCTAACCAAAAAGCAGCAAAGAGCAAGAGCCTGCTTCTGGTATCACCAGTGGAGTGAAAACTCTCCCTCAGCATGATCAAATTTGGAGCTGTTTCTGTTTTCAGCTTGGTTAAAAAAGCTAGCAAAAAAGCATTTGTGATCTTACCTAAAGTGAGTATTTATGTCTGGGGTTCCTCATTTATTCTCTTGAACAAAACAATCAAAAGTACACACTAAGAGGCCTGTGGCATGTTATCAGAAAGCTAAATAATCTTATGGCATCCATTTTTCTATCAGCATCTCCTGAGGTAGCAGCTACTGAGAAAGAAGTGTGTCAGTATCTGAGAAGTATAAAATACTTCATACAAAATTCATGCAAGCAGTATTTTTTTTTAATATTTATATACATGTGGCTGTATAAAGATAACTGATGGAAATGACAGACCAGTGGTTTGTGCACACAGTGGAATAAGGGAAATGGTGCTGTTCCCTGGCTCACAGCTGGACTGTGGTGTTTCAGTGCTGCCTGAGGAATTTCTGCAGCTGGGATTTGCTGTGACTCCCGCTCCTGAGGATGCTCTGGTGTCTGATGTGAAGGGGTATCTGATGCTGCAGCTTCTCCTGGTGTTGGGGTGTTGCAGAGCTGTTTCCTTTTCAGCAGGACATCAGCACCTGCAGTCAAGTGGTGAGCAGAATTCCATTAAAAATAGATTATTAGTAGAAGAGGTGTTTCATGCGTCTGCACAAAGATATTTGCAAAACACAGCAAAATCATTACAGCACTCTAATTTTGTACACAAAAACATGCTGGAGACAGTGGTCACAGTTGGAACAGAAAGATTTTTGTCCAGCCACACCCCACCCTCCACAAAAACCCAAAAAAATACCAAGATACCTGCTTTTGAATCAGTAGAAAGGCAGCAAAAGAAGTGTGAACAAACACAGTGGATAAATAACTTGTTGTTTTTCTCCATATCCAGGCAATGCACTAAGGTTCCTGTGCAACGAAAATGAGTATGAAATTCAACCAATGTAAACAGGAGCATTTGTTTTGCCCTCACAATTAATAGTACAAGAAGTCCTCTGCAAATACTTTAGTTTTGGATGATTCTAAAAAATAAAGCAGTTAAAGCATAAAATGAATCCAAGTGTTATTAATAAAGTAGAAGTAGGAAAACGCCTTGACAAGTAAGAAAATGAAATTTTATCTGCTCATGGCATGAAGCCTTTCTCATATCACTGAAATTCACCAGCACATTCAGGGGTGTTTTTTAATAGTTCTAGAATTGTCTCACACATAACACTACATCTCCTAGAGTAGGGGGAAAAGCGAGGGAGAAAGACTTCATAGTCTGGGAAATGTCTAGCTCTTATCTTCAAAGTAACATCAAAAGTCACGTAAGAATGAAGTGAATAACCACAGAAAGAGCTGCTAAGTTCTCTCATTTTCCTAAAATTTTATTATTTGATAATTTTAAAAGTGATGCTGCTCCGCCTCTGAAAGTATTTTTCCATATCCTAAGTGATTATCCTTTTCACATCAAATTGCCATGCCCACTAAGCTGGAAAGTTCCAAAGCTAAAAGCTCCTTGAGAAATGAATAAAAATTTGTGTTATTGCATTTTAACCTATTCAAAATAAACAGCTTCTAATATTATACTTCTAAAGTAAAATTAAAACAGGATTAAATGAAAGTATATCCACAACTTTTCAGACATCTATATACTTTCAAAATAAGGGTAGTTGGCTCACATCCAACATTATTTCTTTTTCCTGATTTCTGCTGCCTTATTTATGTTGAATTCTTTTGGTCTTGCTGGGTTAGATAAACAAGCCTTTCATCAATTCCTTTTTTTTCCCCCCAACACGGTGGTAACAAAAGATTTCTCATGTTAATTCTGCCTCTTTCTGGAATATGTAATGCCAGTGTTTTGGGGAAAATGTTATGCAGAGCTACAGTAGAAATCTGCAGTGAAATAAAGCATATGGAGCCAAGGAGCTGCTTGTTCCAACCTTGCAGCAAGCTTAAACTGAAATATTCAGGCATGGAAAATATTTTATTGAGTATAATCTGGATGTGTCAGGGCAATTGGAAGTGACAGCAGTATTTAGAGCTTTAAATAACCCCAGTGTTACTGTAACTGATCACCATCAGGATAAAAATTGAAGTGTAATTTGTTTGATACTCCCTCTGGCTTTCCTTTATATCTCTTTCTGCTTCTCCCCTTTGTAAATATATTGACTTTTATAGCCGTGTTAACTTCCATGGCTTAAAAGTTGTCTTTGTTTGCTTTGCTGTAATTGCAGCATCTCCTTTGCTGCTGACAAGATTTAGGCTTTGAGATAACTCTGTCACCTGGAGTTGTGGTTTTTAGGAGCTGCTTTCCTCCTGCCGCTGTCAGGCTTTCACTCAGAGATGTGATGCTGTCTCCCAGATTAATGCACATTTCCCAAAGAAATGATCACACAATATTTTCATCAACACTGGCAGAACGTAACTAATGAGTCCCAAGTTTTATTGAGCAATAAAGATTCTGTTTTCAATGGAGTCTCGCTAAAAGCAAGACTGTAGCTGTTTCCTCTTCCTGTAGCGTTTGTTCTTCTCCCTGTAAAGATTCTGCATTTAAAAACCCTTAGCAGGGAGAGCACACAGCTTTGTGACGCCTTTACCAGGAAAAAATTATCACTACTGGTAGTAAAACAACAGTAATGGTTCCCAGTTGTGGCATTCTTCAGCTGTCTGTGCTTTTGTGTGAAACACTGAGTTTCACAGTGACTTCTCTGTCCTCTCCACCCTCACTGATTCATTTTGCAGAATTTTATATCCTCTCATTTGCAAGTTAAAGTAACGCTTAGGCATTCATATTCCCCTAATAACAGAGCATATGCTTAGAACAAGGCTGTGGCCATCATTTTTACTGCATCCTGACTAAGAGAGGGTGCAGCAGGTACGGGGACAGCCCTCATCCTTGTAGAAAAAAGAGTATTTTCTCACTCCATTTTGGAGGCAGAGGAGATAAAGGTAAGAGGATAAAGACTTCTGTGTCTCTGCAACTCTGTTACACCAATCAGAGTGGGTAGAATAGGTTATTATTAACATTTTCATTTTATAAATAGCAAGAAACTGCGCTACCTTGGGACACACAGGTGCATTAAACCATGTTCCGTAGGTGTGACACCTCCCAGGGAAGCAAAGCTTTGCACCTAAGGCTGTGCTCCAAAACTTCCACCCCTCCTGGTGATGCCAGAAAATGAGATGCGTTCTGCAATTTTGCTGACAGCAGATATGGGCTGTTTCCTTTCCCATCCCAATGGGATAATTGTGGATGTGCTGCTTTCCAGGTGGCCTTGGTGAGCTTTTATCAGAGTCCAGTGTTGCAAAAACCTCACAAAATCCTTCAGCCAGAGATAATGACCATTTATCCAACAGCATCCTGAGAGGCAGCTGAACACACCCATGGCTGCTTGGCAGGACACTGATCACACCTTTGTTTTGCATTCAAGGTTCCAGGGAATGGCTGCAGTCTCAGGAGAAATGAAAAAGGTGGTTTTTTTTAAATGGTTGCATGACAAGTCTTCCTCTGGGTAGGAGTGCTACTGAGCACTGCTGAGTGCTCAGGACGGGAAACCATCCCCGGAACAAGAAAAAAAATGCAGCTAAAATATCATAATTTTGTAAACCGTTATCTCAAAGACAAAAAACCCCAATGTTCTGTCAGAAGCAGTAACGTGGGTTAGCATTTGTGGCTATTTCAAAGCTGTATTTTTCTGATATTAAAAAAAAACCCCAAACAAACCAAGAACCCAGACCAGTAAGAGAACACTTTTCACAAGCTCTACAGATTTTAAAATATTTAACACAGAATAAGGATTAATAATTAAAACCATCTGTTTTGGGTAGAAGGTGTTTGTGCTCGACCTTCTTTGGAAAGCTCCAATATTGCAGTAGCATTTTATTGTGGTTGCATTTTATATTTTCCTGTAGAGTACATGGAACATTGTGTGGTATCCATGAAAGTAAACACTGCAGGAATAACCCTGCACTTCCAGTTGCTGTGTTCCTCTTATCTATGCTCCCCAACTCATAATAATTTTAAACCATTAATTTACACCCTTGTGTATTTTTATTTACATCGTGTATTTTTATTTATAACCAATTGATGGTTTGCCATGCTCTCTATCATACTGTACTTTACAGGATATAAACCCTACAGATCTAAAAAGTTCTCATTCATAGAAATAGTGAAAAAAGGCAATAAAAAAGTTGCCTGGTGTAATTTCCAACGTGCCATAAAGTAAATGCTTTTGGCTAACAAAATAAGACCCTCGATTTTTACACAGCTGTGGTTAACAGTAGTGCAGTGATACTCTTAGGCACACAAACGGACGCACTTTCAAATACATGGTGTAATTGCTGAATACATCCCCACTGGGAGTGGGGGTAGAACTACTGCAGAACAGTATTAGAATATGAAATAAGAAAGGCCATTTTCATGTCTTATAAAGTGAAGCAAAAGAATGCTGCCTACAGACTGGCTACAAATTTTCTGCTGCTGGCTCGAAATGGAAAATCCTTGATTAGGTCCTCATCCAAAGATTAGCCACGGGGATCTGGGGTGATGTTATGTATATGGGAAAACACATGTATTTATTCTGCTGTGGATGCCAGTGCCTCCATGGCCTTCTATTAAAAGTTATTCTTCTAATAAAACCACGAGGTGAAGCTGTTCTGTGTCCTGCTAAGTGTGATGTGGCCTCACCCACTGCCTGCAGACAGAGGTACTTTGGAGCTGCTCGTGTAGCACGCAGTCACCAGAGCTGGGAGCTCTTCATCCTTCCTGCTTTGGGGTCGTTTCTGCCTGAATTTGGGAAATTGGCAGAGCTCCACAAGACCTGGTGGCAGAGGATGCATTTGGCCCAACCTTTCTGCAGCCAGGCCTGTTCCTGTGCTCTGTGGGTATGAACAAGTTCAAGTTAAGCAGTTTTTAATTGTTTGATGCCCTGTGCCTGAAGGGTGATGAAAGTCACCCTCTGGATGGCATGCTCAAGATTAGGGTGTGCAGCTCCAGATCCCCTCTCACAGGGACAGAAGAGAAGGAAAGGCTGAGATGGCTTTGCATTTGTTAACATTTCTTTTTAAATATGTTGTTAAACACAACCCTCCTCAACACAGAGCAAAAATATTTATAAAACGCGCACAAGTTTAAAAATTCCAATATATTTTTAAAAATAGCTCTGGGTATCCAACAGAACCACGATACTTTATTTTTCAGACAGGCAGTAACTGAGATACTTAAGTGAATAAATGAATTTATATTTATTACAGTTGTTCAGAAAAATGAACAAGGTGATGCCCACCACAGCAGAGCAGGTGGTGGTAGTAATGCTGCCCCTATGTGTATTTAATGCTACTTTTCCTTTTTCAGCTTGGATATCATTAGGTCAAAGCTATTTTCTCAAGGATGGATTTTTGATAAACTAAATGTTCTCCTTCCTCTTTCGTGCCCAGCGTGACATGCAGTAAGAATATTAATATCAGATATAATGAGACTATAAATTGCCTTCTGTGTTCTTAAGAGTGATGTTGAAACACCAAGCAATAATAGAGAAGTTACCTATTTTGTGAGAGTGAATGGATATCCTAAGCAGATGCTCAAGACAAAAAATAAAATAAAACAATAAAAAGCCTGAAGAAATGGGATATAAAACTGTCTCATGCAGGTGCTTTCCTAGGAGAAAACGATTTTGATAACATCATGAATTACAGAAATAGTAACAGGTGAATCTAATACCCTGTGCTTATCTAGCAAGTGCTTGGCAAGATTAAGAGAAGACAAGAAATTCTTCTTAGCTGATATACAGGGGTCCAACAGTTTGTTTGATATAGCTGTTAATCATCTGCCCTGAAAGCTTTAATTATGTTTCAGGGATTAATGAGTCTGATGTCCTGTGGAGGAATATCATGTTTGGGGTTGTTAGGTTGTGGATTTTTTTTGTTGAGCATGTTGCTGCTCAGTTGTTTTAGGCAAACGTGGGTAAAGGGTTTGATTTGTTTGTTATAAAAGCCTTACAGGAAGATTGATTTTATTTTTAATTTTTTTTTTCAGTAAAGGCAATTTATACTGACATGGAAAAGGGCAATTCTCAATACAATGTAGAGATTAAAAAGAGTAGCGCATATTTCTTGGTCAAACTCTCTACAGTTGTACAGCTGTAGTCCCTTTTTGCTTAGGTGGAAATGAGAAATATAAATGTTTGGGACTCTGTCTCATACCTTTCCAGCGTTTTTGTGAGTGTTTTTTTAAGCTCAGTTTGGCAATGTACAGCACAGCTGCACTTCATCCTATAAAGGTGAGAGACTTTGCCCAGCTGAAAATCATCCAAGGTCTGTGGGCTTTACAGGATAGACAGTGCACATGAGCAGTTCCACTGGGGCAGTAGAGGGGCCATTTCCTCAGGGGTCTGGAGCCAATGGTTAATTAAAAGAAATCAGCTTTTCTATGAATTTAAACAAGCCCCAGTTGGTGACATGCACCTTCTTTTCCCACACAGCTTCTGAAGAGTCTGATATTTGCCGTGTTAGGAACCTTGACAAGATGCCATGGCTCCCTTCAGGGTTTGCCCTCATTCAGGTTGTGGTACAGCCTCATCTGGAAGCGTTATTTAGTGAATCTTAATGCCTTAGGTTTGGGAGCCACATCTCACTTTCCAAGACCCTGGCTGGGTAGGATTAGGTAATAGCAATTATTGCTATTAAGAAATAGGAGGAATTAACCACAAAAAGTGAGTTGCAGATGATTTCAGTAGTCTCTCACTGAGGGGCACATCAACTTAAAGGACAAAGGTGTGTTCTGCACCCAAAAGGTCACACAGCAAAAAGATTAGGAATGTCAAATCAGTGAAGTGACCATCCTATGATGATTTAGAGGGACATTTGTAGAAATGCCATTCACTGAGCTGTGAAAGCTCGTGTTCAGCAGAGTTATGTTCATCACAGGGCCCAGGAGCCACAGACCCTGGGTGATTTTCAGCTGGGCAAACTCTCTTAGTTCTCGTCACTGACAGCCAAGGTGCTCTGTTTGAGCTGGTCAGAAAGAAGCAGCGCTGATTTTGTTATGGTGAGGTTAAGGGAGAGGAAACAGCAATCTTGGGGGTTTGCATATTTAAAGTAACTGTTCTCATTCATTAGAATGAGCGTTCAGTCATGAGTTAAGACACATAGTGATTTCTCAGGGCTAAGAGATTAGAACTGGTCCTAAAAAATGACAGCAATATGACCGTAGTGCAGTTTGCAATAATTCACTGCTTGTATGTGGCTCAGATGTGGTTGGTGAGATTTGTCTAAAGCTGAGTCCACAACTCATTTAAAGTCGCTGTTGAATTACAGCGTGAGAGAGGTGAATAGTCAATAAGACCTTCTGAATGATGATGAGAAGTAAAAAATGCCTGGTTTAATCTTATTAGGAGGAGTCAAATGATATGGAAAATGACTGAAAGCTAATCAGCCCTGGGGATTACTGTAAGGCTTTGGTGATTAACATGGTATGATTTTATTTTACTATTTTTTTTATTTTACGTTTTCTCAACCCATTCCATTATTATAGCAGAAATAGAAAATAAAGTGTACTGCTTGACCTAGTCAGTCCCTTGAGCCTAATCTTATTATTTTTAGCTGGATTCACATCATCATATTAGAACATCTATCAGCAACATATAAAAGATACTCCCTTCCGATTTACTTTCCTGTTAACTATGTTCTTAAGCCCCAGGAAAACCAAACTGGAGCCCAATGTGGATGAATGAAGCAATCATTTGGGGTCTGAAATGGAAGATAGTGACAATTTTTTTGTCAAGAGAACAAATTACAGAATGTTTCACTTTGTGTGTGACTTCAATTCCTTAGTCACTGGATAGCAGCTTTAGCACAAACTTTCCATTATAGGAAGTAAGAGATTGAAATAGGAAAAAAGATATAATTCTCACTCGGGGTCCACCCAGAAGACAGACTGTATGAACTTTAAATCCTAAAAGAAGCTACTTACTGAAGATTTTGAGGAGTTATATTGTACTACCAGACCCGTTCATCCCAGTTCTTGAGGCTTAGTGTTGAGACCGGGGGATTCAGACGAACTCCCAGGGCTGGATTGAAACAGAAACTCATTTTCCATGTATTTAGGGCTGTACACCGCATTTATTTAGATCTCTGAGATACACAGTCACATCCAAATGCTCTTTTTTCTAGTCCTGGAAATAAAAGTCGCCATTCCCTCCATTGGAAGCAAAACTTGAAGTTACACTCTGATTCCAGTCACCACAATGCTATCTGTCTAAGACACAAAATAAAAATTAAAAAAGCCCATATAAAATAAAATAAATAATAAAAAAACTCTGACAGGGGTCCATGCTTTTGCTGTAGTCTAGCCGTGATGCACATCAACCAAAAAATATCCTAAAATGATATCTTATATAATATACATAATATTCTAGAAGTTAATGAATTTCACCTCGGCTTTCTTAATTTGGCTGCAGAGGCTGTCTGCAGCTCCAGCTACACAATGTTTACATAATTTCACATAGTTTGGGGGTATTTTTTCCACAGTTCAAATAACTCTCTTTTTTTTTCATTTGTTTAGTTTTGGGGGTTTTGTTTTATTTTTCGCTTTATTTTGGTTTTGTTTTGGCTGCTTGTTTTTTTTTTTAAATTTAAAAATACAAGCTGACATTTTGAACCATAAGATAGCACCATCAAGTAGGACTTAAGTGTGATAATATAGGATAGCCAAAATTGGTGATGAATCCATTTTTACAAGACCCTTGAAAAGAACATGAGAACGTGTGATGGAACAAATAATTGAGCCAGGATTTAGAAAACTCTTACAGTATTGCCTGTACAAAGCAGCCTCTCTGTAAACTGAGCACCTCAGTCTGTGAGTTTGTTTTCCATTAACATCCACACCATCCATTAACACGGTGAGATCTATATAAATTAGCCCTTAAAATTTACTAGATCTGAAATGTGAAAAATCGGAGAGTCTCTGACAATCTGTAGATCAGAAAATCAGCCTCTATGAAGCAGAAGATTTTTCAGATTGTTTAAAATCAAAAATGGAGGAATCCAAGCCAGTAGCTTGTTGATGATGGATGCAGTGCTACCAAGAACTTCAGACCTGTAGGTTTTAGTAGGATGGAGCCCTTGCTTTGTTTTTCCCCTCTTTTTTTTCCTTTGGTCAAAATGAGGAAAAAAAAGAGCACTCAATTACAGAGATTAAATTTGAACTTACACTCATAACAAAAGAAGTTGAAGAGCACTAGAGCTGGATCCTGTAAACAATAGAGCACTCTGAGGTTGAGCTCAGATACCATCTGTAATCAACCTCCGCAGCATTTATTTTCTTGATCTCATTAGCAGGCATCACGAATCACCATGGAAGACACGGAATCAAGGGAAGGCTGACCACAGGTAGGAAAATAGGATTGCTGAGGAAAAAAAAAGTCTTGGACCGGAGTAAGGTTCAACTCCCCATATATTGCATCACTGTGTGTGTTTTTAAAACAAACACAACAAACCCACTGTAATTCTGTAAATGTAAATTTGCTGAGATGGAATTGTCATTCTTAATTGAGTCTTGAACTCCATAACAAATGAGATCCCAACATTTTAGACTAATTCCACTGAATTCTCTCCTGAGAATGTCTGGCGCATTTCTAAGGGGCCAGAAGTTTAGAACTTTAGGTCTTGATATGAGAGTGAAGTCAGGCTGGGATCAGCCTGGGATTCTGCTGGAGTTTCTGTGCACTGTCCATGACAAACTTTCTTTCGGACCTTTGCTTCAGAACTCGCAGGAAAAAAAGGATCACAGTTGTGTTACTTATCACTGTTGAAAGGGTGGTTGAGTTCGAGACATGCAGTGTGCTCCTCTCACCAGGAAGGGTTCCTGAGGGGCTGTGTTCCTTCCTCGCCATGGAAGATTTGGGAAATACAATATAGCTGACAAAAGTGATACTTTTAATATTTTTGTTTTAGAATTTATCAGACTTTGCTGCATTTTCCTAGCAGGCTTGGTACACGCAGTGATAAGAGAGGAGAACAAGAGAAGGCAAGAAAGGAATTTTAACATTAAAAGTAAACAGCTGGTGCACTGGGCTGTTTCTGAATGTATTTGATGACTAAACATTCTTGTTCTGTCTTTTGAATGTTAATTGGGTGTGCTGCAGGTTGTATGACATGCATTTATCCTGGAGAAATCAGCTGCAGCACAATAAGCAGCAGTGCAGGGTGTAATTATGGCTCTGTGCCTGCCTTAACAAGCTGGGTTTAAACTGAATTGTAAGTTCTGCAGCACTGAAGGAAATGCTGTAATCCTTTCTTTTAGGGAAAAAAGGAAGACATTGGGCATCCGATATAAACAAAAATACCTTAAACATGCAGTAGGAGTAGCCCTCTGTTGATTTTGTTACTTAATCCAATATATTTTACTTTGACCTCTGCTTCCAGGTATTAATTCAAAACAGACTTCAGCACTAGTATTGCAGCATTTTATGATATCAGCTCTGAGGGTTAAATTAAAATCTGACAGCTGATTAGGGGACTAACAACTTCTTATCTCCTTGAAAAGAAATGTGCAAGCACTTTCACAGGGTTGTTTTCCTTTGCTATTATTATTTTTATTCTAGGCATTTTCTTGTGAAAAATCTCAAAATTGCATTTTTCCCGAACTGTTTCTTGTTTCTTTCCCCCTTTCTAATATACATCTTCAGAAACTGCACATTAAAAGCTTCACAGAGGCATCCACATGAAGATAGAATATTTTTAAAATAAATAATTCAAAAGTTAAAGAGGTGTGTGCCTTTCTCAGACACATTTATTGTTTGCCTTGGAGGCCAATAGAATTATTGATTTTTGTAGAGAAAAAGAAACCTCTTTGAAGATTTGGTCTGACCTTCTGCATAATGTAAGGCAAATAAATTCACTCTCTGAACTGAGCAATCATCCTTTCTATTGGACTTAGTTACTTGTGGCAAAACTTCAGCTTATGCTTTACAAACACATCCACTCATGGTTTTGAAAAACAAACCAGAGAATTATCCAGGTACTGATTAACTTTGATAAATTGGTCTAACAACTTAATTATGCCTAATTTTTGAGAAGTTGCATCAAACTCTACTGTGAAACTTTCTGCAGTTATCTGTGCAGTTTTAGGGTCTTAAGCAGCATGCAGTGGGGGCCACCTGAAACTGGAAAGCTTTTGTGGTGTTCTGAAACACCCAGATTTTGTGCGGAAACACTCAGTTTCTTGTTTGTTTGGGGTTTTTTTTCTGAAAATGAAGAAAACCTTATTTTAGAAGAGTAAATAAATTCATTTCCGCATCTTATTCTTTTAAAGCACTAAGAATTTAGGTGAGCGCCAAAGCCTGACCATAGGTTTATAATCTCATAACTACTCGTGCTTTTGTCTTCTGAAACCTGCTGACAGCCCAAGGCTGGGGTACCTCAGCCTTGTAGGGGGAGCAGGAGCTGCCCTTTGGGGTGTGGAGGACAGGTGGGGCATCTCTGGGCTATGCAAAATCTGAGAGCTGGGAGGAAATAAATTATCAGAGAATGACAAACAGCTGTGTTATTACTCATCACTGCAACTCAGTGCAGGGCTGCTCTTGGCTTGAACTGGGAAACAGAGCAATTTACAGAGTCTCAGCTGAAGGATTTTAATGCCAGAGGTCAAGAATCAGCCCAAAACCAGGGTGGCTGCGACTTGTCTGATGGAAGAGTTAAGGTAATTTGAATTATACTTTTATTTATAATCTTTGGCCTTTCCTTGAGTTTTCTGAGAATCCACGCTGGGTGAAGGCAGCCCCGTGCCCAAGCTTGGGCCCAGGTTTCCACACACAAAACCTTCCATGACATGGAATTGCCTTTTCCATACAACCCTTGTTTGTGCTTCCTGAATATTAAGGTTCTTCTGAACCAGGTAAGAAAATTGCGGTCAGAGATGTTTGGTGTGACACAGGAGAGGTCAGGCCCTTGAGTGTGAATAACTCTTGTGTGCAGGACAGGCTGGTTTATGCTGGGATTAAAAATTTGCTGCAGAACCAGGGAGGCTGAGAGCATGTCAGAGATATATTGGGCTGCGTGTGAAATGCGGTGCTGGGTATGGTTGGGAGCAGGTACTCGCTTGTTCATCTCCTCAACAAATACAATAGCAATAATCAAGATTATATTGATAGTAAGCAGGCTTGTTAGCCAGAGGTTAAATAAGCGTCAGCCTTACAAGAAAGTGTGAGTTTGCAGCAAGAGGCAGAGGTGGTTTTCACTCTAAGTGAAATTACTCTGTAGCAATGTGCCCAAAGTAAGGATAAAGCAAAGACACAATTTTATTTTACATTTCAATTGTAAATGCCCCTGCCTTTTTTCTGCTACACTTCACCTCTGATTTCTAATTTTTTTTTTTTTTGTATAAAGTGGTGTTGATTGGTCTTCAAAACTCTTGGATTCAGAGTGTGTGCTCCTCCACTTGTCTGTGTTCAGGACAGCAGGACCTGTTTTTTCATGGACACTGGGCCACTGCTGCTATGATTTTTACATTACTTGTGATAGGAAACTTCTACAGCTTCTCCAGTGAATTTGGACAGGAGTTTTGTTCTAAAATGTGCTTTAATTCTCTGTGGTTTAATGATGAAAATTTGCATTATAATGCGTGAGACTTTTTTCTTGAAGGAAAATTTCCAATGTTAATGGCTTCTGTTTATCTGTAAATTTACCCTTCCAGCGCTTATGTTTTGTAACAGCTCCGTGCAGAAGAAGTCAAGTCCTAATGGAAGCTCTGTGGGAGAGCAAAAAATGCAGCAATCCAAATAATTTCAGATCATGGCAAAAATAGCTGGCACAAAAATAATTTGTTGCGAAGGACAGCTGTCACTAAAACACACTCGTTTAAATGGAGCAGGGCTGAAAATCGTATCCATCTCCTTTATCTTCCTTTTAAAATTCTAACCACTTCTTTCTCTCTGTTGTTTAAAACTGTCGTTTTCACGAACACAACTATTTCTGAAGATTCACAAGGAGTCCAGTTGTTAGGAAGTTTTCAGCTGAAAAGATGATCTTGTGTGTTCCTAAATACAGTTCCTGTGGACTATTTGGGGGAGTTTTCCAGGGAATCCACTGGTCCTTAAACATGTTCGTAACAGGGTAAGTTGATTCAGAGACGTCTTTTCCAGGAAGTAGCTGAGTGAGGCACTGACCATCTGGAAGACCTCCAGTTTTTGGACATGGAAAATCTAGACCATATCAAGCTTGCCCATAGCTAGAGAAAGAGGTTTGTAAGGTAGATGTGGAACGTCTCAGGCAGTGGACTGTAGGAAATGTTTCTGCTGATGTTATCTTCTTGAAAAACAAAAGCCAAAAGGCAGGTTGGAGCCCAAAGAGAGACGGGTCTTTCTGTGAATTTGTGCTGAATTTTGATATTGAATGAGCAGAAGTGCTGGGAGGATATGGGTTCTCTGTATTTGGGGAACTTCAGAGTGTGACTGTGCAAGATGCTGAATGATGTAGTCAGGCTTTGAAGCAAGCCATGCTTTGAGCAGGTGTTTGGGCTGAAGATCTTCACTTATCCCTCCTAACCAAAATCTTTCTGGATTTCTGTGTGATGGAGACGCATACAGCAGGTGTCAGGAAGGTGAATGCCCTGCGCTTAGTGTGGCAGCATGGGTTTGCAAGGTGTGAAGAGAACCTTCTGAAGTAAACAGAGCAGGAAAATTAAATACTCCTCAGAGGAATCGAAAACTTGTCTGATATTTCCATTTTTGTTTAGCAAGAAAAGAAAAGAGGAAAATTTTAAGACTGAGCTTGTTTCTGAACAAAATTTTAAATGCTTCACTCAGAAGAAGCTGAAGCATTTTTGTGAGAGAACTTCTTATTTGGATTTTTCTGCTCAATAAAATTTAAATTGCCACAGCTCCGTAGCGCATTCCAAGATCACAGGAAGGTTTCAGAATTTTTTTTTTTTCAGATGATGTCACTGATGCAACATTAGGAAGCACAAAAAACTTGTGGGCAAGACCACACTCTCCATGTACCAGCAATCATTAACAGCCCACAGTTCTGTAGATTGCTGTGGCAGCTCAAATGTGATTAGTAAAAAATGCCTTTGAAGGAATCTGTGAAGGGACACACATCCCATGCCACTTGGTGCTGAAGAAACTGGAGACAGGTTACTCCTTCCTAATACATTACCACAACAAACAAATTATTTTTGCAATTGGTTTCATTCTCATTCAGGCAAAATTATAGTGGAAAACCCCATGATAATGAGCATGACATGCACATGAATATAAAATGAATTCATTATGATCAGCATTACTACAGCAGATTCCAAATGAATTAATAATGACAGGGCAGTCAAAACAAAGTGGAGCCACACTTAGTTAAAGGCACAACATGCTGCTAATGACACCATTAAGCAGCGGCTAGAGAGCATCAAAAATTTGTTGTGCAAGATTGTAGTCTTGGGTGCAGAGTGCTTGGTTGTCAGCTGAAACTGTTGGTAAAATATTATTTATTGGTTATTAAAAAAAATTATTTATTTATTTTTTACCAACCAAGAGAATGATTTTCCTGTTACACAAAATAAAACAATTCTGGTTTATATCGACCATTTAAAATAATCTTCAGTGAAATGTTGGTAAATTATTCAGGCTGAAAAAAACACCCTATTTTGGTTGGACAGTTTTAAATAAGTTTAGTTTTTCCACTAAACAAGAAATAGATGTGAATGTGTATATTACCATTTTTTTGGACTTTGTTCTGAATTTTTCACAGCAAAAATTTCCATGCAGTCGAAAACTCTGAATCCGCATGCTGCCATAGCTTATTTTGCATTTTCTATCTTTAAGGTTACTTTCTTATTTTAGTAGTAAACTTGATATAAGCATGGAAAAATAGGTTTAGTGAATGAGTTATATAGCTTGAATTTTAATAACCCTTTACATATTTTACCTTCTTTCTCCCCAGGTAGCAGCTTGCACTGTGTGTCTTGCACCTTTTTTCATCCTCGAAAATGAATCCTAATTCTCTGGGGAAGAAAATAACATTAGCACAACATGTAGGAGCTGTGAATTCAGGAGTGCATAAACTAAAATAACAGCCAGCAGTTTTAGTTCAGTATTCTAATTAGTCTGATTACCAGACACAGCTACAGAAGATTTAAGAAGCTGCATTGTTTTCTGACCTAGAGCTGCTGGTTTTAACTAATCCAAAAAACTATACCCCTTCCATTCACATTTCTTCTTTTGATTGTAAAAATAGGTAGTGGAAATAGTTTTTCCTAGCTCAGAACAAGGATGGTTGGCAACTATTTCACCTAGAACTCAGTTGCATCAAGTTTTATATACTAAGATGTAACAATTTAAATTTTATTTAGCAGAAAAATCCAAACAAGAAGTTCTCTCATGAAAATGCTTCAGCTTCTTCTGAGTGAAGCATTTAAAATTTTGTTCAGAAACAAGCTCAGTCTTAAAATTTTCCTCTTTTCTTTTCTTGCTAAACAAAAATGGAAATATCAGACAAGTTTTTGATTCCTCTGAAGAGTATTTAATTTTTATGAGCTATTACTTCAGAAGGTTCATGTTTTTAATTTTCAACTTCAAATCTGACGTTTCAAAGAATTTAATGGAATAAAATTTAATCTCCTGACTCCTACCTGTTGTTTATGGGAGGAAAAAAAATCTTTTATATGTTACATTTCAGTGCCATTGAAGTAACCCTTCTTCCTCTATTATGAGACGTGACAAATACGAGCACCTCCACTCCATTTGTCTTTTTTACAACATCCATTACTGTGTAAAGTTCTGGAGTGTCCTCTCTTATTTGTCTCATCTATAAACATCTCAATCTTAGCCTGCTCATTTCTTAAGGGGTAAGTCTTAGTGTGCCTCTAATCGTTTTTGCCATCCATCAGTGAATCCTTTGTACCTTAAAAGGAATGTAGTGGAGAGAAGGGAACCAAAACTTAACGATTCCAAGGGGAAATGTACAGCACTTACAGCATTTAATAGAGCAGCATTAAAAACATCTTTTTCTATCCTCTAGTTTAACATCAAAGAGGCTTTTTCTGGACTTATAAAAGCAACATAGTGAAATGACTTGAAAGAATATAGATTCATTAGAAATATTGCTGATTAATGATCACATTCTCTACATCTCCCCAGATATCCCAGTTCAGGAAAATGCTGTTCTCTTACCACAGTTTTAATTATAAGCCTTTTCCTTTTGGAAAGCTTTATCAGTAGCTAAGTATAAAAAGGTGACCAAATGGTAGCCATTCTGCAGTGCTCTGAAATCAGTACAACAAGTTTTCCTGCGGGATCTAAAAATCAGAATGAGATCGTGCTGTACTGACAGAAAATAATGCTCAAAATTACCCATAGTTTCTAGTACAGCTGAGGTTAATTCTTTTCCACTTATTTTGCTGGGGTTCTTTCGTGTACTTTTTACTTCTCAACTGACAGCAAACTAAAATTGTAGTTGGGCAACTATTATCTTACACTATTATCTGTGATAATAGAATGATTGCCAAAATTATTACAGCTATTGACAGCTATCGACATCAAGTGTGCTAAAATTCTATTTTTGTTCTACACCCACTTTTAATCCCACCCTCTATACATTTTTAATTCTGAACACACCATGTTCTGTTAGTTCCTGTTGCCTGAGGTGTTTTGCCATCTTGGGTTGCTGTTTAAAAACTCAACAAACTGAAAAAGTGAAGTCTACTAAGAAGACTGGAAACGGTAAAGTCAGTGGATGTAATTTGTAACCAAGTAATGGTACTCAATCTGCATTTTTGCATGTGTTAAAATTAAGGCCTTTGCCTTCTATGTATTCCACAGAAGACTTGAGGTTGGAAGGCACCTCTGGAGGTCACTGGGCCCAACCACCCATCAACCTGGAACTGGTTACCCAGCACCATGTCCAGATGGTTTTTGTGAATATGTCCAAGGATGGAGACTCCACAGCCTCTGGGGACAACCTTGGGCAAGCAGAATGTATCAAATACATATGGCAAAATTGTCCATATTGTCCTGGGGCCAGCAGATATCCTTGCTCTCCTTATCCTTGAACCTCTTCTGGTTTTGCTGCAATTCCCAGTGCCTCACATCCCCACCTAGACATTAATTATATTGGAGAGCAGTCCTTCGGAATTTCTACCAAATTACAGATATGTCAAAAGAGTTTTACAGGCTTTCAGGGTTCAGATACTGACTTTTCTATTTGAGGTGATTTCTTTGGCTTGATTATGTCTTCCCTAAAAGAAGTCGTAGTGTAAATGCACTGTCAATCATAATATATTTAAGGCAATTTACAAAAAAAAATCACAGAAAATATCAAATCATTTACATAAGATGTGCAAAAAAAGCAGGTGATAGGATGATTTTAAGAGTCTCTTTTCTTGTTGTGCCTGGTAAGATTGAGATTTGGCTGCTCCGCAGTTCATATTTCTTCAGGGCAGTAGTTATTCTCAGGCAGAGATGTCCATCCTGTGGGATCCATGGCAGGATAGTGCTTCTGGTTTGCACCTCTGTGTCAGAGAGCAGGTTGAGGGCTAAATGAATCCTTTTGGTAGCAGCATCAGTTCACTCTCAGCAACTATCAGTGCCAGGCAAGGTATCACAGCTAAAGATACTGACTGGGAATGAACTCCTGTTGCAAGAAAAATTAATCGGTTTGCAGTCAGCTTCCTGATTTTTCAAGTGTAAAATAAAAAGGGTGGCTTGTGTTTCCATGGGAGATTGATATTGAAGCTGAAAACGAAAAAAAAAAAAAAGGTCAAAACCGTACTTTATTTCATGTTCTTGATTTTTTGGTTTTTTTTTCCAGGTGGTATCTTACATCTGAAGCAGAGAGGCAGTTTTGTACATATGTTTGCATTCAGTGTACAAATACATCCATGGAATGCAGCATCTTGTTGTCAGGGAGAGTAGGAGTCAGCAAAGAGGGAACAGAAAAGCCCTTCCTTGCTCTCCCTGGTTATAAGAGTAGGGAAGCATACTGGCAGTGCTTCCACTCTCCATTGATTCCAGCTGCCCCTCAAAATGGTGAGCAGAATGAGGAGCTGAGCTGCTGTGAATGGTCTCTCTCCGGTTCTATTTTCACAACTGCACTTGAAAAGAAGTGCAAATATTCAGCTTTGCTGTTGCAAAGTATCAATTTGCAATAAAGCTGCACAATAATTACTTTTAAAACGGAAACCTATGGGATCTAAATCGGTTCATCTGACTGCAGAACTGCTTGTATGAGAGTTTTGCATTCTCTGGTGACTTTGCATACTGGAGCTAATTAACATTTTAAAAAGTAATTAAATAAAAAGGTAATATTCCTGAATGCTAGTTATGGTAAACTCGAGTCATTTAACTCCTGCAAGTGATCCTCATTCAGGCAAATCCTGTGTGTGACCTCCCTGTTACTCACATGGACAAGGACGGCTTTTGGGGATAGAGTTTGTGTTATGGGACCCTAAACAGGCATGAACAAGACCTTGTCTGTACACACCTTAATGCTGCAGGGCTGTAAAACGGAATGAACCTTCTGCTGTGTAATATCAAATGTATCCTTGTAGCTCTGGTGAGACGCTCAAGGGAAAGTGAATTTTTTGATTAGTTTTGAGGGTTTCTGGTACGAATTCAATGCCATAAAGCCTGTGTTAAAAATTAGTTCAGTGCTGTAGGGAAGGGTCAGTAGGTTAAGATGGTTTGTGCCAGGAGCCCTAAAACTCCTCCACGCGCAGTTCAGAGTTTAGTTTAGAGCAAGTTTTGTCTGGTTGCCTGGATCAGACATCCCTCAGATGGGACTGTGGAGCCAGAGTAGGTTTGATGCTACGGGCACACTCCCAGACTGCCTGAAAAACTGAAACAGCATGAGGTTAGTAAAGGTGAGCAAAGAACTGACTTCAAATCTCACACAGCTGCTCTTAAACCACATTACAGATGCAAAACCAGCCAGCAGAGTGGGTCTTGAGTGGGCAGAGAAGAAAAGCAGCTCTGGGAGTAGGGGAGCAGTGTCCTAGTGGATTATCTCCGAAAGAAATATTGTCTGTGGATTATCTCTGAAAGAAATATTGTCTGCTTGCCACACAATAGGAGTAAAGCTATTAAGGTCTTTGTCATGCCCGCAACAGTGAAGGCGCTGTCCCCTGTGTAGCATTAATAAATGGACAGGTTGAGGAGCGATGATGCCTTGATGTGGCAGTTTGTCTGTAAATTTAGTTGAGATGAAGTTAGAGAATATCTTTGCCTTGTTTTATTGCATCTCAGATTGACAGCTTGCTTCAGATGCACTTGCTGGGGAGGTGGATAGCATATGTTGGAGCGCAGGGACTTTAAATCATTTTGGATTATAAATATTGGATCACCTTTCCATGTTTTGATTTTCCAGTGGCAAATACCTCTTGCTGTCTAAACTGCAGCTACTGTAGCATCAAAGGAAATGATGCAACTTTAATTGAGTGGATAAACCACAACTATATTGATCATAAATAATTTCTCTGTATCTGATTATCGGAGCCTAGGTTCTTATAAGGAGAAGCCTCATTATCTTGTGAATGATATGTTGTTGGTGTGAATATGACTGCCAGAATCCCGTTCAATTGCAGGTTACTTCTTTTATTATCAGTAATATTAGATTATATTTTTTTCCATCAGTGTATTGTGAATACACCTAAAGCAAGAGCTCATTGGCTCTTGCTGGGTTCAAACTGAATCTGCTCTAATGTGAGTCCTCATTGAGACAGAGAAATATAAAGTATATTGATTTAAATACAAAGACAGATGTTTGAAGCCAGTTTAAGGCAATGTCTTTTTTTTTTTTAAAGCTTCTTTTGAGCACCTGTTTTTTTTTTTTTTGTATTCTGCTGAGCATTCCTACAGGAATTTCATGGGATTAAAGTTTGGCTGTTTCAGATGACTGTAAAAATACAGTGGGGCTGCCTGTATAACCTTGAATTCTGAAAAAATTCAGGTTAATGAGAGAAAGTCACTGACAGCTTTAGGGACTAGTGTCTTGATTGCTCACTGAAAATTCATATACAAAGAGATACTTTTTTTACATAAGCCACAGAGGACTTGACCTGTAAATGCTTTATATTGAAGTGTTTGTCATGAACAGTATAAACTGCAGCTTGCGTTGTCACCATTTCTTTTCTTTTAGTATTGGCTTTTTATGAGCTTTATGTCTCTCCATGTACGGCCACAGAAGTTTTCAGAAAAGAGAGACAAGGGCCCGGTGTTTCTGCAGCACTTTTAACCCAAACCAGTTTGATTACCAAAGACCTGATAGATTTAAATGCATACATCCCATTTTTACAATTCGGGTTTATAATTCAACTCATTTCTCTATTTCCACTAGAGTAAATAAAGGCTAATATTTCCTTTAATAAATACAGTTTAGGAATGGGCTATGATCTTCAAGGGAATCAACAAGCTTTAGCCAGTGACTTGAGCTGTCACTCTTTGCTTTTTAACTCTGGTACAAAAGATGTCAGAAGTGGTTGCTTTCACTGCTTGTCACTTTGTGAGTGGTGGAGCTTGTAAATATTTTAGACTTGCTATGAAAAGTTCATAATAAAAACACAGATTATAAATTAATTACAAACTTCCCTCATCATAAACTTATCAAGTATAAACTTACCTTACAATCAGAGAGACTCTTGCTGGCCAGCAATCAGACTCGCTGAGTAATTTCGAGGTAGTGAGCAGGGAGTAAGCACAGAGCAATTTTTCTTTCCATTTTCTTTTTTAATTGGCTTTCTGCTAAAAGCACTTTGAGTGGTAGTTAGTTACATGTGTTGCTGCATTATATTCACCAGCCCCCCTGGAGGACACCAGACTAATTAGAAACACTGAGCTCTCACTTGTAATTTATAATCCTGCAACAGAAGCAAGGAAATTTCAGAAGTACTGTAACACACACCTCCACGACCCGGGCCAAGGCAGCTCTTTACAGAAAGGTCAATATCCGTGAGAGCCTGAGATATTATAGGTCTGCCTAACTTGACATTCCAGCATCAGGAACAGTAATGAGTTTCTTAGTCTGCACTCCAGAGAGTCTAAAATTAACCCCGTATCATCTTCAAGCTTGACCTCAATCACAGCAATTAATTAACAGGCACTGGAAGGACCTTAACAAAGGAGATGAGTGAAAGGACTCTGAAGGGAACAAAAGACACTTTTGTTTTACATTTCAGCACATTCTTCCTTTTTCCCAGTGCTGTTTGGAAAACATATTTTTAGTGAAATCCTGAAAGAATACACTGCTAAGGCCCAGTCTTTGACCTGATATTGACATAAGACCTGGACATTAGTTTGTAACTCAATTATTGGTCTTTTAAAGTCAATTTTATTTTTTATGGAAAACTGTAGAGTCTAGGGGGCACCTGCTGAAAAAAACAATCACATTTGAAGGCAATCAACAGTGGCTTCAGCTTTACTGTTATCCTTTGCCAACCTACACCCATTTATCACCAAAAAAGTAGTTTCTGAATAAAACTGTTGCTTAACTCCAAGGCTCATTCATTCTGGCTTTTAATTTCATGTGTTCTGACAATATAGGTAATTATGGGAGAAACTGATTAAAATATAGGTAAGAAATAGGAATGCTGAACAAAATAAGCAGAAGGTACCACACATATATTTGTTTGAATGACTGAAGAAAATATGCCCTCAGGAAAAAAAACCAAAGAACACTATTTGGAAAGTTTTTTGAGGAAACACACTTTATCTTAAAAATTTAAAAATCAGTGGAGCAATCTGCTTGTATTGGAAGTCCTGTATTGATAAAATTGATGCTGTGCTTCATGAAGAATGCTATTTACCTCTGTAAATATCTAGGATATACACTGAGGTTGGTGAAATGAAAACAAAACAATTCAGATTCGTTGGTGCTAAGTTATATGCATGCCTTAATGGTGCTTTCTAGACCATGACAGCCTCAAAGAAATGCAATAAAAAAGAAAATAGTTCATTCATTTGCCAGGAATAACATTTCATGAGTTATCTAGACTTGTTTATCAGAAGGAAAGAGCCTTGATTACCAGGAGTAGGTAATGTAGTATTTTTCAGCCAATGTGATTGTTAGAGAGCAGCCAGAGATAAAGAATCAAAACATTTGCATACAAAAAAAAAAAAGAAATTTAAAAAAAAATCAAAGGGGAAGTGCTTCTCATCTTGGGATTTTAGCTGGTAAATGGAAAACTCCTGACATTTTTGTACTGTATATTTTAGAGTATTATAATTAATCAAATACACATTTTCCATTCCAAGTAAAATTACATTTTATAGTTATTGCCGCTTCTCTGGTTCATTCTGTGCTCTCTGATTTAACAATGGCTTTAAGCTTTCGACTGAGCCTTAGATAAGCAATTTTATTCCCATATTTTGGTTCCTTCATGCCCACCCTGTAAAAGTCTTGCTGATGCCATCCGTGTTGAACAGGTGATCTCACAGTCAAGACTCATTTGCTGTCCTTTCTCTGTGCAGTTGTGCGGGGGTGGCTGAGAAGAGACAGATTAATTCTGAGTTAATTGGCTGCTGATAAATTACAGCTTCCTGTTTACAGAGAAGCCAATAATAGCAGTTTAAAGAAGTCACTCTTAGGTCTTGGGTGTGTTACTTTAACCGAGAGTGGACTGAAATGTTTTGATGTTTTTAACTTCATTTTTCCTGTAAATTTTGATACTGCTCATAGATGAAGTATCCCAAGTATTCCCTATCCCAAGCCCTTACCAGCATGGTGTAGTGTAATGAGATTCTGTCTCTGAGGACGAATAAAACGCCACTGGGAGCTAACTTCAGGGGTACTAAGCAGAAATGAAGCAAGGCCAAACGACTGATTGAATAATCTGCCTGAATTCTGGTTAACAGAAAGACAACAACAACAACAACAACAAAATTAAAAATTTGGACAGATTTAGAGACTGTTTCTTTAAAATGTAGAAGATGTGACAGTCACAAAATAAACTGGTGGAAGAATTAACTATTGAAATTACACCCTGCTCGGAAAAACAATGCTATAAATATTTTTTCATAGGTTTGCGGTGGAGCTATTGCTTGCACAGAATTAATTGTTATGTCTTTGTTTAGATTTTCCACTGCTTTTAATGATCTGTGTTAGTGTCTTACGTGGTTGACTACCCCAGAAAATTAGGAGTCCATTAGTGTATAGATTAAGTTATGTAGATTTGAATTGTTGGATGGGCAAGGGAAAATCACATCAGGGAATAGAATTAATTTTCAGAATGCAGCTAAATGATGTGTGGGAAGGTAGGTTAAAAGCAAAGTTTCTCTTCCTTTTTCAGGTGATTCAAATTTTATGATGACCATGGTGAAGAGTATCGTTTTTAAATACTTTACTGCCTTTGGCACTCAGTGTTATCTTAATTCATGAAGCCTCTGGGGTATTTTCAGAGAAAAATACATCTTTTTCATGTTACTATTTTTAATTTAAGTAAAAATGGGTTGACTAATAGGAAGAAAAAATCTTTCTGTTTTGCTGTAATGTTAGATCGATGTTCATGTCCAAGGACAGAGTGACATTTCTGATGAGCTAAGCAGGATGTACTTTGAAAAAGATTTGAGGTCAAATGATAGTGGGGTTCCTGTATGATTGATTCTCTTTTCCTTTTAATTTGTAACCACACATCTTGTTTTTGAGTTAAAGTATGTGCAAGGAATGGAGCAAAAACACAGCCTAGACCAAAGCACTTCCTGTGTTTTTTAAAGTCCTTCCTCCATTTTTTCCAATGGGCTTTGGAGATCAAATATTGTAGATCAATAAATCTATTGCAGATCAAATAAACCTTCCGAGACTCACTTTAATCTAAAGAAGAGTTACTTGGACTCCAGTGTAAGGCTTGCTCTGGTCTTGTGTTTCGAATATGTCTTGTAATTCCCTGGAGAATGTCACTAAAAACCAGAAAGCAGCTATCTAGAGAGATGCACGGCCACTGCCACAGAGGGCTCATCTTTCCCTGCAGCAGGGTGAGGATGAATCCAGGAGTTATTGCAAGAGCTTTCTGAGCATATCTCACTAGAAGAAATAGGAGTATTGTGAGGAGAGACTGGGAGTCAAGCACTCATCACCAAGGATGGCTTTAGTCCTTGGTGGAGTTGTGTGGCCATCAGGGAATAAGCAACTGTGCCTCCAGGTTTCTCTGCATGGCACACATGGATTTAGCTTAGGATCCAGTGAAATTTGACAAAATGGAAGCTCCTGATTTGAAGCTTTGGCTCCTGAAAGCCTCCAATCAGTTGCTGATGATCTCTCGAGTCAGTCTGAGTTCATTAGCAGCTCTTTTTGATGTGAGAGTTTTCAAAATGGCTACATTTACACATTTTTTTATGGCTATAATTACTTCTGTCTGATCAGCTCAACACCTAAATCCTCCTTAAGCCCAATCAGGAATCTGAAGCTCCGTGGTACTCTGCAGGGATCCTAACAAGTCCTGATAGGTATAATAGCTTTGGCATGAGCTGAGTGTGTGCACTTGTGGCTGTTCTCTGTGAGATTGCCACAGCAGGAGGGGAGAGAGGGAGGGTTTGATATGCTTTGTCCTCAAATACAAACTAGTGGAAGAGTTTTGGGGTTCCCAGACTTCTCTTTTTCACACACCTTCAGTTCTCTTCAGCAAGATGTCATCGTTTCACTGAGAGGAGCGTCGGTGACTCTTCCAGCTTAGTGCACTGCCAGACAGTAAATACGCTCAGAGTTGTTGGTGTAATCTCCTTCACAGAGAGAAAGACATTGGGTCTCAGTCTTCTTGTGCCTGGACAGATTCTCTTTGTTGTGAGGCATTATTTAAGTGATGTTTCCTCTTTTTTCAGGTTGCAATCAAAAAATGGCTTTATTTTGTCTTTGGTTATCGAGTGTGCAGTTGTATCTCTCACGAAGCCCTGCCTGTGCTTAGGCTGTGGAGAAGGGCAGGATTTCAGGAGTAACCCTGAACTTGCAGGAAGGTAGCAGCTTTTTGAATTGCATAGTCTGGCACAGAAAATAACTGCTGCTTACAAGCCTCAGGCTGCTCTCTGCCTAAATTTTAGGTCTTAAGGCACCATAATTGTAGGTAACAAAAATTCTCTTATGTGATTTCCACCATTATTCATGGGATTGGAAATAATGTGATCCTCAGGTCTTTGAAGAGCTTTTTGAGACCTCAGCGTTCCATATATCTGATAAGTGCTTTATTTTTGTCAGAAGTAAAAAGAATGTTGACATTCAGGCAACTCAGGCATTTATCAGGCAGCTCAGTAAGATGGTTATCAGTTGTAAATGAGCAGGTTTTGTGTTCTTGATATGATCCTTAGGCCACACAGCAAGCCTGTGGGCAGGAATAGGGAAGCCAACATCCATTTCCAAATGTGGTTTCTGCATTTCTGCAGAAAGAGACCTTGAGCAAACAGTAGCACTGATAAAATTGCAACAAATTGCATGATCTGGAGATGAATTTTTTCATAACTCCAGGGGCTAAGAAACTTCATCTTAAACTAGAAATGCATCCATAATGCTTTAAATTTTAAATCACAAGAAATACTGACTTTTTTAAATGACCCTTTTGTACATAAAATATAAAATTATATAAAGCTGAATCCCATAATAATGTTTTTTTGTTGAATGAATGGTAAATAATTTGAATATTAGTTTTACAATCTCTGGGTAGTTAGTGCAATCTCTGTAGGGTATTTAGTGTTGATACTTTGGCTCACAAGGCTTGTGAGGAAGCAAAAGGATGATCTGGCTGTGCTTGCTGGAATTCCAGTCCTCACCGAGGCTGAATTTCTGAAGGTTCTGAAGGTGTTGTGGTGGTTTGACCTTGGCTGCCTGTGGGAGGCCCCTCAGCCACACTCCTGCTCCTCACTCAGCTCAGACTGAGAAAATCAAGTAGAAAAGCTCGTGGGTGGATATAAGTGCAGGGAGATCACTGACAAATTACTGTCACAGACAAAACAGACTCGAAGAAAACTGATTTGATTTAAATTGTCAGTTAAAATAAATTTGCATGGTGAGAAAAAACAGCCCCATACCAGTTAATGCGAAGAAAATTAGCTTTAACTCATCCCCAGAGTGATGTGCAAGAGAGATGCAAGAGTGATATGGATTGGTTTCTGGAGCTACGAAGAAGAAAGTCTTGGTGTCTGTCCACAATCAGTGAAATATTGCCATGGTGCAAGCTGAAGATGAATGCAAAGTAAAAACCTAGCCAAACAAACGAAAAAACCCAAGAGAAAAATTGCACAACAGCACATTATAGAAATAATGTGTGACGCAGATGTGGGGGGGAAATGCATTTAAATGCAGGTAACGCTTGCAGATCACGTCATAACTTCCATGAGGGCGTGGTATTGGTGTCTGTAGGATCCTGACCTTGCTGAACAGGGATAGAAGGGTTTAAATGAAGTGGGGTGAGAACATGGCACAAGAAAACTGAGACAGAACAGGTATGAAGCCAAATGATGCACTATGTGTGCAGGGGACCATGGCAGGTGGCTAAGGGGTGAAAAAAGGAGGAGGTAGAAGGTGTCTGGAAGGGGACAGATAATCTTGTGACAGCACTTTCCTCCATAATTCTTAAAAATGGCCAAATTATTGCAAGCCTCTGGATTCCTGAGGTTTTCCAGGCAGCAAAAACTTTATTTCCATAGAATAAATTATGCTCTGCCTTTTGTGACAGGTGTATAAAAAAGATAACAGCCTACTTCTGTTACAAGTTTTTCAATTAGCAGAAGTGGTAGAGAACTGCTCTGGGATCTGAAATTGCCAGTTCAGCTAATGAACCGTGTAGGTGTTCAGGTTGGTTCCATGTGACTTGTGTAGGAGAGGGCGTCTTTTTTGCTATTGCATTTTTTAATTAGAAAATTTCACTAATGAGCCCGTTAAAAGGGCATTTAAGTCAAGAATCAAGTTAAGAAATGCCAGCATCAGAGTGTGCCACTGGCATATTTAACGGGGTAGGTCACAGAGTCGGTCTCTGCTTTAGCTGGTAAGGTGGTTGACTCATTAATAGAATTTCCTTGAAGAAAAGTGAGTTTTCAGGTTTTTGTTTTTTTTTTTAAGTCTCATGTTCTCATTTAGAATGAAAGTGATCAAAACTTCAGCAAAAGTATTGCCATCTTCTGGCTTTGTGTCTGCCCCAATGCTGAGGGCATTTCTTACTGCCCTCTGTTTTCTGCAGAACGTGCAGAACTCCGTGGCTTCCCCCTGCCAGGCACTGCCTTTTCCTTACCACTGTCCAGATAAACCTGCCTCTGCTTCAGTTCTAAAAAAGAAGAGGGCAAAACTCTAATGAGAATGAAACAGATTAAAAGAACCAAGAACCTCTGGAATTTTAAGGTAGACAGTAAATAGTAGCATGGTCTGGATTGAATTTCCCGCTTCAAATGCAGCGTGCTGTAACCCAAGGGATCAGTTTAGAGACTTCAGGAAGCTGAGTAAAGGCTTTTCTGAGTCATGCTTCCAGGCCTATCTTATTTTATGGGATATTTCACTCATTTGCATCACTTAATTTCATCAGCTTCTTGTGGCATAAAAGAATTCCTGCCCCCAGTAGTGTAGGGCTCCTCCTCTTACTTTCATTTCAGTCACTCCAGCACAGAGCCAGCCTGCCGCCTCTTAGTTCCTACTGCTCTCTGCAAAGTAGACTCTATTTTCTTTTATGTCTGATCCTACACTGCAGAACATCAAAAACTGAATCACAGGTTTATCTTGATCTTCTTAGTAGTGACTACCCTACTATAAAACTATTTTTTACAGCATTTTTCAAACGTCTTTTCCAGCACGGACTTGGCTCAGATGCTCCTGAAGTAACTATAATCTTTTTTGCTATTGATCTCTCGTATAGTGAAAAATGGTTTGGGGTGAGTTATTTTGAGGGATTTTTTTTTTTTTTTCCTGAAACAGATCAGACGAACTCAAATGCAATCAAAATCTTGTCTTCCCATAGGTCAGAGGATTTTTGTACATCAAGTATTAAGACTTATACCTTATGCCTTATACCCAATGCCCTGATCCAAACTTCAGTGGAATAAATTCTATCACAAAATCTGGATGCAGCTCTAGTAATGGTGTATTCCTTGCTTTTTCAAGTTTATCACCCTGGGCTATGTTTATTTGTTTGTTTTTATCAACCTCTGTATTCTAATGCCCTAGGCAGAAAGTAGGTAAGCATTTTGAAAAGGATTTAAAATGCAAGATGTATAAAATGGTATTAACACTGAACCATGAAAAAACAATGTTTTCCAAATTATACCCGTAGTAATATAGAAATTTTTTTTGTTGTTGTTCCTTGATTGTAATCAGAAGAGTCTGTCATTTATGAGGTTTTTTCGGGGAGTATTAGGAATGCAACAAATGCCATCCAAGCATCAGCAAACATCCTCTGCTATCTTTTAGTCATTGCAGTTAATCTTTGTATTGACAGTATCTGTGTTGCATGTGAGAGACAGCTTCAATGAGCAAAAAGAATGTAATCCACATTTTCATTCTTCAGACCAATAATGCAATGCTGTTCTGCAGAGACATCATCATAAACCCCCAATTTCTGATATAGTATGATATTAGAGGAGTGAGTTACGTTGCTAAACTATAGCAGTTTCGTAATCATTTGTCTCAAAGAAAATAATATCTCTAGCTTAATGAGAAAAAAGTGGGTATTTTACAAAAGCAAAAGCAGCAAGGAAATGAGAAGCGAATTCTTATCTTCAGTATCTTGTTTGGAATGGCTGCCATTGGGAATGTCTAAGGGTACGGATCTGCAAACAGAATGTGTGCTGTGCCTTCTGGTCTCATTCCTACTGCTGCATGTATCCCCATTTGATAGAGGATTTTGGAGATATTTTGTGTCATCTCCTCCCTGAAAATGATCCTTACTTTCTTCCCCTTTTCTTCAGGCCTAGAGGTGAGCAGGGATAAATGCAGCAAGATCCTGTGACCTTTTTGCTTTACATAGCCCGGGGAATGTTGTACACAGGGCAGCTGTTGCATTTCTGGCTTCTTCTGGAGACCTGTTCCTTCTGTTGCCTGTTCCCTCTTGAATGCAGCCCCAGTTTCCTCTGGCTCCAGTTCTTGTGCTCCACAGGCTCTCCCTGTCCTAGCACTTGAGGAGTGTAACTGTCTGCATAGCAACAATCCAAAATGCATGTTCTGCAGAGTACATAGCTGAGTGCATTGGTTAAGCTCTGCATCGAAGTCCTCCCTTCACATCCCACCTGCTTTTCAGAGCAAGTCTGGGAGAAGGGATAGTGCATCCCCCTAGTGACAGCTGCCTTCTGCCCAGACCCAAAAGTGCTGAGGGCTGAGGTGAGATGATGCTGAGGCAGCTTTCAAAATCCTGCGGGTGCTTACGGAGGAGGAGCTGCTCAGCACGGCGTGGGGAGCACCCTGCGTTCCCTCAGGGGGCCCTTTGGGTCACCACCACCTGCAGAGCAGCTCAGGTGACAGTGGGAATGTACACGTGAGCACCTCTCCCTTTCCTTGCAATCCCCCACAAAGAGTTTCAGTGCCTCACAGCTGTGTGTCACTCATTTTACACTTCCAACCCAACACCTAGGAGTTTCAGCTCTTTTGTTGCGAGTTTCATCTTCCAGACAAGCTGTTTGCCTGCAAAGCAGGTCCAAAAAGTGCTTTTGGCTCGTTTGCATTGCATTCCAGACCTTTATAGAAGTGGCTGAGTGCTGAAGGGTGGCAGTCACCTTGCATCTTTCTATGGCTCCATGTGTAGTCCTTCAGCCCTACCCACTTTGGAATTGATAGATTTAATTGTTGTGACCTTTGGGGGTCAGCTCTTTCGATGAAAAGGAATGTAACAATCAGGACTGCATGTAGCATTTGATTCACCATTCAAAACAGTTCAAGCCCAATTTAGTACTTAGTGTGTTGGACAATTTCATCTTCTCATACAATATTTTTTAATGTAGCTTTTGTTTTATTATTTATTGTTACTGAGAAGGCAGCAGATAGGTCGCTTACATTTTATTGATACAGTTTAATTCTTAGAATTGTGAAGGTTTCAGCCTTTGAATGGTGCCACAGTACTGGATTGACATGTAAGGTTTAATGGCACACACGTGTTGTGCTTTGCAGGGTCACAGCCAAGGCCTGATTTCATCACAGCCTGACTGCAAGTAATTCCTTTCAGTCCCATTATTGGCTCTTCCCAAGGATGTATCCAGGATTTTGTGAAAAAGACATTTTAAATCATTTGATCCAGGTGAGCTGTGTTTGAAGTAGTTAGAGGAGCAGACTCGCAGGGATCTATTTTTACAATTTATGAGTTTAACTTAAGTTGGGTACTTAGTCTTATATACTGTTTTATGCAGGAATTCTGACCTGGGAGGAAGAAAGGAATTCTGGTGCTGCCCTGGGTTCTCCATCCCTTGGAAGTATCTGATGCACAGGCCCAGGTAATGTCCCTTGCAACTGGGCAATGCATTGTGCCTTTTCCACCGCAATGAGTTGTATCCAGGTGGATAGCAGTGCCAGAGGATTTACTGTTGCTCTCATTTGTTTGCTTGGAAGGAGCTGTGGAAAAGGCAGATTTGGCTCAGTGTGGCAACAGACGTGGACCAGCTGTCCTGTACATAAGAACCCACTGATTTGGCTTTGAAGGGAAAATCTTGGGCACAGAAAGAGGTGGGGGAGTGCCACTTATGGCACTGTGCATACAGGCCGTGGAGAGGTGTGGAAGTCGTGGGAAGGGAGTGTTGCTAGGGAGCACTCAAGTCAGTCTGTCAGTACATAACTGGAATGGTAGCTGGAGTGAGTTTCTAGTCCTCCTGCAAAGAGATCACTTCAATTTTACATTTGTGGACTGCCTTCCTGCTGTTTGCCCAAAGTATGGCCCGTAAAATGCCATACAGACAGCAGCTGCGTGCACTGCTGTGCTCCTTCTCTGTGTCTGATGCCAGGCCTTCCAGGGGAAGGGAGGAGCTGAAACACCTCTCACCAGGCAAGACCTGGACTGAGAACCAGGAAAAGAACAAGTGAGGGCCAAATGCACCAGCAGATGGCTGTTCCTGGAGCCTGTTCCCTGGCAGCTGAAACTCCCCGGCCTCTGAGCGGGATAAATCTGTGCCACACGCTCGGGCAAGTTCTCTCAGTGGTGGCTCTTTGGACTCTGCATTATGGAACGAATTTAGCAGAGTGAAGCTTCCACTCCCCCCCAAAGTATTCTCCCCTCTTTCCCTTAATCAAGGTAACAAGGTGACTGTGCAAGTTTCAGTGCTGTCTCTCTCAAAGTTTTACGCAGCATGAAAGCGGTAGGCTCGATTTTCTTCCTGTATCAGGACAGATTGCAGCAGTGTAGAGCATCTCTTTTGCCCAGCTTTTTTTTGCCCAGAACATTTTCCTTCCAGCTGAAGAATTAGAAGGTAAATTTTGCAGTTCAGAACCTGCAGTTTTACCTAGCTAGTGGCCTAAGTATTTACATTTTCACCAGAGGACAAATGATCAAATCAGTATAGGAAGAGCTCTTGTAAGATATGCTGTCTTTTGGTGTGAAAAGCTGCAGGTCAATCTTGTGGCAAAACATAGTGAAAATTAACTAATGGCTAATCAACTAAAAAATTTAATTAACCTTTTAACTAATTAACATTTAACACTTAATTTTCATAAAGTATTTCTTTTGCCACATCCGTATTAGGATGAAGCTGTTCAATGATACACCGAGAAGAACTGTTTTCTTAGAATAACTGATTAATAAGGGAATCATAATACTACAGATTTATAAGCTATAATTTATGACAGAACTATATTTATTTCTGCATATAATCTGCAGATATATATTTTTTTTTCCTAAACGTAGAACAGTATCTTACAAATATTCTGTATTTTCACAACAGAGTCTCTTGTAGGGTTGAAAATTTCTGGAAAAGTTAAATATAAGTGTTTCAAGTATAGGAGCATTATTCTTCTTACCTTCATTGGGACTATCTCTTTGGTTGTTCAAAAATAAGATGCAAACAGAGCTACAGAAAGATATCAAATGCAATCTGGGATAAATCACTCTACCATATGATTTGTATTTATAAACGAGACTTGTATTTATAATAAGTAGAACAAAACAGTGGACCCTGTAATTTCCAAAGATCCTCTTTGTTCCCAAAAGTTATTTTCCGCTGTCTGAATAATTTGCATCTTTCTTCTCTCTCCATGAACTCTTGAAATCCATTCAGACCTTCCAGAGAAAAAGCAACTTAAATATATAAATAGGAAACACACACACAAGAAAATTTAACACCATACCCATATAGTTTCCTGTAAAACTGCAGTCCTAGGAGTGCAGTTCAGTTCTGGTTTACATTCTAATTTTTACACAGGAATTTCATTTATTGAAATGAAAATAAAACATATCAGTCATACCAAATTGAAAATAGGATCATGTATCTCGGTCTGTGAAGTGATGTCGGGCCTCTAATCAGAAAGTAGTATGTAATAAGCTTAAGTACATTTCTGCTCAGGTTTTCCTCATCAGTGCCTCTGATTTAATTTCTGTATTTGATTAAGAAGGACAATGATGGAGTGACTGGTATCATTTTGGGAAAAAAATTAAAGGATGAATATTCTTAAGAGGAAAAAGACCTTACTTTCAAAGCTTTCATCTATCCTAGTCATTTAAAATATTACTCTATATTCTGTCCTATCACTCTGCCTTAATCTAAATGTACATAATTTCAGATCTGTATGATTGCATTAAAGAAATGGGAGACCTGTGGAATTATTTTGATTTAAGATTTTTTGGGTCTGGGCTCTGCATTGCACTTGTTTGTGCAGCTAGAGATGTGCTTGTCTGCGTGGGAATTTCCAATGCTCAGCAGATAATTCAAGGGCTTGGTTTTCATTGACTCAAAGCAATTAAAATCTCTTGGGTATTAACCTAAGTTTGCAAATTAAGAACTATGATTTTAGGGAGAAGTATATGAAAAGTATATATTTTATACATGTCCATTTTCCATTACTTTACACAAATACAGAAGTCCCTGGATAGAAACCTGGATAAGATATTGATTCCAGAAGATCTAAGGTGATTATAAGTATTACCTGCCAGTATTTCAAAGGTGGGTAGTTTGCAGATGGAATAATGCAGACACAGCTGATAATTTTCATTTTAATTGTCATTGCGAACCTTGAACAAGATCAAGACTTTTGACTCTCAGAAAGGAAAGAACCTTGGTGCTTGAAATGGAAACCAACCCAAGCAAATCTCCCTGGATCTGCTGCTGAAGACAGGCACAGAAAGAACTCTCCTCAGAAGAGCTTTGTGAACTTTTCTTGCTATTCAGTGTCATTTATAAATGTTCGATTTCATCTCAATTACTGCACTCCCATCTATTTAGTGAACTTCTCTTCGCAGGAAGTAATTACTCTGTCTTCTTTCTTCTCCAAATTGCTATTACCTTATTGCCAGGAGATAATCTGGTTTTTCTAATAATGTTCCATTCTAAAAAATATTGGAAAAAACTACATACATAAAAGCAAACCTTGATTTTGTGTGTATAATTTTCTCTTGTGTAAATATAGATAATTACCTGGCCATTGCACCAAGTGGGTTATAGACCTGCTCAAATATCCACAGGCTTTAGGATAAATATCTCCATTGGACTGAGTGATAAAAAGAACAAAATCCTGATTATAAACCTGTTTTACTGCTTTCATTAAGCATCTACGGCTTCATCTTTTTAAATGAGGAAAAAATGTCTATATTGGGGGTTTTTGTTCCAATTGTTGTTCAAAGTCCTCTTCAATTTGAAGCTTTCATGAGAAAGAAATATAAGCACTGGTGAAATGAAGTCAGAGTTGTCAGCAGGCTGGAATCTCAGTTGACATAATTCAGAATATGGCTTTAGACTAAATTTTTGTTAGTTTAGGTTGATTTTTTTGGGGAAGAATATACAGATTTCTGTTTAAGTCAGAGTTTTACCGTGAAGGAATCTGCCTGGATTAATTATACAATACTAACTTAGTATTTGCCAGCATCTATAATGTCTCTATGATTTCACTGCACAGTGAAATAACTGAAATATCTCAGATTCACTACTTTTCACGGTTATTAAATGGTGAGGTTTTAAAAGAAACTCTAATTTCAAGATTCACAGCTTTATGAATAAATAATTGCTAAATATGTATTGTGTACAGTAAGTTAAATAATTTTACAGTATTAAAAGGAGGGAACAGACTACTGCAGGAGGTGTGCTAAACAAATATTTAAAAGCACATGATAATGACAAATAATACACAGTAGCATTGAATGTTTCAAAAATTCCTATGTGACTGGACTTAGGAGAAGTCTCAAAATCTTCATCTAAAGAACACATCTGTATTTTTTTCATTGATTTAATAGTTCATAGAATTGTGTAACTTTTTATAAGTAATCCATCATCTCAATTTTTCTTACAATTTTTTTATCAGTATCTGATAAGAAATCACGATCTTCAGATGCAAATTGTTACGTTTCAGTCCTTGAAGGTCCATTTCAGTTCATGCTTTTTTCTCCTACTATTATTTTTTGCCGCATTATTTTCCAGATTTATGGCATCCAAATATTTGCTGCCAGCTTCCACGCATCTATGTAAGGTACCACATGCGTCTGTTTTCCTAAGGGTCTGCTGCACCTAACTTGATTTTTAACTTTGCAATCTTAATCTTCTGTTTGTATTTAAGATCTCAAATTAGGACTGCTGCTACAGCAGTAATATTTCTAGCTTCCTTAAAGCTGTTAAAAAAAAGTTCAGAGCTTATTTAGGGATGTATTTCCAGACTTAAGGGTGGGGACAATGCCTGAGCTGCTTTGCGTTTCCTGAAAAGAGATCCAGCACTCCCTCCTTGACTTCAGACAGCTTCACAGTCCCTTTTTTGGAGCTGCTTTTCCTTCCCACAGCTGAATGAAGCTTCCCCTGTGCAAAGACTTTGCCATCCTCAAACTGCCAACTTCAGTTTTTTGAGACAAAGATAGCAACAGTTAAAGTGAGAAGCTAAGAGAGAGCTCACACACAAGACATGCAAGGTGATCTGACAATTACCGAAAAAACCATTCAGAAACATCTGTCGGTTGTGTGATAAAAGCAGCGTTTCTTGGAGCCATCTGTCTGCTTTCAGATTAGCTCTAGATTGTGGAAATAACTTGCCTTTGATTAAGGTGATGGGGTTATTTTTTCCTCGTTACACCTGTGACTAAAATTACGGATGTGTTTAATGTAATATATAATGATTGTGAAAGGGAAATATTTTTATCTAAGTGTAGAAATAATGGAGTAGAATCAAGGATCATTTCAGAGGTGAAACAAGATCTGTGAAGATATAACTAGGAATTTTATAGGATTTCCTTGCTACTTTTTAAACAGTCTATCAGTTTACTGAATTTGAAGTTGCTATTCAGTCTTTGAAAATAATTTTTCCAAGAATGTTTGTAACAGACTAATTTCAAAATTTTCTGCAGTTTTATTGTAGTTGATGTTAAGAACACACAAGAATATATAAGTTGATTTCTGTTTCTGTTCCAAATTCAGTGTCCTCCTGAAGATTATGCTCCTAACAATGTTGCATAGAACTCGTTCTGTCATCTATTATTTATCTGGTTTCTTTAGCATGATAGATATTCTTCCTTCCCTCTCTGACAACTTCCATCATTGTTTCCCTTCCTGACAGTGTGACATTCTCAAACAGCAATCTAATGCCTACAGAGTTTCCTGTTGACAGAAACAAAAAGAGGGACAGACCTCGTCCTCAGTGAAAAGGTGGTGGGTAAATATACGCGTAGCTGTCATTGGGGAAAGTATTGGGATTCTGAGTAGACTTTTTTTTCTTCTTCTGTGTAGCCCTTTCTTTCCTACTTCCGTTCAAGAGTGTGTCACTGAGCCACACTCTGATCTGTGAGTAGGTGCCTCTCAGCACTGATTCTACTCTTCAGAGTCACAGTTCATCACTCTAACAGCCACACCGCAGCATTTTGCATACCCTTTGCATGCTGTTTCCAAGCAAACATCTCCCACTTATGAAGGAGTGCCCATCTGCACTTTATCCTGGCCAAGAAAGCTGCTTTTGCATGTTAAATTGTCCTGCCTGGAGGCACTGACCTCCCTTGCCCACCTTGCATCTGAGGTCAAAACTGTGCTTGGTATCTTTCTATGCCTTTAACAAAGAAGGGCTGTTCAGATATTCAATTATTGCAAACAGTAACTGAACCATTTGCCTTTTTATTTACTGCAATTTTCCACTTACGGTAGGTTGCTTTCATGTGCGTGAATGAATGTTACTGAATGTTGAATGAGTGATATGAGTGAAAGAGGAATGAATGTTGCTAAAATGTTATGAAATGAACTAAAATTATTTCATATGCTTAATGAACTAAAAGGTGCACTTTTAAAAAAGATTCTTTTTTTTTACTAGTCTGAATTTTCCTAGTTCTCTCCTGCAGGCAACTTTTTGGGAGATTTTTCCTATATTTTGTGGGTATTGAGGTAAAACGAGCTATTGTGGAAGGAATGCCTATTTTATCAAGATCTGAATATAGAATTAATAAGACAAGATTCCTGGCCCCAAAAGCTTAATCTGTGTTAATAAATCAAATGGTGAAAAGAAAAAGCTGGAAGGTTCTTATTGTTTGGTCTTTAATTAACTTGCTGAAGATCATAGAAAGCCTGTAGTAGGCTGAAAATAATAGCCTTGCTCTCCACTTCAGAACCAGCACATAACCACAACATTTTTAACCTTTGGCCCAACATAGATTTTAATTTATAATAATATTGTTAATTAGAAAGGGAAAAAAATATTATTTTCTACAAGCTGGAGTAAAATTTGCGTGGGATGATAATAGCTGGATTCAGAAAATTAAAGTACTTAGTTGAAGATGTTTTGAGAGATACTCGTTGCCATTGAGTAATTTAAGAAGGTTAGCTTTGTTTCTTTAATGGCTCTGGAGAATTAATGTAGGATTTTTTCCTTCTTCCTTTCTTACAAAGAAATGAATTTGCAGAAGGAGTCTTTGGGACCATCTGGCTTAATCAACTTTAAAGTCCTCCCGTAAGGAAGCTTTACATGGCTCTTCTTGTTTTAAAGGAATTCGATAGGAAGAAAATAGTATATTCCTTATTGGCTGGAGACTGTGTGGATTTCTGTGCAGTAGAATCCCTGTCCAGAACAAGATGTCAGAAGCTCTGAGTTGTCCAAGCTGAGGAGCGCTCTGAAGACCTGTTAAGTTTCAACTTCTGTATAGAAAACAGCAAAATGATGTTTTTGTACCCACAGTACTTTAGTTGGAGTTGTTCTAGGCTCAGACCTTTTAGGCCTACATAGATGTAGGCCTAGAATCATGACGCTTTTGCAGTGAAAGAATTAAGGATAAATTAATTCCATCTGCATTACTCCCAGAACAAGCTGAGTTATCAAATCTCAGGTGCTCCTGTTGGGAATGGTTTCTTCCCAGCAAATGCAACCTGAGCCACAGAGAGAGGAGGAAGACAATCCCTGGGGAAATGTGTACTGAGAAAATAGCCAATATCAGCAAATCAGCTGGGTACAGAGAGACCTCTTAGATTTAATAATAATGCAACACTCATAATTTCAATTGTGTGTTCTGGATGTTGTTGATGGCTGCATTAGCAGTTTGCCAATGTCCTTCATTTGACTCTGATCTGAGAGAGTTTCTGACTTTTTTTCCCCAGGGAGGGAAAGGGATTTACTGGGCTGAAACTGTATTTCTGCTGCTGCTCTGCAGCTTCATCCAGAAAAGCTCATTCCTGCTTTTCACCCCCTCAGGGCTGGCTGGCTGCCTGGGGAAGTCCTTCGGATAGGAATTGTGATCTCTGGCTGAATTACAGCTCCTGTTTGCTCACAGATCAGCTCTGCTTCTCCAGAGCCTTGAAATACCCGTATACTTTGTTCAGGACTTTGGGCTCACTTTTTAAGGACATCTATATTAATAGAAAGAAAGGTGCTATCAGGAGCTACTACATGGTTACAGCTGAGATGGAAACCCTTCTCAGTAGTCAGGAATTAGTATTGTGCTTAAATTTGCCTGCCTGTGTGGGGAAAATCTTTGGTGACACGATTTCTGTATTTTAACTCCTTGATATAATTTTTAATATCAAGGTAAAATTACTTTTCACAGTACAGAGTTTACATCTGCATCGTGTAACTATATTTTTCCTGGATGAGAAATCAGAGAAAACAAAAATCAATATAAAAAAAAGTAATATTGCTTCCTTTCCAAACTGGAGTGCTAAGCTTTACTCCCATGGAGGCAGACACCTGCTTAAACTACATCTGATGTTGTCCACTTAAGTCCACAGCAGCAGAACCAGAAATATTGTTTTATCCCCTACCAGCAACAAAAGGTGTTGGAGCTCTTGAAATGTCTTTGTTCTAAAATGATGTTTAGACTGCTGGAGCTCCAGTAAATTGTACTTTTCAAAAATCTTTCCTTCCATGTTCTCTTTAGACTTTGAAAAATGTTGTTAGAATTAATATATTCTAATTTAAACAACTCTTGCATTTGTGTAAGTTTACAAAAGAGCAAAATGTAAAGTCCCTGTTAGTTCAGAGTAGAGTCTATGTGCTGATAAAAATGCATAAATGTTGAGTAGATGAAAAATAATTTGCCAGTGTCATAACAAGAATTAAATTGTCCTCATTGCTGCGATAATTTTTGCTCAGTAACCTGTCCCCCTGATCTTTGCAATGAAATCAAAAAATATTAATGATCGGCCATAGAATTCATTAGCCTTGATCACTGTGCCTGTGTGACAAAAATATTTCACACCAGCCCTGGTCAGTATGAAATGGAACCACAGCTGAGTCTCTTCAAACTTTTGGAAAATACTTTTCCAAAACAACTGCTTCAAAACAATTGCAATCCTTGACAGGCACTAAAAAAAAAAAGGAAAAAAAAAAGGAAAAGTCATGTGAGCAGAGGCCATAATGGAATTTATTCTACTCTTAAACATTTGAGACATCCAGCAGAATAATTTAATCTCTTCACAGAAATAGTATATTATGAAATTACATTGGGTATCTATAATTAAGTAGTATGCTAAGCATTTTAATATAATTTAAATAAATTCGATCAAAGCAAAACATGCTTTTGATATCTTGAATAGAAGTGTGTATTTCATTGTCTCCAAATGGAAAAGAATTTTTAGAATCTTCTTCCTTATTATTGCAAGGAATTCTTCCCTGTTGAAAAGCAAAATTTGAAGCCAAGATATTTCAGAGCTGCACAGGTGGGGACTTTACTGTATGGGCAGTCTGACAATGACTACTTTTTACTGATAAAGGGCTTAATTGTGTCGTGTTTAGAATCAGAATCATTCTTCTTTCTCTTTGTCTTTTTCCTTTTTCTTGGTTTTTTGTTTCAATTGTTGACAGTCATATAGATTAAGATGTAGCCATGGGTAGTTTTTGCCTAATAAAGCTGAGGAACTGGAGGGAAAGAGTTCTGAAAATATGGCACAGACCTGAAGTACAGTGTCAGAAATTTCTCTAGAATCACTCTTAAAACTGACAATATTGATATCTTCATTTACTGTTTTGGTTTTTTTTCATTTGAACATCATCGTTTGGCTATTATAAACAGAATGAAAGCATTGCTTCACACAGCACTGAAAAACTTGTTTCGCTTTTGACTGAACTTAATTCCTTCCAATGACCAAAAATGGAAAGGCTCTATCTGCCAATCAGCTACTCCTGCAATATAAACACAAATATATTTAATTCATTCTTTTTAAGTTGAGTTTCTCATGCCACTTCTAAGACAAGAATTATAATTTAAAGCAAAAAGCAAAACCCAAAAACCACAAAAAAGGCTCTATATGACCAAATCTGGAACTCAGAAAAAATAAATTCCTGTCTCAGTATTGTTTAGGTCATTATTACCTCAGTAATTGCAATGCAATTTGCTTAAATCAGTATTACAATGTGGTACTGATCTATCAGAGAGTATTCTGTGGCTATTAAACAGAATTCTTTTAACCATGAGCATGCATTAGTTTAGATTAATATCCATGGCTCATCATAGGCCTATGACCATCATAGACCATAGACCAGTTATGTCCCCAGAAAATATCTCCTGACTGCTACTCAAGGTGCTCCTTCTCTTTGACCTCTGTGTGTGTGACAGAGAGAACAAAAATCATATTTATAATGTGCTACAATATACTCTGAAAAGTGACCAGCTCTGACTCTGGCAAAGCAAGGGAGGAAATCCATTTATCCACCTGTTTTTTGTGAAGTGTGGATTGCTCTTTTATATGCTGTAATACCTAACATTCATTTTAACTGCTCCATCCATGCATTTGGCTTTCTGCAGTGTAAAGAAGGGTTTTTTTCCAGCTTCTAAAGGTAAAAACCACCTGTGTTCTTCAAATATTTCATCCCTTGTAAGCCTTATATATAATTTAGCAAGCCCAAGACAGCTTCTAAATGAATGCTGCACACTATGACCAATTATGATCTTTCAATAAATAAGTTCTGCCTGCTCTTATAATTTTCTTCTTACGTTTTCTTTTTTTTTTCTTACGTTTTCTTTTTTTTTCCCTTTTGAAAAATGTGCTTTCCATCCAGCAACAGCATGCACAAAAAAGCCCTGACTCCTGTATATAGAAATATTTCATTCATGATCCATGTACGCCCTTTGTCTTGCCTGGAAAATATAATTTTTTAGTAGGGCTTGGGAGAAATGAGTCATTTGCTTTGTTTTATTAATCCTGAATCTCATTTTTTACTGTCTAGAGGAATATGTGCCCTAAATATCAACTTGCGTGTTACCCTGTTTTGAAGGGCTTACTTGTGAGTACCAATATGTCTTTTTATACTTTATTTGATCAAGGTGGAAGTCTGGAAATTAAAAATGTGTTTCCAGTGTGTTTGTAGAAATTGGGTAGGTGCTTATTTGAAGTGTGGTGTGTATCCATATACCAGAACTTGCAGTGTAACAGAAATGGGCCAGAAGGAGTCTAGAAATAGGCAAGAAATAGGCCAGAAATAGACAAGAAATAGGTCAGGAATAGGTCAGACCCTCCTTCACCCAGGCACTCACTGTGTGGTTGTCTCTATTTACCATCGGTGGTGGAGCTGAAAGGGCCATTGCTGGTCCACCCACTCAGCTCCCTTTTTAATTATCTTTTTTTTCCAATCGTATTGTGCACATCAGCTCCCCGTGGTGACAGATGGCATTTCCTTGGTGTGGATGACCCGAGCAACTAAGTAATTGCAAATTATGAATCCTTGCATAGCATGGAGCAAACAGCTCATTTTACTGACCAGCAAACTGTAATTTTCCTTTCCTTACACTGCTTTCACACGGCCTCTTTAGCTGTAATGAGAATCACATTTATGTGCAGAAGAGAGGGACGACAATGCAAACAGTCAAAGCATAATAGTCCCGTGAAGCTGTGAGGGTTCATTCCTGACAGTCCCAGTGGAAGCATTAGAGGAATCTCCTGGGTGCCCCCGAAAGAAGGATTGCCTTAATGGCTGTAAATGCGCTGTGAGTGTGTTAGTAAATCACATGTGGAATTCCGTCCTGGTTCACTTCCCCATCTCTCTCTCACTCCCCTTCTTTGCAAGGCAGCAGCAAATCCTTCACTGTGGAGAATTTAGTATTTCATCCTGCTGGAACAGTTTGCCTATTTGTCTTCCCTACAAGCACAATGGCCCAGTGCATGTGAAGGCTGCTACAGCATTGCCTAAGTGTGTTTCTTGATTTATTAATCTTTACCACAACAAAAAAATCCCACTTAAAAGCACTGTTAACGCCAAGACATAAAAGTCAAGCACAAACAACACTCGCTTCTGGCTTCGTTTGTTCACGATGGTCTAAGATAATCTGTATAAGTGCTATCCTCACAGGTAGTTTTGGATGTGATCTATATTCATTATTTTTGATGTGACAAGGGCAAATGGCATCCCTTGTCCCATCTTTTACAGTTCTGCCTGTGCTATTTGGTTTTTCTTCCTCAAATTATATTAGTATGACCAGGAAGTTGGAAATATTGAGAGAGACATGGCCAGAGCAGGTAGAATGCTGTGTTTTGGTAAATGAGGTTTTAGTGGAAAGGGAAAGAGTAATTAGGTACATAATCAGTAGGGGCTTGTGCATCTTTCTTTGTTGCTTTCTGGGAACAAAGTGTGCATTTAGATATGTGCTCGTTGTATGAATGTGTCAAGTTGGATGGGGCTGGGAGCAACCTGGTTTAGTGGAAGAGCTCAAAAAAGTAAACATTTTAAAAGGCATGGGGTCACTTTCTTCCGAAGAATGAGGCTTGGAGAAGGCCGTGAGCTTGGACAGGAGGATAATTCTGATTTTCCTTACAGAAAGGCCAGTGGGTCTGGCTTCCAGGATGATCACAGATGATATCCCAGAAGAAAACTCATGTTTTTTTCTTAAATATTTCTTTGAAACAAAGCTAACAGAACCGCAGCACAGTTGCCTGCAAAAAGGTGCAGCTCCTTAGGAGTAGGTTTCCTGGACTCTCCAGTAAGACTTGGGCTTGCTGATGGAACTCCAGGAATGAGGAATTATACAGGAATGTTCATGACAGTTGTTCAAGATCAGTGTCAGCTGAAAATAATTCAAAAGCCAATGGCGCTCAGGTCACACACCTGTGAAAGTCCCTGACACAAAAGGATGAGTCCTTATGTGCTTGGCCATGATAGTATTTGGTTTCCAAAGGTTTTGTTCGGCTTTTTTTAGACCACACAAAGTGTGTGACTTCTTATTTAAATCATCAAGCATTCTGTGAACAGCGAAAGTAGCAAGGCTTTTTTTTTTTAACTATGATTCTTGTGTGCATTTTTCTTTCTTTCTCCTCAAATTTTCGTTTCGCTGCTTCTCAGGAGCCCTGCAACACAGGTTTGCATTCCTATATCCCAGAACCTGCTGTACTTCCAGGGTGTCCTGTGTTGTGTTGGGGAAGTTCCCTGCAAGTGTCAACTGTACAAACATCTGTGAAGTCTCAATGCCTTTAAACCCCTGCTTTCTGTTTAAGTGAAAATCCGTTAACAGGTTCATTTCCAGGGATGGGGCAACTTCTCTGGGCAACTTCTTCCAGTGCCTCCCTACCTTCTGAGTAAAGGTTTTCTTCCTAACATTTAATCTAAATCTCTTCCCTTTTAGTTTAAAACCTTTCCTCCTTGTGCTATCGCTCTCTGCCCATGTTAGAGCAAAACCTAAAGTTCACCGTGTCATTTGGAAAGTGAATTTGGAGAAATGACGGGCTGGTGATACATCATGCATTCATTTCTGTAGCAAATATATATCCTATGAGAGGATGCCAGAGAGGAAAGTGGAGCAACAAAAGTGAGAAATCGCCACTTGATGCAATGATTTGTCACCTGTTGACAGTTGTGCCTGTTGGCAGAAAAGCTCATCATGAATGATAAGCTGAGGGCTCAAAGCAGGACAGAGAGAAGCCTTTAACATTTGTCCTTGAAGGCTGGTGGTGTACAGCACGGATTCTTTCTTTCTCTAGTGGAGGTTAGTGCAGTTTAATATGACTGTTAATCTATTTTAAGATATCTCTCATCAAAAGAAACAAGGGAGGAAGGATGTTCATATTAAACCATATTGTGACAATACTGGGAAAGGACAATGCCCTGTACAAATAAAGGGAGAGAGGTGCTGACAACTAATTAAAATCAGAGTACTGATACTGTAACCTTAATTTTCATAAGGATGACTTGAGAACAAGAAGTTTATGTCAATTGGAATATTGATCATTCCAAAAGATCATAAGGAAAATGCAGGGTTCATGAAACCATTCAACCAGCAGAGACTTTTATAACGTGCACTCAAAAACTGGCCTTTTCTGTTGTCATATCCAGTGGTTTCTATTGCATCGAAATCCTTTGTTTCCATTGGATGTTTTCAGTAGAAACTTTGTAGGTGTAATGTAGAATAGACAACAGCAGGGCAAATATGTTTTTTACATGTTTTTGTTGTGCTCCCTGTGGTGATGAAATTTGAAGCTATGAGCATCTCCCTCCTTCCTGCTCCTATTCAAAGAGACGAAGTGTTTCGTACATAGAACCAGCCGTATTTTTTCCTACACCATAAAGTGTAAAGAAGTATTTGGTTTAAGGACTGCCAAGTAAACAACCATTTGGCCCTTTTTTAGGCTTTTTCTTAGAAGAAATAAAATTTTAAAGGATATGGCAACCCTGTGATAGTCTTATTTAAGAGGGATTTTAAATCCAAGAAAAACAAGGAACTCCATGTGGAAACAACTCAGTGTGGGAATTCCTGCTGCTTTATTTCACCTTTTTGTTTAGTTACTGTGTCAGCACCGTGTGTCACTTCCCCTGTTGTCTTCCACTGTCCTTGCCCGGGTCTGATATTGTGGTTCTGAGGGGCATCAATACTTCAGAGAGATCTTTAAAGCTTCCATGTCCTAATCTATTTCCTATTGTACTTCCTGTTGTGGGAGCTTCTCCGCTGAAAAAGACTACCCAATTAAAGTGTAATATTTTCTTTCCTGTGGCCATTAGGCTCAGTTGTTTATGCCCGGTTATGAAATCCAGTGAAACTGTGTGATGATACCACATTCCTCCTACTCTTACTGAGCATTGACAGGTTCCTCACATATTCTCTCTAAATGCTGACACTACACATAGATGGAGCAGGTGGAGTTGCTCTGCCTTTAATCAGGAAATACTTTTACTCAGGAACCAGATGCAACGTTTGTTTCCTAAATTTTTTTTTGGAGGAAGAAAGGAAATTTTCTGTTATTTATGTGGTTCTTTCTAAGTGGAAGAAAGAGGGAAATGATCAGAGAATAGCTGTTCAGAGGAGTATTTTGATGAGATTATGTGGTAGGAAGAAGTTAAAAGGTGAAGGAGAAGATCCTACAAGGCGGTTGTAATGTTGACCTTCAGGTAGAGGGTATACAGAGGGGGAGAAGGGGTTTACCTCTCCTGTGTCTGGCAGCCATGCAGGCAACCTTTAGTCAGGCCATGTGATTATAATCACAGCATTTCAGCTTGGGTCTTTATCTCATCTCGAGATAACTGCTTCGCTAATTGATTTTCAGTTAGAAATAGAATCACTTCTGATAATGGCTTTTTTTTTTTTTTTTGTCTTGCTGCTTGGATAAATAGAGATATTCTTGAATATAAACCTTGAGTTTTATTCTCTAAATATTCATTAATACAGAGAAGACCAGTTATTTAAAGCATTTGATCCTTTGACCTTGTGACATCTTACCACACCACCGTGGCCAAAAGTCAATGACAACAGCATCCTCTTTCGGTTGGAAAGCTTTTAATAATTGAGATATTTCTTTACCTCTGCTTCACTATGATATGCTAATACCTTATTTGTCTAATATTCATTATTGCTCTTTGATATAGATTCGTGTAATTTTCATGTCATCATCTGTATAGTTATTTTTGATGGACCATTCTGATGGCCAGACTGTTAAAGAAGTGCTTGTATCTACTTCCCTAGACTGATATGAAATTGTATTTTATCCAGCACATTACATGCTGTACCACACATCCTAAATAGCTCAAGTCGGTACAGAAAAGGTACCAGAATATAAGAACATATAATGTAAATACCACAGTGTCATTTAGGGTGGAAAAGACCTGTAAGATCATTGAGGCCAATTGTAAACATAAGTCGACTAAATTAAAATTGAGAGTGATATAGTTTTTAAAGTCAGTACATATTTTAGCTGATGTGCTCGTGGGTATTTTCTAAGATGAAAAGGATTCATCTCCTGAAGGAAGTCAGCAGAATCTCATGTCACAAATCCCTTGGGATTTGTAGGACAGCAAGGATCAGTTAAGCCGTTACACTTCCAGAGCTGTCCACCTTCTCCTCATTTTATAATTAAAGGAATCTTTCAGCACCAAAATTACACATTACAGTTTCTGGCTTTCAGACAAGTGATGTAGAACCAGGAGAATTGCTAAAAGTGGTTTCATTTCCTCCCTCAATTCCAGTATTAATCAGTCTTTGTAGAGGAACAAGTCAAAACCCCACTCTCAAATAATATCTTCAGCCTGTCCAGCTTCGACTGTGACTGGGCTGCCACAGTCAGACTGTTCACAACCATGGATTTCAGCTTTCCTGTCATCAGGACACCTAGATTTGAAAGCGTTCTCTCCTACAGTATTTCATGTCATTGTAGGAACCTTATTCCCTTCTGTTTCATGTGTTTAAAAATCTTAAAACTTCTAGAGCTGGAATGGCCATTTAACTGTTATAATTTTTATTATTATTTTAATGGGAAGTCTGTGAGCTCTGAAATGGTGAAAGACACTTCAAGACAGTTTCATGAAATTCTCTTATCTCTTCTGAGGTAAAAGGGACTGGAATAGCCTCATAATTACTCTTGTGGGCATCTTTTTAATAGCCTTGGAGACACAAACAAATATTTAATTATTAGGAAAGGAGTGAATACAATGGAGAATATCATGCTAATAACAAAGTTTATAATTACATAGAATTCATTAATTGATAATTAATTTAAGAGATAAGCACAACTCAATAGATTTCTCTTCAAGCAAGGAGATCATGCAGGTGTTTACTTAGGAAGAGATGAGTCTGTGTCAATAATTTTCCTCTTTTCCTTAGGTCTAAACCAGTGTTGATTTAGTAGAGCTTCTTTGCTCCCCTTTTCCTTCCAAGCACGCATTTTTTCTTCTTATGTCATTACAAAAAATATGTTGGCATGTGCAGTGGGAGAGAGCCTTAGAATTGGCCTGTATAGCAGGAGAAAAAGTCAAGGAAAAAAACTCCTTTATCACTCTAGAAAGTAGAGATTAAATTCATGTAGAGCTGTTTTCTCATATTGTATCCACTTGTACTTTCTTACCTTGATAGATCTGTTTCATTCAGCTGAAGAATAAGATCTCTTTTCCCTAACTCTGAATATTTTGAGAATAAGAAAGCTATTTTTTTTATCAAGCATTATTTATGCTATGATCTTTACTCTAAAGGAAACTGTCAAGTTTAATGCGGTCTCAACTCTAAACCTGTAAAAACAGAGTTTTGTGAGCTCTTTGTGACTCAGCCACCAGATTTAGTTTGCGTGCTTTTAGAGAAACTGTTTTATTTGTGAGATGGAAAAATTCTTGCTTGAAATGCGATCTTTAAAGTACGTGGTTTTCCTCAGATTTCTTTGAGAATAATTTTTCCTTTTAAAAAGTGAATATTTCCCAGTAGCATTTGCAAGCCACATGAGATATTGTTAATAGCAGAGATGAGAAAATGCACCTAAAGAAGGTAGATGTGTAGAAGAAGTGCAAGATGGGGGTGCTTTACCCACTACACTCTGCTCTTCCTAAACTTCCTTAAGCAAAAGCAAAATGTGACATTACTGGTGAGGGAGAGAGCACAAAAATCACACAATTCCGATTGATATTTTTAAAATACAAGCTTGAAGATGACTGCTCTATTTAAATATTTTCACTCTATTTTATTTTTCAGGTAAAAAGTATTAAAATCTTATGGAAGAAAGCTGAATAAAGTGTTAGAACTACTCCATCCCGGGATGAATTTGCTGCAAGGTGGGAAAGAACTGTCATAAAGGTCTGTCAAGCTGGTTTGGTAAGTCCCAAGTTTATTCCATTTGTTTAAAAAAGGAGTAAAGATCAGATGTAAGGAAGAGCTTAAACAAACCAAAAAACCCCATGAAAATCAGAAAAAATAAAAGTAAGCTTAGTGCATCTGTGGAATTGAATCAAAACTGAAGTTTGGGGAGATTTTTGGGGTTGGAATGCTTTGCCAGCTGGTATTGGGCTGTGGCTCAATAAAAAGGGGGTTTGGCTTTTATATTCCTGGTACCAAGTGACAGCAACTGCAGCCACACCACTCAAAAGTTGATCTGCAATAAGCACTCTCTGCCAGCTCGGGTTTGTCCTAAAAATGCATCAGGTGATTTCTTGGCTTCCCCCTGCAAGCAGTGGATTGGCTGATTCCCTGTCATGTGAAGAGGATATTTTGGTGGAAAGTCTGTGACGTTGCCTGCCGTCACTGAGCTGGGTAAAAATTTTTGCTGTTGGTATCTGTTCTGTGCAATCCAAGACCGATGATGGGGGAATCAGAGCTTTTAAGCACTCGGAGTTACAGCCTGACATGTGTCTGTGTAATGTACTGTAGACATGCAAATCAGAGTCATTAATTATTGTGGAACACTTCAAAAGCCTTCCAGTTGTTAGTTTTTCCAAAGCAAAAACGCGCACACAAGGAAAATTCTCTGAGAAGGCATTTTGTGAAGTGAAAAATCATGAAATCTCACTCGGTAAGTTACCAGCTGTGAGCTGTTTCAAGTATCAATTCAACATGTCAATTATATTAATGTGTACCCTGACTAACAATTTTGCCAGAGAATGCAGTGGAGCGCTCAATTTTTTTGGTGGAGGATATAAAAAAAAGGTTAATATGTGCTTTGCCGTATCCAATTATGTTGTGGGAATAGCAGTTTGGCTGTATACAGTTATTTTTGGGAAACTGTTAGGTAACAAGTCTCTAAACATAACCTTGGTGCATGAATTATGGTAATTATTATTAAGGGTATAAATTAACCATTTTGGAGGAATGTAAGATAAGACTGAATTCTCAGTTTTCTTATGTTTTCTGTAGCTTTGTTCCTCAAACAAATAAAAATCCCTAGGATAATATGTCTCTGCTTGCTGCTGGGATCAGTAGCCTTCAGAAATAGATGCAACTTTATAATCTAAATGTTACTTCCCTGTGAGATGCATGTGATGTGTTACACGAGGTGGGATTGAAGGCCCTCACCTGGTGACGTTTTGGCTTTTGGACTTGCAAAGAATTTGCCAAACTGGGAGAAAATGCACGTTTCGAGGCGCAATTTTCAGTGAAACCCACCCATTCCATGTCCTGGGATGCAGGCAGGAGTTCAGTGGTTAAGGATCATTGTCAGAGCTGAATTTCCTACTCAAGGTTTTGTCGGAATTTGAGATGGAAAACTGATTGCTGCTGTAACAGAACCTACTGTTGCTTTAGGAATTTTTTCCCCTAAAAATATTCATGTTCTTGGTGAGCCTTTCTTTTAAAGTATGGGAAGATTCTCTTAAATGTTCTGCAATGCTGTATTGGCCAGGTATCTCTGTATCGCAATTGCCACACTAAGTACACTTGAATACCTCCACGATTGTCTTCTCCAGTTTCATCTTTTTTCTCCTCACCATCCATTGAACAGATGGCTTTGAGCTTTATGGAGGTGATTAATTAAACTGCACATAACAGCAGTATTTTTTTCCATGCATAAATTCCTCTTAACAGGATTTTAAATTCTTTTGGCGACCAATCTGCTCTGAGGGGAGGGGAGTAGAGTATTTTTATCTTTTCCACTTCTCTTTTAAGCATGTGTAATATGTGTCTTAAAATAAATGTATCTCTATGTTGCGCCGGTTGTTGGAAAGAGCTTAAATTTTAAACTGGCTTAAAAATTGTTAAGTAAAGCTTAACAAGGGTATCAGTAAACAAAATATTTGAACTTGAACACTGGATGTTGTGAGTTAAAATGTGTGTCAGGAATACTAACCATCTGCAGGTCCTGGGCAGGATATTAGATCTCCAGGAACTTCTCTGTTATGTCTTGTCAAAGCAAGTTTGGTTTTGAACGCTGAATATGTAAAACAAGTTAACTATATGTGACCTGAAAGTATAGCCAAGGTTTCTTTGTAGAAATAACTGACCAATTTGTGTCTGCTAAGGAAAAAATTATTTTAAAAAAGCTTTGTTTTGTATCTGCTGATGTGGTCTGCTGGGCAATCTCCTAGAGGATTAGGGTAATAATCACAGGTGTATTAAATTATGCAGTCAGTGGTTGCTGTAGAGAGCACAGCAGTAGGATTCAATGCATGCTGTGGAAATGCAGCACGAAGTGGGTGTATACGTGCCTGCACATTTGTGTGTGTGCATACAGGTATTCTAAGAGATTTGCCGGATGTTTTTTCCATGGTTTGTTTTTAGCAAGTTGGGAAGGAGAGCTAAAGGGAAGCTTGGTACAAAAAGGGGATTGATTCTCCTCCCAGATAGGTGGACAAGGATAACCACATATCTTGAAAAACCGCTGCCATTACTGTACATCTATTAATAGCCAATCTGTGATACCTAACTATGAGCAGACAGACTTAAGAAGAATGAAATCTTTCGAAGTTAATCCATTGTAATCTCTTGGTTGACACCTTTTCCAGCTGCTTCTTAAAAGTTTTAGATTCCTCAGGCAGTCTTCACATGATCTGTTTCCTTTACCACTGATAACACCCAGGAAAAAGCTAGATCTTGTCAGAAGGTGAAAATATTTGGAATTCAGTATACTCCCAAGAGTATATATTTGAGTCTTGTTATATTCCAGATACGTTTTGGTCAACCTTATGATACCTGGGGGAGCTTTTTCCTTTATAGGATGACAGCAGAAAGAGGGTTTGGTGGGTAGGGAAGTGGGAAGGCATGAGCTGACAGTGTTCATTGAAGGTGTGTCTCGGTTGGGTGCATACAGGCCTTCTGAAAAAATGAAACTCTGTCACCTTAAGTTATTTAATTTAATAAGCAGCTCCGTTTCTCACCCTGCCCTTCTCAGCCTGGCTTGTTTGTTGAAGAAACTTTCTTCCTTTCTCATTTTCTCCCTCCCTGCCTGGCTGCCACTGCCCCCTCCTCTGAGGGAGTTTAATCCTCGCAGTGGGTGACCCTCACACTGCTCTCTGAGCAGTGTCTGCTGCACAAGTCCTTTGTGCCACGCTGATCTCTGGCCCTCTTGATCCCTTTGGCTGGGACATGAAACAGGGATCAGAGCTGAGCTCACTGATTAGTTCTTAATCTTGTGAGGAGCCCCACTGAACTGAATGGCTGCCACTCACTGGGACTCGTGTATTGTCACTTAGGCCTCCTAAATTAAAAGGCTTCTAAAAGGCTTGGCTTGATATGCCTCAGTGTGTGACAGCACTTTGAAAAAGCTGTAAATATTTTTGCCTGTTCAAAGGGGAAAAATAATCCATGTGGTTGGTTTTTTTTCCTTCTGCTTATCAGCCTTTACTTCTGATGGCTTTTACTGATGTTTTTGTACAGTTACCCACTGGCCAGTTTTCCCAGCGCTTTGAGTGTGTGTATTGTCAAAAGAGGTGGCACACGTGGGGTGAATTGTGCACAGAGAAGCAGCAGTGAAATAGTTAATGCTTTCTGGCCTCGATTAAAGTGCAGCTGGCCCAAATCAGCTCAGAACTTTTGTAGTTGTTACAGCCCAAATCAGCCCAACTCCTGAGAAAAGGATCAGGGGGGCCTCTTTGCTCGATGGGTAGGTTGAGATGGCCAGCTTTAACAGGGTGCATGATCTAAGTGGAACACTCTAGTTTAATACAAACCTCCTTTTATCTTAAAGGTATTGGCAGAGCAACACATTTGTCTCAATTTCCTCTAAACAACAGTTCTCAAGCCAAACCTTGAAACCTGCAAATTCTGCTTTACTGCAGCAAAATCATATACATTGGACTTACTCAGGTTTCCACTCAAGGTGACTAATTTTCTCTCGTCTCTTCCTGATATTAGAGTAAGAGTACATTAGTAGCACTGATATTTTCACACCCGGAAAACAGAAGAGAAAAGGTTTCTGTTTTAAGTAAAAATTTGGAGCCTTCCCCAAGGCTGCCAGAGCGCTTGCTCTGCTGTGGCACAGGTGATATTTGAAATATGGAGCTGATATCCGGTTACAGCAGAGGAAAGCATCCCAGATCTGTTCACGGTCATTCCATGGAGTGTGCTCATACACAGTTCTGCAGTCAAGGGAAGCGCAATCTTCTGTCAGTACACAGGTCCCGGCATGGTGGGACTCTGGTTCTTGAGTAGATGTCTTTGAGTTCAAAGAACATTCCCTGACAGAGAAAGAGAACATGAGAATATACAGTGTGCAGAATACACAGTTCTGTATACAATTCCCTACTTTTTCTGTTGAAGACTTTTCTGAAATCAGGCTCTTTCTTTTTTTCCCTTTTATTTTTTTTTTTTCCTGAGGGAATTAAACTGGGGCTAAAATAACATGTATTGTCAGAATTTTTCTTCTCCCCCAGTCACCAAAAGAAACATCAGAAAACATCTTACAACCTTCTTGAAAGGTTTCAAAATTTTTGCACAAAATCTTATCATTTAGAAGCTCTTCCTGAGCCGAAGCATTTTCTTAAGAGAGTGTCCAAACTGCAGACATCGAGGATTGTCTGATGGATATGTCTTGATAGACTTGAATTTTGAGTATTTATTACCTGCCTGCAAATAAAAGTACATCCTACACTCAGTGAGTTCTTCAGGCTTGAGATGGGATTTGTGGTTGCTGTGCTTCTCACTAGACAGAGAAGGCTGAAGTATCCGGTAACAGTGAAATATGATCCTTTTTATATATGCCTGCCTCGCTTGATATTCTTTTGCTGCGATGATGCCTCAGGATTTTAGCTTTTATATTTTTCATATATTTTTAATTCTGCAATTCTCTAGTGTATAACTCTAAACTTCATATAGAGTATTAGCTACTGTTCTCCTATTTTGGTCAGACAAAACAATTCCTCTCTAGGTCTGGGAATCAAGGACACCTCACTGTCTCAGGCTCTGAGAAATGTAAACAAAAGTGAGTTGGGGGGGGAGCAAACGTGGGGTAAATGACTTCATTACCTGAGGCTGTAACTGGAGCATTAACCCCCGATATGTAAATGGACCAAACTTATAAAAGTATGAAAACCCGTGACCTGTTGTCCATTTTTGGGTGTAGCCCCTGGGGGCTTCATCTGCCCTAAATGTACCTGACGGCCCTTCTATACATATACCCACTTTTTATTCTCTTAATTTTGTCTGGCTTATGGTTTTACATAGTCCCAAAAGGCATCAGGGAAGAGCAGGATGCATAAATACTCTGAATTTCTGCTTCAGCACAGCTGTTCAAAGGCACAAAAAATTCCTAGGACAAACTCAGCCCTGGTTATATCTGGACCTATGTCCAATGCAGATTTTTGCCAGGCCTTGCTGCCGTTCTTTGCATCGATCTAATTACAAAGCTTTGATTATCTTATTGATTTAGCAGAGCCCTGCGTGTTTCTGCCAGAGCTGAATTTGGCTTTGTGACTTCAGCTGGAGGCGATTGAACACAGTTCTCTCAGGCTTGGCCAGAAGGTGATTCCCCTTTGATGCTGCCACAGCTTGATTATGCAATTCATCAATGCATAGACTGCACACAAAATGAACTGAGTCAAGACAAGGTTGTGTAAACTTTAGTAGATAATCAAGTCTGACATAGCACTTTGCCAGCAGCTAGAAAAAAACAACTGCCTTGGAGAACAGATCAGTTCAGGCATCAACTTTATTCTTAAAAGGTGTTGGAATGTAAACGTTAAATACTTTAGGTCAGTTTTGTGTGGTTTTTTTGTGGAAAGGGTAGCTTTGTCTTGTGCTGATCTTTCCTTAGTATTTTATATTTTAAATAAGGTGTCAAAGCAAATATCTAAATGCTTTGTTTTTTCTTTTTTCTTTTTTCTTTTTTCTTTTTTCTTTTTTCTTTTTTCTTTTTTCTTTTTTCTTTTTTCTTTTTTCTTTTTTCTTTTTTCTTTTTTCTTTTTTCTTTTTTCTTTTTTCTTTTTTCTTTTTTCTTTTTTCTTTTTTCTTATCTTGTTAGGTTTCCAGTTTTATTGACCATTTACAACTCACCACTTGGGTTAAAACACTGCAATACAGATGGGCCCACTAAGGATAGGAAAGCCTGAAACATAGATTCCTGCTCTTTATTGCCATTTTACAGACAAAACAATTCCTGGCAAATTAATTTAGGTCATATGGTGAAAAATAACTGTTCCTCCTTCCAGCAACTATTACTAGTGGTAATCCATAGCAACAGAAATTTAGCTTTGGAAAGGTGAACGAATGAACTTGAAATTTTAGAGATTCTTGGAAAAAAAGAATGTGCTATCTCTAGGCCATCTATTCCATCTTTCAGTGAGGGTTTAGGTAAAAATTTACTGAAAAAATCAAATCTTTCACAGCTAAACATGAATTGAATGAAATTTTCATGATTACCAACAGACACCACCAAGCTCCATTATTGTGTAATCTGTAAATGAAGGAACCATGTCAAAAGCATCATTTTCTGTCTTCTTTAATGAAACAGCAGTGTTATGCATGGGCACAACTGCTAAAAAATAACTGTACGCAGAACCAGTACAGTTTGTATCAATGTTCTGATGGCTTCACCTGAAACAGTTTTCCAATCTCATTAACATCCTGAGAGAGACTAATGGTTATTCTGTTAAAGTTGGGGAGTTGCACAGTTTTTCTTGCCTAGATTAGGCTGTGCGCACTGTCCATGCAGTGGTGCTGCTTAGCAGAGTTAATGAAGCTGTTAGCATGATCTGTCATGCCGGGAAATATCCTGAAAATAATTAGAAAGTGACTGTGAATATTTAGATAAGGGTACACGTTAGATGTGCTGAATTCTCTCGTAGGAGATGCAAGTTTGCATTTAAAAATATTCAATGACCTCCAGCAGCTGCTGTACTCAAGTCAAAATATGGACTTCATGAAGTCTGTTAAGCTCCTGTATAGAAAAAGGTATGAGCTTCTATGATCTACTGCTTATCAGGTACACACAGAATTCATTAAAAAAAAAAAACCTCAGGAAAACACAAATTTTTTATTGTCATGAGAGTGCTGCCAGCACATTTTTCAAAGTAGATTTGGGAGGTGCGTGTCTATTACCTTCTGCATTTTTTATCCTGTGTATAAATATTGTGAGGGTGAAAAAAAAAAGGCAAAAGTGCATTATAGATGGGCAGCATGTGCATCAGCTAATGTGGACGTGTAGGTTAAACTGAAAAATGAAAAAATAATAATAAGGGAAATTAAGGTTTGTGCAGAAATAGCAAATTTTAATAATATGTGTTTAGAACGGTGGTTCAGTTAACGATGACAAATTGCAAGGGGTGCTTTCATTACCTACAAGTTCACATCACCTTATCTCGATCTGATGGGTAAAAAAGAGCAAACTGGCAAATATTGCATCTTTTCATTGTTTTGCCTCTAACCACAGAGGAGAATTAGAAGTTTACTTGCTAGATGCATCTCAGGATTTTTTATTTAGGGTTTCCTAGGGATATGTGAAGATTTCATAACGTTTTTTAATGTGGGTACTTGGGAGTAAAGAACTAATTAGACCATTTCCTCTTTGAAGGTACATATTAAAAATGCATTGTAGGGTAAAATTTTTCTGTGTTACTTAACAGAGCTTAAATTCCCTGAAAGAAATGCCAACTTTCCAGAATGAAATGAAGTGCAAACCACAGTGAAATTCCTGAGGACTGTGAAACTTGGCACTATGGGTTCAATATTTTATGTTTTAAATAATTTTAAAATAATCCACTTTTTCTACTGTGAAACAAAATGAAAAAGACACTGCCCTAGTGCACAACAGCATGGTCAGACCAGCAGTTCTTCCTTATTCAGAAGTCTGACTTTTATTTGATTTGGAGGATGTGGGTGAAAGGCCTCAGAGGAGTGTAACGCCTGAATTCTAAATAACAAATATAAATAAAATATACTGAAATGTTGATGTCCAAATTTTTTATGCCACTCATGCTGCTCCAATAATGGTTTACTCAATGCAAACAGAGAATTCACGATCAGTGCATTATTTACAGCAGAAACTTTGACCCTAGACAAAATAATTAAAAAAGAGCAAAGGTTATTTTGTGTAGAATCCTGCAGGTACAGTGAAGAGGAATACACAGGAAATTAAATAGAATATTTTCATATATTATTCATCTACACTTATGATTTTTTTTTTTAATGAGAGCAAAAGAACACCTGAGTAGCCCAGTAAATGCAGTATTTCCTACACTAGAAACACATATATTGAAGCGGCAAACCCTCCGAACTGGAAGGTGTGGAGCTTTCTTTGCCTTAACTTTGTCTTGAACTGCCTGGAGTTTGGTTTGGCTTGCCTGTCAGGAGGCTGTGTCTGATTTCTGTCACTTCTCAAGAATCTGTGAGAGATTCAGGTTTGTGCAGATTGTGTAGTCCAAACCCCTGCTCAAGCAGAATATCCTGAGTGTCTCCAAGGATCAAAACCCCACAGCATATCAGGCCAACCCACTCCAATATTTCACCACCTTTATAGTAAAAACAAGTTTTGGTTTACATTTAAATGGAATTTCCAGTGTTTTGTTTTGTTCCCATTGCCTCTTGTCTGGATACCTCTGAGAAGAGCCTGTCTCTGACTCTTTCCTCCTGCAAGGAGGGTGTTGCTGGCTCGTGGCCGGCTTAGTGTGCACCGGGACCCACTGCTTTCCAGCTGGTCAGTGCCTGGACTTCTTCCCCCCAAACTGCAGTATTTTGCACTTTCCTTTGCTTCTCTTAGTGGGTATAGCCATGATTTTGACATAGATGTTAGCAATAAGTAGTTACTCCGTGTGGACTGAAATATCTCTGGTTGTGTCACACTGATGCAGTGTGGAGGGAGACAGTCCTGGGATTACAGCCGGTTCCTCTCAAGTGGGAATTTACAGGAGTACAGACATGAGATGTTTAGGAAAAGGGAAATGGGGGGGGGCACCTATAGGTTATAGACCTGGAACTGAGCATAAACAGTTCTAGGACAGCAAAGAAACCAAAGGTGACCATCCAGTCCATGTGAAGAATGCCCTTTATAGTACTTTTGGATGTAATACCGCCTTGTGTACGGATAAAGAAAGGTGTAAAAATGTGTTAACAAATATCCAGACATAACCCCAAACACGTTCTAGAGGAGGGGAGGAAAAAGAAATCACCACCTTCATACTCCTCCCAGAGAAGAGGACTCGGGGTGCTGAGGAGTCACTGAGTGCCTCCTGTCCCACACATCAGACTGAGCAATTTTAATATCCAGGGGGGCAATGAAAGACACCAGAATAAACCCAGAGACATCAAGCATGTGCATATAATAATCTTAACTCTATTACTAAGGATTTTTCCCCTAGTCTCTCATTCTCTGTTTCTGTAATGATTAAATGTGAATTAATCATAGTTCATTGTTTCAGCTACGGACATTTCAGGTGTAATAACAGTAAATTCTCGACTTTACTTACAGGGTATGTTTTTAGCTCACAGTAGGATTTTGCGTGGGACACCCCTCTGCGATCCTTCTTTATATAAAAAGAGCTCTGTTGACTCAAACCACTGTTCAGAAAGCTGAAGGATGATTCAAGCCCAGATCCACTTTTGCTTTTTCTGAAAGAGAAAAAGCTGTGTTCCTGCTTTCATGTGTCTCCTTTGAACCCCACCTCGATATCCTCCCTGCTCCAGGAGTGTGCCAAGTGCTACTTGTGACTGTGAGTGGGAAGATGCATGTCCTCTGAACAAATTCTTTCTGCTGCTCTATCTGGATGATTAATTCTGCCTTGGCAAGTAGGAACTCAAAGACTTAGTTCTTTCTCTGGTTATTCAGGCTTGGTGGAGATTGCACGGTGTTTCTAAATTCCATCCCAGAACAAAACTGTGTTTCTGCACCCTTAAATCTTTTCTTTCCCCCTCTGGCACAGGTTAAGTTCTTAGGTGGTGTGTTATCAAGAAATATCTTTAGATGAGAAATCAGATGAGTAATAACTTAATATATTAAATCCACTTACTCATTCAAGTCTCCATGAAAACTGTCACTTGTTTAACCACTCTCGGGGCTCAGGTAACTTAACCTCTTACAAATAATATCAATTTAATGCATGTGCTTTCACTGTTGTTTCATAAGAAAGCAATTGCCTTAGTAACTGTGGCAGGAACACTGGGGAAGGAAGATATTGGTGAAAAAAGCAAGTTTTGTTTTAAAGTCAAGTACCTTTGTTACGGAAAATAATAATGAAAATGATCTTTGCAAAAAAAGCCTGTGGACTGGCAAAGGGAGAAATTGGTGGTGTTAAGCACAAACATTTTGGGCATTTGTGGGGACCAGTCCAGCCTGAGAACTGTACCTAATTTCTAGGCCTAAATAAGGTTTTCAGTCACGAATTAATTACTGTATTGGTTTTTTTCTATAACAATATGGTCTCCCCAGAAATACACCCTGGGCAGAATGATTTGACAATTGTTTTCATGAAAGTGCACAAATGTGGCTTGATTGTACTTAGCTTTTTAGAGAGGAGGGGTGTATAAGTCACAGAGTTCTCAAGGTGCTTTGGAAAAAGGCCTTTGAATAGCTTTATTAAATATTTACTCATTATTAATATAATACATTAAATATGTTATCAAAATAAGAAATAACAGATTAAATGAAATAAAATTGAAAGATTAATTAAAGGACAAAGGCTAATAACGCAAAAGAATAAACAAGAAGTTTGAAGTTGTTGTAAACTAATTCCCTGCATTTAAATTAGAATTGATGAGAGTGACAGAGACTGTAAATGGTGCAATTTCTATTATATTTTTTTTCCCTCCTCTGTTAAATTCTGACCTCAGCTAAGTTTTATCTCTCAGCCATCTGGAAAAAGGTTGTCGCTGTTGTTTTGTATGCAAGAGTTGATTAGGGCAGACTTAAGAGGCTGAACAGCACATATCATAGCAGATTTGGAAATATCATCCTGCACAATATAACTGATTAAAATAAAAATATCTGATACCATCCTTGTACTCATACACCAGTCAAGTCTCTTCCCCTGATGTTCTACTTGCTACAGAACATCTCACTGCAGTCTGCTTTTTCAGAGACAAAGATACAGAAGTGTGATCCCTAACGAAAAACACTGAATGAATTTAAAAAACCTTAATGTCATTTCCATCCAGATGATGGAAAAAATGGTGGTGTGTTTAATATCTAAGAATATGTAAGTACAAGGAAATTTGCAGAGAGAAGCAAGGAGGATACTGTCGTTTTTGAAGGTGTGTCCATTACTTGTAATATTCATTACAGTATAATAAATGTTGATAGAGAAACTGGATAGGGAAACCACGAAAATTACAATATGTCAACTCAAACTGAACAGTAAACATACGCTATACGCTGAGAGAATAAAGACTATGATTCCAAAATGGGAAATAAAAGAAAGAAAACACACCAGTATATTAAAAAGGGTAAAGAATTGGTTTTTTAGGGATAACACACAGTAAACATAGCAATTGAATTATATCAGAGGGTATCCATTCCAAGCAGTGAAATATATTATGCAAAGGCTTTTGACCTTTAAGAAAATATGTTGATGATTTTCCTCTGCATACAGAAAAATGTCAGCATAGGTGTAAATAAATGTCATTAACTTTGTTTTTGTATTCATAATATATCCACAAGGACCAAGATGTGCTGGTATTCAGACACCTGAATGGAGAGCATGTGAACCACTCATTAACCCTCCTGGTTCACTGGAGTGCTCAAGCTGTCTCAGAGATGTCAGTATCTCACACCACCAAGGGAATGTGCTCTTATCAGGCCTGCACAAAATTGGGATGCATATGATCTTATTTCTAAAAGTGCACATGCCGAATATATTCATGTCAGGTTTTGAAGAACTGCTTTCCCAGGGACCTGAAGAAGTCCAGTCCGTATTTTCTGTTTCCCTAGCTGAAATGTGTTTATTTTGTGGTTTTGTGGCAAGTAAGCCCTGTGCCGCTCTTTGCTCACTCTCTCCTGTGGGAAGGGAGAGAGAATCAGAAGGGTAGAAATGAGAAAGCTCCTGGGTTGGTCCAGTTGCTATAAAGCAATGCTCCTCCATCTACTGAATACCTGAACATCCATGATCCACATTTGTATCTGTTCTCTGATTGCTTTCACCAAAGGCTGAAAGGAAATTTAGTGCTCTTAAGCTGCTCTAAAGAGAAGGTGATGGCAATTCTTAAGGAAGCTGAGGGGCCGCCTGTCCTGCTGTTCCAAAAATGTCTCTTTTGATCCAAGCAGGGCAGTCCAAAAATACCTTATTCCAAGAATCTGCTAATGCTCCTCTACATTTTCACCATTTAAAAATATGGAGATATGATCCATTTTATTATTCAGTGATACTCTATAGTCGAGTAATATAAGAATACTTCCTCCCTCCTGAAACAAAGCTCACGGTACGCAACTTTTCAACGTTTAAAAACACATTTTTGTTCTTTAGTTTTACAGGAGTTTTTCTCGGAATAAATGCTATTTCTCTAATAGTAACAATGAGCAGAAATTAATGCCTGTGGGCAACTTAGGTTTCACCAGCATTTTCATACAATTTAATGATGATTGATTGCGTAAATTGTTGGGAATTGCAGGCACTCAGCATATTAAAAAAATAGGTCACTTGCATAGATGTAGGAGCCAAATTTAGGCGTCCAAGCTGAAGAAAAATACATGAGGGTGCTTAATTACATCTTGCCTACTAGCCTGCTCTGGAAAGCTGGATGCTGAGAGGGTGATGCCTACATCTTGTTTGGATCTTTGATTTCAGTAGCAATACAGAGATCAATAAAGTCATAAAAGTGTCTGCAGGACTGTATCCAGCCTAGAAATACCCTCAAAGTACGTCAGATTCTATCAGGGCTCATAATTCTGCTCCACCCCAGTAACTTTCAGCATGCTGCCTTGACACTCTACAGCGTTACATTAAAAAGATCCCTAAATACCCCACAAGTTTGTCGGGAGAGCTATGCTGCAATATTTTTTTTTCTTTAATAGCTAATTGACACATTTTGTACTTTACAATTGAGAGACTAATTAGGAACTCAGTGATGGAAGACTTTATAATAGGTACTTTGTAGGCATTTATGCACTGTTATATCTTTCAGTGTATGATTCAATATGAATTTAGATTTGAAATGTGCTATGAAAAAATGTTTTCCTGTACTGACCTTATTTTCAGACATTAATAACCAAGCCATTCACTCTACATTAAGAGTGTGGACATGATGGTGCTCGAAAAAATGCATATTACCTTAGCTCTCCACTTAGGTCATGAAACCTGCAGAGTTCTGGAGCAGATGAAAACAATAGAAATACTGTCCAGAAATATTTTTCTTTCAGGGATATGAGGGAGTTGGGGAACTGGGGGTTTAGGCCTGGTCAGCATGGATTTATGAAAGGCAGGTGCTGCTTGCCCCACCTAAGCTCCCTTTACGACAAGGTGACCTGCTCGGTGGATGAGTGAAGGGCTGTGAATGTTGTCTGTCTAGAGTTTACTAAAGGATTTGCCACTGCTTCCCACCAAATTTTCCTGGAAAACTGGCTTTCCACAGTATGGACAGGTGTAGCCTGTGCTGGGTGAAAAGCTGGCTGGATGGCTGGGCCCAGAGAGTGATCAGTCTCTTCTCCCAGGAAACAAGAGACACGGCAAGAGGAAATGGCCTCAAGTGGTGCCAGAGGAGCTTTAGCTTGGATATTAGGAAAGCATTTATTCCCTAAAAGGGTGGTCAGGCACTGGAACAGGATGCCCAGGGAAGGGGTGGCACCAAAACTCTGGTGGAGGTGGCTCCTGGGGACATGGTTGAGTGGAGGACTTGGCAGTGCTGGGTTAACAGGTGAACTCGATGGTCTCAGAGATCTTTTCCAAGTTTAACAATTCTATGATTCCATGAAAATCACTGGGCAGTGTGATGTAGTAACAACAGATGTTGCTCAGAGCATAAGGACGTTGCAGTAGATATAATGAGAAGCTGATAAAATTCTGCAGGACAGGCTGTCACACGTACTTATAAACGTGTATGTCCTTATGTACAAACATATACACATGCAGCTGTGGGTAAAATGTACCCATATATGTGCAAAACCACTCAAAAATACAACAATAATTTGTTGATCTCTCTGAATTACTGCATTTTAGCAAATAGTTATAAATATGTTTAATTTTTAAGTGTTCAGTAAAAACTATGAACTGTAAAAAGTTTCAGTGAGTTTGGTGGTGCATCACTCTCTTTCTCCTACAGGGGCATAAGAATTTAGTATTTATTATGTCATTTAGTTGTCCTGAACTCAACTATTTCTGTTGGCTTGACAGTCTAGTTTAGAAATACTTCTGATGCTGCTTAGTGCCATTGGCAATGGCTCTGCCAACTTACGCTGCAAATCTGGTGTTGGAAATAACTTAAACTGGATTTTTCAGAGTTTAAATTATAATATAAAAATCGTTAAAGGTTTTTAGAGTTTGGATTTGGATAAATGTCAGAAAGTCAAGCTTAGGTGAATTCTTCAGTGTAGAACCAAGCTGCAAATTGCATGGTTGAAAAAAACTTCAGAGAACTCACTTTAATGAATGCTCTGTGACCATCCATGCAGAGCAGATTGGATCAGCAAAGTTCAGTGCTGTGTTCCTCTGTATTTTGATTCAGAGATTTTCGAGTACACAGCGGAAAAATTTTAAGAAAGGAGTAACCTTCAAGATTTATGAGAATATTACATTTTACCCTTCCTTTCAGTCCTCAGAGTTCAGAAGGTGCCGATGCAGAACATGACAAATCAATCTGCAGGTTAGAAATAATCCCTCAGTGTGCAGTGGAGCTGAACCTCCGCGCAGCTCTTAGCAGAGATACCAGAGTGTGACGGGGGCAGATCCTCTGTGGCTGCATGGAAGAAGAACCTGTTCTCCCATTCTCTGCCTGCTGACGGAACTGCACTGGCCTCAGACAGGAGAGGGATAGCTTGTAGCTTTGAGCTGGTTCACATTTTTTGTAAGATCCTTGTCTGTTAGGAAAAAAAAAAACAAAAACCAACAAACCAAACAAAATACTCTCTTTGTCAAAATCAAAACCTTCCTCAAGGAAAGGTCAGCATCAGCAAATGCTCTCCCTCTAGGAAAAAGTATCAAATATTGTAGAAACTATTCATCTTACTTATAGCAGGCTTAAAATAAATAGAAAATAATTATCTGCTCAGAATTTAATTTTGAAGTTCAGGTGAATGTGTGAGAAAATATTAATGCTTTAGAATTGAGTGTTCTCCTATTAGACACAGAATTTTATTTATTTTTTGTTCTTAGAAATGTCACATTTTTGCTATTCTCTGTTGTACATGGCTCATTTTATCAAGACCACACTTCAAGAAATTATTTCACAGAAACTCATGAGCAGGAGAGAGGAAATCAGGCTGACACAAGACTCTCAAAGAGTTTGATGGATGTTAGCTACACGATCAAAGTACTGCTCTGAACAATCTTTCTGCTTTCATTATCTGTTACACTTTGGAATTTAGGAAGAGGAACAAAAAGAAAAAGGAAAGAAGGATCTGGGGTTTGTTTTGCAGGGCTGGAACTTTTAAATAAAAGTAACACTGACAAAAGTCCTCTAAAGGAATCAGCCAGGTATCATCTGATGTGCAGCCAAACCAACATTACTGATTTTGGAGACCCTCAGATTTGATTCCCTCCAATGCATTTCAATATTATTCTACAGCTCTCTAAGGGTAAAAGGACTGCAAGGATTGGGAAGAGCTGACAAGTGCAGGCAGGAACGTGTAACAGGGAAATTTGCTGATTAGAAAACACTTTTTCACACTGAGAACAATGGGATATTACGTACTTTCAAGACATCAAAATAGAAATTCTGGCAGCTGAGTGCCAGATGCAATTTTGTAAGAATAGGTTCAAATGGAATGAAGTTTTCTTGCATGTCATGCTTGTACAGCTAGATAAATGCTCTTGATAGCTTGATTTTTATTTAGTTTGCACTCAAGAGAAAAAAGGACATTTAAGGAATTTTCGTATTTACTGTATGAGAGTTTTTATCCTCAAAACCTTTTACTCTGCCGCTGCAGACCTGCTTGCTCTAGGATAAGTTTTTGAAAAGACACAGTTTGGAAAACTAGTGCATTGTTAGATTAATACTGAAAACTTAAACCCACAGATTTAGTAGAAGAACTTTTCCTTCAAATACTAGCTACTTGATAGTTTTGACTCGCTAAATACCATTTAATTACAAATTAAATGCATGTTCCCACACATTTGTTGTTAATTATGGTTAATATAGTTGACACAAAAGTAATTACCTTCAACAAGAAGAGAGGCTGTAAGAGACAAAAATAATCATGTATTTCCATGTAACAGGGTGCATTCTGTGTTAATCTTCTTTCACTATCTATTGCTTTACTTGTAAGTAAATGACTGATGATTTTCATGCAAGAAAGGACTGACTCAGTATCTTTTCCCTTTAAAAGAAGCATTGTAGATTTGTTTGGTTATAAGTTCACTAAACGGAAAAATTAAGAAGGCAAATAATGCATACAGCTAAATTCAAATGAACGGTGGGAGAATCATAAAAAATTAATGTGCCTTAAATTTCATTCTAAGTCGTTTGTCACTTGTGGTAGTTTTAATTCTAATTCAGGAAAGCAAACAAATGAATAGGTTAAATAAGGTAAGATAAGGCTTTATGTTACCTTAAATGACACAGTGATATGAAAGAAGCAGCATTCAAACATGGTCTGTTATTGGAAGCTAGCATCAAGGCACGATATTATATCAAGGGATCAGGACAACACCTTAGAATTCATGACAGGGCAATTGAGTGCAAATTGCAGTCTGGAGCTGCAGTGTCACTTTGATGGACTTGCTTTGTTTTTATTTGCTGTACCTGAGAATTTTATTAGCAAGTGTGAGATTGAAGTAGCAGATTTTGCTATTGAAAGCAGCTTTATGGGCGAGTTTTAGAACCCAAGACAGATATTCAGAAGCGCTTCTTGCTTTGATGAAAAGTTTCAACATTTCAGTGGACAAATCCTTTGCATTAGAGGTGAAGTACTAAAAAAATGGAATTTCGACACTTGGAAGATGTCAGTCTTCTTTTCAACCAGGAGGGCAGGGGCTGTTGCTTGCCAGGTCATTCAGCTCAGCTAAGTTACAGGAATGGGCAGAGTAACAGCAGTGCAGAGAGAATAATTACCAGCATGGCATGATGTGAGTGAAAACCAGTGCTAGTGTCCATAACTGGAACTAAAAAGGAAGCGTCAGTGCATTCATTCCCTTGAAATAAGTTGTTGGCATTCTCATGGCACTCCAACTCTGCACTTCAGTATTTTAGAAGTAACAGTAAGAAGGAAATCAGCATTTACCCCTTAATTGTGTCCTAGATAGAGGTCTAAAGTCACCTTTTTACATGTGGCCTGAGAGAAGGATGGGATTCTGGGCAGAGTCCTCAGAACTGAGAAGAATTCTTTAGTCATTTCAGTCCTGAGGAGAAACAGGAATTTGCTGAAGATGCCAGGCCCCCAAAGCTAATATTTTCACCTCTCTCTCCAACACGGCTGTAGATTATCCCCAGTCTAGCCCACTCAGCCAAGCATATTTTGCACCTAAAGTTAGGATTAGGACCCCAAACTGAAATTGTTGGTAAATAAGGGGAGACCCTGGTATGAAACAGAGGTTTTCTAAGGACAGCCTATATTTCCCATTCATGTCCATAAAAAATATTACTCAGTGAAGACAAGCAGCAGGGAAGTACCAAGCAGTTGTCTTCAGCTGCCTTGATTTCTTTCCTGTGGAAATTTTCCAAATCTTAAAATTCCAAAGTTTTCATTCTATCAGCAAATAAGTGGAGTAGATTTTCAGATTTTGGATACTTGCTGAGAACAAAACCAAACCATGAAATCTAAGCAGTAAGAACAATCACCTAAATATTGCTCGAAATGAGGATGACGGCTAAGGCAGAGAACAAAAAAGTAACAGCTCTGTAATGATAGCCCCTATTTTGTATAACAAGTCCTTTCTAGATACTTCTGTGTATTCCTTAGAATATGTTTTAGCTGTCATTTGATAAATTGAATTTAAATTATTTAGACTGATGTCTCATGGCAGAAGTTTTACATGACATGCATCTTATGTGTTAAAGGATGTTGTATGTTGTTGCTTCTGATGCCTGAATAAATGTCTTAAACACTTTTACTAATTTAAAAGTGCATCTCTCATGCCATCTTCTGAGGAGATGATTGGATTTTCAAATGCACAGCAGTGCACACACTTTCAAATATTTATTGTAAAACTCAGAATTATAACCACCAGCAGCAGTTTTTTTTTTCTTGAAAGCATATTTACAAATGATTTTTTAAAAAGTATTCAACGAACTCTGAGTAAAGTGCTAAATTTTAGAAACATTACAGCTATATGAGCCTGAAGGGCCGTGGCAAATTGCTCATGTCCTGCTATACTTAGGTTTAAAACCAATTCTAGTTTCAAAAGTATTCTTTATATGGTATCCTTGTAGGTATTTATCTTATTTGCAGCCAAAATATGTAAATATTCCAAATCTTTTTTGTTCATTTCTCTACATATACTCAATCTTGATAAAGTCTGGGTACTTAATAAGTGCCAGGAGGCTGTTATTTCAAATAAAAGTTTCTGGTTTTCAGACATTAAGGAGACAGCGTTGGAAGCTGACATTGATTTTTAATGCTCGTGTGTGGCAGGGAAATCATCCTGCCTGGAGACATGGAAGGACCAGTCGACTCAGTACATTCAATAACTCTGGTCAGTCAGTCATCAGCTGATGACTTCTTGCTCTTCTGCCTCAGAGGGCATTTCTTTTTTCATTCCTCAGAGAATTTAGCTACAGCTGTGAAAGGATTTTGTGAAACAACACCCTGAAACCCCGCAGGAATTCATGGCCTACCTGGATTCCTTTTACTCCAAACTCCAGTAGTCATCAGACTTCCAGACCATCTTCCATTCAGAGCTGGCAAGGAAATGATGGTGCCCACTGGTGCTGCCTTGTTCAGTCCACTAATTCCCTACTGAGTATTTAACCTAAACCAAGCCTGCAGGCTTTACACACAATATTTACAATAGGAATGATGGAGAAACTAATTCTTTGTGAATATCTTCCATGGCATTATTGACCACTTCTGTAGCATTCTTCAAGAGAGGAAGGAAAGACTTGTCAGCAACTTGACATTTGAAGTTGGAATTGTGCTCCATGAGGAGAACAGAATCACTGACAGCTCTCTTATTTTCTCACTAATCCATCAGAGCCCACTTCTTTCATCTGATAGTTTCATAGAATTGTGTAGGAATTTAGTTTGGAAAAAATCTCTGAAGATCATCTGGTCCAAACACCCACTGAGAGCCTGGGCCACTCCGAACTTTTAGTCAGATTGTTTGACAAATTGAAATTTGAAAATCACCACAGAAGGAGATTTGATAACTTCTTTGGACGATCTGTTCCAGTGTTCGATTTTTTTTTCTTAATAGCACTGCAATTTCCTGCGTTGGAATGTCTGTGTGTGCCTCGTGGGTCTGGCAACGTGAATGTCAAAGAAAACCTGTCTATTTTGAATAAAGTTGTTTTGCCTCTTGACAAAGTGAGAAAATGTTAAGAATTACTTCTCCATTATTTTGTGCTGTGATAGTGATTTTAAATTTCACGGCAAGGGTGGGAAAAAACCCAGTACTGTGACCTCACAGCCACTTTGAACAGATATCTGAACTTTCTAGTATCCTACAAGTCCACAGGTGTGTCTTCACCGGTAGAAAAGCAATGCCTGTGTAGTAGAAATGCAGACCAGGTGGTATTTCTCATCTGGTTACAGCACATTCAATCAGTTATATGTGAGTTTTTGTGAAGATTTTGGTAAGGAATTTGCCACACCGCAGGTAGTGTTTATGTGCTTGGGGTTTTTTTAATCTGTTAATTTTTTCTTCATATAAATGTGTCTGATGTGTGGTAAGAAAAATTGCTTTCTCCATATCAGAGAACAGGGAAAGTCATCAGATGTGACTCTAATTACAGACTCTAATGCAGTGCCATCAAATCAGATTCCTCTGACAGCAGTTTTCTTTCAATCATCAACTTAAATGTATATAATACATACAACCTCCTGGAAATTTCAAATAGTATTCATTTCTCTTCAGTGATCAAAACAGTACTAATTGATGTCTTTTTAAAACACAAGTTGTTCTGTGCTTCAGTTTTATCAGGGATTTTCCAGTTTTTCCTTCACAGCTTCCCAGATTCCCACATTTCCTCAGCCATGTTCGTGCTTTCTGACACTGGAAGGCTGTTTTAACTTCTCGGAAAGGTGATTCCTGTTCCTATTTGCCACTCTTACATCTCATTCCACTCTCAGATAATTCTCTGTGTTAAATATTTCGCTTCACAAACTTCAGCAAGGAAAAAGTAAAGACCTTTTTAAGTTGAAACTCAATTATAGTTTTCTTATTGAAACTGAGAAGTTGAAAACATTAACCACAGATGGAAGTAGGATGACAGAATATCATACGGAAATGTTTTAGGACATTTTAGGCAAATAGGATTTATTTAGGCAATAGGTATTACTGTTGTATCCACTTTTTGCACCTGCATTCCACTTTAAATTTCAAAGTAAAGCATAAAATTAATAAGCTAGCTATGAAGAAAATAAATATTTTTTAATCCATTTGTTTTTCAAACCAAACACTTTCTTTTTTTAATGTCGGAAGAGATGCTTTTGCAATTGCAGTGGAAAGGAGTAGATAGCAACATTTATTTTTCCTTCAACTTTCCAAAATAAAATATACATATGCTTATCAGCCACAGATGTTACAGGCAGAAACAGCACACGGCCTATCAGGCTACTTAATACAGAACGTGGTTGCTGTTCACTTTTCTAATAATTTAGTGTCATTATCTCCTCTTTGAGTATAAATAGAGCATTAAATCACTTCCATTTTTATGAGGATCACATCAGAACACTGACAGTAGTATTCTGTCTGGCTCCAAGGCTTTTGATACCTGATTTATCCAAAACTTACTCAATTCCTTGTTTAGAAACTTACTACCAACCAAATTTTCAGAGCTTTTTTGTCTCTGCTTGTTTCAAACGTCTTCCTCAAAGATATGAGTTTTCCATTACCACTTCCTATGTCTCCTATCATATAGGAAATACGGGTTTTATGTTGCTCCAATGCAAGGCAGCAATTGTTCTTCCCTGTAGCTCTGTTCAATTTGTCATAGGACTCTCCACCACAGTAATGGTTTAGACCATTTTTGGTGCGTTCTGCACTTTCTCAAGATTCCAAGAAAGGACATTATAAATCAAAGCTTTGCACAGAGTTTTTGTTATTTGGTTTGGCTTTTCTTTTTCTATTTTTAGCCAGTATTTAAGGTTTTGGTTTTCTTTAAGTAGGTGCATCACCTATTTTAATTTTATTTTTTGCATATCCTCACTTATTTTTCTAAAATAAGTAAACAGAGAATATATTCACAGGTATTATGTGTCTATTTTACTGACTTCATCTAGGAAAATAACCTGGCTGGAAATGCTTTCTGAAAAGGGGGTAAATCCTTTCTAGCAGTATCTAGTTCTAGCAGTCTAGTTCCCACTCCAAATTCCAAACAGAACTTGCATCACCTTGTGGAAGATCTGAGTATGGGGAAGAAATGTGTGGTAATTCTCTTCAGGGGTTGCATTGGTTGTAAAAGCTGTTATTAAATGAGTGAGACAGGATGAAGGATAGACCATGTGAGGATCTGGTTCTTCATTAGGAATCCTCATTTATACTAACAAATCTCTCTTGAGAGGTGCACATTTTTTTGCTATTTGATTATTCCAGAGGGTGCCTTTATTACAAAGGAGTTCTAACACATAACCTCCTGGAAACCATGGTAATTATGTGGTGATCATGGTAATTAGGATTACCATACTTAGGGTCCCTCCCAACCCAAACTATTCTATGACTCTGTGGCTACATTAACTGAGTTCACAATGGGAATTGCAGGAGTGTATTCATCTATCACAGCCCACCCAACCCCAGGGTTACCTAAGTGCCTTAAGAAAATTGTCAGGTTTGTAAATAGTTGTTATTTCTCATTTAGGATGGTCAGTTATCACTGGTGGTCACTTTGGGCCAACCTGTGACTTGAACAAGTATTTATTTCTGAAAGGAGATAGCAAATATGCAAAAAGATCTTGAATGGGATGCCCTCATTCGCTGGGCAGGAACTCAGCTAAAAGACTTTTTCTTGCCACACAAAATCTACTCACATTTCCATAACAGTATCTGTTAGTTTGTTTTTCTGTAGTATTTAATTTTATACGAGTGGCAGCCTTTAAAGATTTTCAATGATAACATAAATTTTCACATCTTAACTTACCTACTGTCATTCTTTCACATTTTAATCCTCGGAAATTTTACTGCTCTCTCCTCGTCTTGTGACCACCTTTAAAAACCCATTTTTGAGTTCATTTACCCGATGTCTTACATTATGTGGCCCCCTGCTGTCTTGTAACACTGCAGGATACATGAGGTAATCACTACCAAGTGTGCAGTAGCAGTTAATAGCAATCAGCAGAGAATCGATGAGTGTATTTTCACTCTGAGGTGTCCAGCTTGTTTTTCTGTAGTTTGGTTTGTGAGGGAACTTACTTGAAACATATACGCATTTATTGATTCACCTGCCAGGGCTGGGCATGAGATGATGAATAACCAAGCTTAAATAAAGGAAATCGCTTGAAGTGGCTAAATGGAGAGTTAAGAAGGTCAAGCAGGCAGAAAACCAGTTCTAGGGGTGTCGTTGTAAGTGTAGGTGTCTTCTCTGCTTTTAATTAGAATCAATATTTTGGTTTTCTGCTTTGTTTGTGTAAGGACAATCTTCACCAGAGTAGTTTGACTGATATTCCTGCTGGCCTGTGCTGCCCTGCAGTAATAAATGATCAGTTGTGTGGGACGCTGAGGGAAGTCATTTGCTCTTCTGTGCCTGCAGAGCTGCGTGTTAGCTCAGGATGGTACCTAGCCAAACATTAGCAGCGTCATTACCTCCTTACAGGGATTAACTTTATGCCACATTGGAAAGGTTTTACACTTTTCCTTTGTGTTTCAGAGTCAACGGTAAAATCAGAAAACTGTTAAATACAGTGATTCCCTCATTTTTTCAGTACGTAAGAACGTCATTGCTGTTAGCACATCACTGTCCTCCTTTTTTCCTTGTGAGGAAATAAAACCACCCTTTTCAAGTACATTTACGCCCTGCTTCAACTTTACTGAATTAGATCACCATATTAAGTTAAGCAGTTCAATAATAACCCTTTATAAATAGGCCAACTTTAGATTTATTTTTCCACAGGCATGAAGAAGAGTCACAAATGACACTAGAGCTTGGACACCAATAGCCTGTAGCTAATTAAAATTAATTAGTGGTTTAACAGATATTCTTAGTTACATGCATAAAATTAGCAAGAGCATTAAAAAATAGAATGTTAAACTCATAGTTTTGTATTGAATTGTATCTAGGGCGTTAAAAAAGATATATCCATATAGATATTTGTCTTTATAAACAGTGGGATACTAGGGAAATCAGAATGAGACAGAAAATGGATAGCCTGAAAATCATTATAACCAAATATCGTGGGTTTTGGTTTGTTGGTTCTTTTGTGTTTTCCATTAAATTCAGAAACCCAAAGGAAAAAAAAGATATATGGAGATGGGAGGAATTGCTGAAGGTGATCAAGATTCAGAGTCTTGAGGTGGCAGAGCCAGGAGCAGTATTAGTTCAGGCAGTGTTGCTCACCACACATCTCCAAAAGAGCCTGAAGCTTGGTAAATGAGAAGGTAAAAGTAAAGATCCTTTAAATCTGATTACAACCCTGTTCTGCAGATATGGTAATTCCTGCAGAACACAGTTGTAATTCTGGTTTATTGTAGTAAGGGCTTACAGAATCCCTGGTAGTCCTTGCAATGAGGTTTTCATCTTTGTGCTCCATTTTTTGTTATGCATTTATACCAACAGTGGTCAAAGCACTTGTGGAAAACCTGTTACACTTTACACAATACTCCAAAAAAAGACATAAGGGACAGGCAGAAAACATTTTACAAAAATGGGGATCATATTCTTGTATGTTGGTTTGGAATACAAAGAATCTGGTACCTACATGGAATTTATAAATAATTGCTGGATCTTCACTAAGAGGTTCATTAGAAGTTAAAGTGCTGGCAAACAAGCTTTGGAATGCTGCTGCTTGTCCTTCTGGGATTGCAATGGAATGTGTGGCTAAGTAATCTAACAAATGTCACTGAGCCACAGCTCCAAACAAAACTGAAGCAAAAAAAAAACCCTGAATGTTAAGGTTCAAAGCAAGATTACTGCTATGTCATTTTCAAAGGATGAAGTTTTTTGTATAAGCTCAACTTTAACCAAAAAATAGAGGAATTTTCTCTGTTCAGTAGCCCTTCACTCTCCATCTCACTGCTCCAGAGTGCTCAAAGACTTCCGTTATGGTGAAATTCAGAATTCAGAAATTCAGAAATTGTCTGCTTTCTGTGGAAATTATAATTTCTTTACTAAAAGTGCTATATAATTGTAAACAAATTCTGGAAAACAATCTGCAGGGAAATAAACATCAACTAAAGACTACTGGCTTCCACCCAGTTGTGAATGAAATAATCCATTGTCTCAGATCCCTGCAACTAACTTCTGTTTAAAAATGAATATTTAAATCTGCATCGGGGCACAGGAAGATTTTCTGTATAAAATTGCACTCTTGGGATAGTATTTGAGAGTGTTGCTAGACTTTTAGCAAGTTAAGTGGCATAGGAATGGCCTCTAACTAGGAAACTTCTTGGAGATAAGAGCGAGTTTGTTCAAGAAGGATAAAGTTTGTTTTCCACTCTGCCTCAGTGTAATATCTTAGCAAATTAGCTCTGTTGGCTGTAAACTAACCTTATTTTAAATCACCACATTTAATACTTTCATTTTTTCCACCCTATTTTGAATCCTGTTTCCCAATATCCACCAATGCAATGGCATCCACTGTTACATGTTTAATCTACTTCATTCATTGCATTCCATAAAATGTCTGTCTTGTGTCAGGATATAAACACAAATTTTACTTATTAGATATAGAATAGAAAACACGTATTTTTTCAATCACAAAAAAAGCCCCAGCTGAAAAATGTAGTTTTTTTCTTAAGGTATTTGTTAGAATATCCTGCTGGTTTTGGTTTCATAGTAGGAGAAAGAAAAATTTGGCTGTCAACTGGATAAACACTTTTATTAAGATTTTAACCAATATTTCATATTAATCCAGCTTTTTTTTCCCACTTTTTAAAATTGATAGTGGTAAACCTCATAGGTTTTGAGTACAGAATTTACACAGGCTTAGTTCGGACTGCAAGCTCTTTGTACTTGGCTTATTAGGCTGTTTTTAATACCTGAACCTAATCCTTAATTGCATTAGCCTCGTATTGTATTTTGTATTGCCCTTGACTTTACTCATAATTGACTTTTCTTCAGGAGACAGAATTACCTTTCAAGTACATGTAAGTCAGAACCAAATTTGACTCCATGAATATGGAAAGGAGCTGTGCTTAAAGAGGGTGTTAAATTGACCATGACAGTGGTTCTGGTTGAGCCTCTGTGGACTTTGCAATGAGTGCTTCTGTGTTCAAAGAGAGAAGAAAAGTCTGTTCTTGATTACTTGAGAGAGGAGTAGGTGGAAAGACAGAGCTGGACATGGTGATAAGTGAAGAGAATCCTTACAGAATTTGTTTTGCCTTTCACTGGGCAGTTCAGAGAATAGAAATGGAAGGAGATCCAGGATATCTGATGAAAGAAGTGGTTAGATAAAAGGAATAATAAATAAAATTGAGGTTTACTGAGGTTGCTAGCTGTCTGAGTGATGATGATTATTGTTATCTTTTCTAGCTATATATTCCAGGCGGATCAACATGGTTCTAGACACGAACCTAGACAGACATGCCCTGATGAGCAGGTAGAAGTTGGTCTTTTCTGAAGGCCAAAACTTCTTGACAGTATTTCCACGTCATTTCCTTCCTCTCCAGTAATCCTTGAGAGATAAGAGGAGCTCTGTGTGCTTAGAGAAATTTACCTGGTGAAGGAGACCCTCCCCTCATGTGCTTGAAACGTGCCTCCTTTAGAAACTTCAGTCTGGCGTTTGAAGGGCACAGAGTACTTTCTTTCATGGTGCTTCTGAAAAGACTGGGAGGGCTGCTCTGTTGTGAAGTCAGGAACAGCAAATAGAATTACTCCGGAATATCGTAGGGCTTGCATGGAGAAATAGTTTTCATCTCTCTGCAGCCTTTCAGATCAGCTTCTGACATCTTCAGATCCAGTCAGGTGCTTTGAAGTGCCAAAATGGGGCAGGTGTGGAGGAAACGTGTGGCTGTTTGTGAGCAGCACACTGAGTTTTACTGTGTTTCAGCAGATTGGATCCTTCTCTTTAACTCCCTTGTGTTCTCATTTTTGTGACATTGTCTTGTCCCTTGTAATTCATCCCCTCTCTTTTATTATTCACCCTTCATTAATACGTATTTCTATGACCAGTAAGAGCGAGACAGAATTGATTGGCATGACACCTCTGAGGCACTTAAACCAGTCTGTTGCCTCCAGACTGGCAACCTCTCATAATTCTAATGTTTCATGCATGGAGGACATAATAGTGCTGTAAAAACAACACCAAAGTTCATCTGTTGGCAGAAGCTCAGCTCTTTGCTAAGGCTGCTGTAAAGATCAAGACGAAAGCTCTTTGGGAAGATAAAATTGACACAATAATGTTAAATTTAAATTAAATTCATTGTTTGCTGGGAATAATGAGAAATCAGAACATAACAAAAAACTTCTGCGGAAGGAAGGTTATACAAGAAACCTACAGAAAATACAGATGTTTTTCCCAACCTTAAATTATCAGGAGAGGTTTGTATAAAACAAGATCTGCAAAGAATTATTGAGCTCGATGATACTGAGAGGCCTTCCATCTAAATACCATAACTGAAGAACAGTGTGTACCTTGGGAATATAATGTTATTGATTGCTAGATGCATATTTAATCACCGGCAAGAAATGCAGCAATGACCTTGGGAGATGAGCCTGCAGGGGTCATTTAATTTTTCTCAATATATGATCTTCAGCAAGAGTTCCAGTCGGGAGGAAGTGTGAGGGTCTGAGCCTCACACAGCTGCAACAGGGGTGCAGTTGTAATTCAAATACAATTCCTCACACCAGAAATTATTCTACAGTTGTACCCTCCAGGGTATTACAGAAGAAGTTTTATTAGGGACTTAAAATAAGAAAACTTTGTGTGGACTACTGGACTTATAAAACAGCCTGGTTTGGTTTGTGAGATTCTGAGATATTACACAGATTTATCGTGATGCTCTCCAAGCACACACTACAGATCATTTAACTCTATCTGAACTTTTTTACCAGTGATTTGACAATTCACAGGTCACAGTGAGGGTACCAAGGTGTTCAGATGTCAAGAAATATCACTGGTGTCCAAAGAAACAGTACTGAAGATCAGATATAATAGGCATATAAAAGAATACAGTGTTAACACTCAGTGCTCCTCAGTTCTCAAACCCATTTTTACTGGTTTGGTTCGGGTTTTTAAATGAGATTGAGAGCAAATCATACATCCTCAGTATTTAAGTCTGTTCCTGTGTACATTCTTGATGGAGCCGTTGCTGTTTATGATTTTTCCCACCTTTTCTTTAAACATTTTCTGTGTTTGTAAGTTTTGCTCTCTTGGTTTTGTCGGAGACCCAGGTACCCAGAGCCATCATAAACCTGCTTTTAAAATAGCTTTTCTTTTCCTTCATCTATTCAGATGTGCTGCTCTCATCATCCACTCTGGGATACTCTGCCACTCCTTTGGTAGTTCCAGGGAAGAAGTAGACACATAATTATAAGAGTCAACATCAACACGACTTGTGGCAGTTGAATTACAGTGCATGGAGAGGATTCTCAATTTTTATGTGTTTAAATAGCCCTGCAGTCTTAAAAATATAAAGTCTCTTGGTATTTTAAAGACTTTCAAGTGTTTTTATGCCTATGAATAAAAGTACAATGGCTCTTACCACACCTGCATTGTCCAGATCGACTGGAGATAATAACTATTGCTGAAAAGTCTGTTTAAATTTGCAAAATCATTTGTGCCGTGTGCAATAATGGACATTAAGTGCTCTTTGGAGCAGGCAACCAGTGATTTTTCTCTTGACATTAAAAATGGAAATCATTATTATTACAAATGATATTAAGTGAGCAGATTTACATTGCACTAATGCAAGCTGGTTTGTGCATGGAAATAAAAATCCATCTAAGACCACTGTGAGCTGGCAAGTGGGCTTGACCATATATTTAAAGAAATGCTTGATTAATTTTTTTCTTAATTACACAGTGAGCAATGCTGTCACTAGAGCACATTAAAATCTCACCAAACCTCATCACCCAACTGAACACTTACAGAGGTTTACTGAATTCTGTCCATTAACAAAGAAATGGACAAGCATGATAAAAAGTCAAATTTACTGCACCGCAGTGTTTCTTTACTACTCAAGTTATAATTTTAAGACACCTTTTTATATATAATATACACTGTCATATTATTTTTATTCTATTGCTAATGAATATTGGTAATTGTTTGTCAAGATAATGAAGTCAATGTAGCATTTGCTGTGACATCTGTGAGGACAAAAGAGACTGGTGTAGAGACCGACACTTGTGATAACGTTTGCACATTTTTAAGATGCAAGTTAAGGGGTTTACTGAACACTAATTCAGTTTTTGGTTACTGTCACGCTTTTGTATTAACAGAGTGATACAGATAAATCAGGAATGGAATGCTCCTCTAGTTTTGGAGAAAGTGAGTATATTGGAAAAAGTTTGCAATGAATGGAAAGGGAAGATGAATGTAACTTGGAGCTAGTGTGCTTGAGCAGAAAAGTCAGGAAGCTTTTATTTAAAGACTGAGCATGACACCTTTCCACTAACCTGAAAACGAGGTATTAAGAGATGTTTGGGCATCCAGCACACATTATTCTCACCCTAAAGCCTAAGTAAGGTTTGAAAAGGGTGAAGGTCTGTTCTCATTCTCTGGTCAGGAATCACAGGATCCCTGCTTAGCACTAGGAGCAGACAGAGTATAAATATCACTGGATATTTTAGTACTGTCAATAACTAAGCTGAAACCACTGCTGACTAATATGATGGGAGCTGCTGTTTATCAGCTGGGGCAGTTAAGTCACTTAATTCTTCTCCCATTAGAAAGGATTTGCGTGACCTTTTCTTTGAAAAACATTAATCCGTGTAGTGTTTGGGAAAAGCCTTTGCCACTAGACACAGGAAATTCATTCAGTTTGGGGAGGCATCTTTGAAAGAGCAGATTTTCTGCTGTCTTCTACAAAGCAGCAGATGATTCTGCATCTGCTGGAGTCAGAAGACAGCAGGGAGAGAAAGCAGCCACTGTCTCCTGCCTTGCCATTCTCTGAAATTAATTCAGGAACTCCAGCATTAATATAATTGTGCTAAAATAGAAATTTAGACTGTTCAAGTCTGCTTTGAAGATAAAAAAACCCCTGGTGTGCAAAGAGCTGTGGTCATAAATATTGTTTAGATTGGAAAAATGAAGGCCTAGAATGCTATCAAATAACACATATCCATGTTTTTTGTACACTTCCAGGAACAGTGATTCCACTGCTTTCCTGGGCAGCCTCTTTCAGTGCTTGACCACCCTTTCAGTGAAGAAATTTCTCCTACTATCCAATCTGACTCCTCTGCTGCAACTTGAGGCTGTTTTCTCTTTTCCCATCACTTGGGAGAAGAGCCTGACCTCCACCTGGCTACAGCCTCCTTCCAGGGAGTTGTAGAGAGAGGTAGGGTCTCCCCTGAGCCTTCTTTTCTCCAGATTAGATAACCCCAGCTCCCTCAGCTGTTCCTCATCAGACTCCCCACCCTCAGCTTGGTTTCTTGGGCAAGAAAAGAAGTCGAATAGAAGTGAGAAATTTCCCTTTATTAATTAGTCACTTTCAGCAACAATAGGCTAATGTTGTTGCAATTTTAATGAATTTAAAGGTCTGTGCAATTAAGAGTAGTAAATGCTCCATAAAGCATAAAACACCATTGGGTGGCAGAGTGTGTCATCCTTGCAGTGTGATGCTGTGTGGATGGGAATGTGGGTGTCAGGATGCAGCTAAATTCTTTAACCACAAAATTGGAAGGGATGTGTTGCTGCTCAAGCCTTGCTCGCTGCAGCTGTGCAGAACTTTCCCAGCCTCTGCTTTTTCGTGCAGAGATGAGAAGCAGATGGAAAAAGCAATGTGTTTTTTTTCAGCCTCTAGAATCAAGGAAAAATATTTCAAAGACTGTATTCCCAAAAAGCCAGGACACTTAAGAAAATATTTGATTACGGCTTTTCTGTGTCTTTTAATGTTATTTTCCCACCTTTCCCTCTTTAGAGGCAGTTCTGAAACAACAGATTCTGCCTCAGCAGCTTGGCTGCTATTTGAAAGGTGAGCGAACTCCCTAATTAGGAGAACACAATTTCCACTTGCTGCTCTTCAGCAGGACTAGGGAAAGCCAAAGGTGTGCAGAGTACAGGTGCCTGGTCACGCATGTGATCCATGATGTGAAGCGTTCTAATGAGAAGAGAGCTGGGTTGCAAGGCAGATGTTCTGGACCTTTTAATTATATCTCATGCATCAAGTTGTAGTTCTGTTGTCATGGAAACTGCTTTGCCTCTCTGTTCTGAATTGCTGCCCCTATGAAGTCCTAGGCACTGCAAGGAGAAAAGCCAGGGAAGGATCCAAACAATACATTATTAAATAGTTTTAAATTAATATTAATAGCATTGATTTGTCTGATCTGGCATTTGCCTTTCTGCAGATGAGGTAACGTAATGGTTTTCCCTGTGATGAAAGAGCCTAAGCACTGCAGTTTCAAAACAAAAGTGCTATTTTTCCAACTTTTGTTTTCCGTAGTTTTGAGAGTCTGTCACTTCTGAGAGCTCTGAAGGGAAAATAATCTACTTTTATTTGGAATGGGCTACCAAGGAATCACGTGGAGTGGTTAGAGAATGCAAGTACAGCATACAGGTGCTCAGAGCTAGAAAGTGAGGGGTTTTCCCTGTGCAGAAATCCTTTTGCTCACATTGCTAAAACTGCTGGTTGTCTCCAATTTTGGAGGTCCATTTTGGATGCCTATTGCCAGTGCTAACATGTTAACAGGCAAGGTGCCCTCTGAAGTTAGATTAACAGAAAGAAATTTCTAAACAAAGCTATTTCAGTTTTTGGTCAGAATTAAGAAGGAATTTTCAGATGCAGACTCTGAATCTGCTTGATATGAGCATGGACTGTGGAGACACCTCAGTATCTCTGGCAGCTTTCAAAAACAAGGGTCTAATGCCTTCCTTTTTCTAAGGTTAAAGCATTTTATGAATCTATTATACAGAAAATGTAATATATATATAATCTGCTGGTTTTAACGCTGGAGTAGTACTGACAACTAGCAAAGGAATCCAGAATATCCAGCTGTTAGAAGTCATTCCTGTCTTTTCTACCCCACAAGAGGGATAACGCTCCTATGTTGTGGTATTCACTTGCCAAGGTAGAGCACAGAAAAAGTGAATTATCATGTCCTTAAGAGGAGGAGAGCAAGTCTGGTGTGAGATAACCAGCATTGTGTTCCACTGGAATGAATTTTCAGGAAAGCTTTGAAGAGCAGTGTAACAATACTTGAATTGAAATTTCCAGATATCATCATATTTCTCCTCCGTTATTGACATTTATCTTTTATCCTTCCTGTTCCTCTTTGTGGAATAACTAATATGCAAAAGGAGCCTCGCCAGACTCACTCAAATATATTAATAAAACAGGCTAAAATAGAATAGCCTTCATAAATAACAGAGAAAAGGAGAAAGCTTTAAATTAATCTACAGAATATAGAAACAGGACTGAGGAAAAAGATGTCCTGAAATGGAAGTTATGACACAAAACCCTTAAATACAATCTTACTAAACCAAATTGTCATTAAACATGGAAATGTTTTTAGGCTTAATATGACTCTAATGCTTGTATTTCTTTATTCTCTCACAGAAAGGCTGCATTTAGTTTGTTGGTTGTGTGTCTATGAGCAGATTTGTTCTGTACCTGGGACGTGGTTGCTGTAAAGAAGTCAGGAATAAGGAAATAAGAAATAAGGAAATACTTACTGCATTCCAGCCAGCAAGTAAGAGATGGGAAAACAAGTACCTGACTTTCATAAGACTTCAAAAATAGGCTGAACAAGGGAATGAAGGGGGAAATTTCAGCTCCCAGCTCAGCCATGAATGCCACATAACCTTACTGGTTTGAAAGTGTCATGGTTCAGCTGCCTATAAAGTCTTAATATCCTGGGAGGAAGAAAACTGATATTTTTAAGCAGAGGCAGATTTTCAGAAAAAGCTAGGATTCCAAATTTAACAAAGATTATTCTCTGAAAAATCTTCTCATTCCTAAAAGTTTCCTCCGAATTCATTGCCCTAAACACTCCCTACCATATTTACTTCAGAGGGCTTTATTTCAAGCTCTAATGAAATCTGTAAATTTTGCATTAAAAAAGCCTTGGACTCTTCTCTTTAGTAGTGTGAAAGAACCATAAATCAGATCTTGGAGGGGTTAAAATGTCTTTTGGAGAGAGGGTTCAAAACATTTCAAACAATGATCTTGAGATGGCTGCTGGTGGAAATGGAACTCCTGGAGTTGTTTGGTTGGCAGTCATAAAGTCATGAGGAACAGGGCAGGACAGCAAAACTTCATCTGTCAGAGCTAACAGTATCCAGAGGGGCTTTAAAGCTTATACAAGCACGCAAATAACTTTTTTTCACCAATATCTAATTTGAGAAATTTAAATCCTATACCAATAAATCCAAAATTATGACTGCCCATTTATTTTTGTCAAATTCATAGGTCTCCTAAAACAGTTTTCATTGAGATCTGGAACATTTAGTTTTCAAGTTTATGGCTTTTTCAAATAAAACTGAAAGAGATTTTGAAGAAGTGTTGTAAATCACTTTTTGAAGTGACTACCAATTTAATGCATGTTTTGGAGTAAATTATTTAACCTCACTGGACCTTAGCCCACCACTGGTAAATTTGGATTAATGGCACTTCCCCACTTCAAGCAGGCAGTAGTATTCCCGCATTTTCCACCTCTAAGAAGTCTTGTGAGGACAATTGCTTTAAAAATTTCAAGTATGGTACAACAGGGAGAGCTGTTACCTCTGTGTGCATATCAGAAATGTAGAGAAGTTCATCTAAAAGGCATTTGAAAGACTAAATAATACACCTTGCCTCTTTTTCTTTGGGGTGTAAGAGGCTGATTGACTGGAATTTTCTTTATTTGTATTCCTATACAGAGATTTGCTATAAAGATACAAAATGGATGCACAAAAAGAGCCCAAATTCAGTCAGAACAATTAAAAAAATCCCATACCCAGGGCATATGCCTTGGATTGGCAGATGAGCAACACTGATTTTCTTGTTTCCAGAATATCCTCTTTTGTTCCTGGAAGAGTTTTAAGTAAAGTGAAGAAGCAAAGTCAAGCTTTTAAGGATTGCTTACTGAGATCAGTTTCAAATTCAGTTCAGTCACCAGCAGAACTGTCCTGGATAGCAGAAACAAACGGAATACTTCTCTCTTACTTCTGTCTTTCATATTGAAAATATATAAAAGATCCATGTGATTGAAACCTTTCCTGATGGTGTGAATGAATGAGAACTCAAAATGAGATAAACCTGTGCCCTGTAAGGTCTTTGCCAAGTCTTGGATTTTGTCTTTTCTGACATGCATAAAATCCACAGGTAGAGCTTTTTTCAGGAGTCTTCAAATCTGTCCTCAGATCCACCTTATCCTATCCCCATTAATACCTTTGAATTTGGTTTGAGGAAAGCAAGTTTTGGACTGTAGAATTATTCCATGTGCATTCCAGAACCAAAGGATTATAAAGTTCTTACTTCAGCCCTGGAACTGTCTGTGGAATGAACCTCCTGTGTGTTTTTCTGCCTGCCCAGCGATGTCATAAAATTTTTAATGCAAATTTCAAAATGTGCAGTGTATAGTGTAAAATATAAAAATGCCTGTAGGGAAACCTGTGGCCACCAGCTATTGTGGTTTATGAAAACAGAATCAGCTACTTTAGACTTTTTTGTTGTTGTTTTCAACGCTTATTACTCATCACAGAAGACTGAGTAGTCTCATGGTTCTCCTTCAGTATTGAAAAGTAAGTTAATTTATTGCTCTGTGTGAGCCAGTTGCATACTCAAAAGCACACATGAGAGAAGTAATTTAAAGTACTTTTTTTCTGTCATGAGAGTATGACTCATGCACTTTTATCTGTACCCACTGTCTCGCCAACATTTTTTGCTAAAAATCTTCCAGGGAAAAAAAAGATGAATATTTAAATACTTATGAAGTTTTTAGTAAAGGGCTCATGATCACTGTGATAAATAATACAATCTTTTAAAGCTTGTGTGCAGGAAAAAATAAAACCACCCAGTTATTTTTATATGGTATCCTGGGCACTTTACAGTACAAAAGGTATCCAAGTGAGCGTGCTAATTTGATTTTCTTTTCCTTAAACATTTCTAGCCTTTTCAGGAAGGAACAATGAGGTTTTGTCTCTCTGGATAGGCATCAGGCATGGAACTGAGATTGCTTATCAGTTTCTAACTTTTCAAAAATGACATTATCTCTCTGTTTCTCAGTTTCTTAACTGAAAAGGAATAAAGAAGGGGATCATGATACTACTATGATAGCTACTAATGAGAAGCATAATCTTATGGATAAGTATAGTTAATTTTTCCCCATTACTTCTTTCTTGGGAGTATTGTCTTTTTTGCTGCGTAAAAACTGTCAATGAGCAAAAGGATTTTGCTCGGTGTGTTTGTTGAAAAATATTTGCATATAGAGTAGGTGAAGAATCAGTGATCTAGGGAAAATTTATGAGCATTTCTTGGTGTGATTGTTTAATGGATGCAGTCTGTTTAAGCTTCCTGCAGGCTGGGTTTGTGGCTTTGGTCCTGCAGCAATGACAAGTGGTGTAGCTAATCTGCTGGGACTCCCTAGGAAGAATTTGTTTTATTGTACTTTTTCTTTATAAAATCATAAGTGATTTAGGAACAGAAATGTTGCTGATTTTCAGTAGGAAAAAATAAATCCAGAGAAGTCACGTGGGTAATTCTAGATATCTTGCTCCTACAGTATGGTTTAAAAAGCAGCCAATTTATTTTAACCTGTAATTGAAATATATCTGGCAATGCAGTTTCCTCCAGGGTATGACATAATGGTCATCCCTGCCTCCTCCATAAAGGTCTGCCTTTATATGGTCAAGACACTCCTTTTTGTGGTTGTTGTATCTCTTTTCTCTATTACCTATGCAGTCTATGAAATATTTGATAACCCACCCTTTTGTGTAGTGCTTCGTGCATTGTAACTCAAAGCTCTCCTTGCAGATGATATTAGATATAAAGAAAAATAAAAAGATTCTGTGCCAGCAGTACTCAGCGAGACAAGAAAGATATCTATACTCAGTTCTGAAATGGCATTTATAGGAGTTTCTCTCTTCAGCTGTCTCTCAGGCACAGAAGGCCAAAGTGTCGCCTGGCCTGATCTCACTTGAAATGCATCTGTGCAGGTGTGCTCTGAAATGGAATCGTTTGTCTGGAGGGAGTTAACTGGGAGATTATTTCCTGTTTTTGTTGCATACTGCACGAGCCTTGATAAGAAAGCTCAAGCCTTATCTGCATCATCTGGCAGATCGTGTAGCAGCTCTCCAGGCGAGCCATGCTCCTTCTGGAATGCCTTGTCCAGCCCCGGGCTGTCCTGCCTGCACTACAGGACAAGGGTTGGGTGCTGGGTGCTGGCAGGAGAGTCCTCAGATCCCCAGAGCCTCTGCCTGCACTCTCTGCAGTGCACTGGACATGGAATGCCAATTGTTTTATCATCATCCATCTTGGATTTATGGAAACCAACCCAATACTCCTCTTTTTCTTACCCGGTTTTTCACAGAGAGTTTCGTGGAAGTACTTAGGCAGGTGGATAACAGGGTAGTTTTGTTTGTTGGTTTAATGCCTCTCAACTAGTGGAAGAATATTTCAAGCTTACTGACATGGTAAAAGTGCTGAAGGAAAAAATATTAATTAAAATCTTGAATTCATTAGGTTCTTCAAAATTATATTGAGGAAGACACGCCTTCGTTTTACTATTACTGAAAAAGGGTCATGGTAGCAAATATATCGAGCCCTCGTATGTGCCCTGCCATCTGAAATTAAATGTGACCTGGTTGCCTCCTCTCGATGTTGAGGGCACAGGGTTGTTTCGTCTGGAGAAACACGCTGAGTACTTACACTCCCCTTATCACTGCGGCGTTGATCTGTACATTTTGAATAAATTTATTCTTGTTTTATGCACCAATACTTGGAATTTGGGTATTCTCTCAGTTACTTGCAAAAAACTTAATGGTAATGCTGGTTCAGAGATTCACGTACCTGTTCAGGGAGGACAGGGATTCAGTCCCTATAAGTACTTTATGTAGTATAGACAAGGGTGTAAACACTTGGCAGTGCTCTGTGTGTGTGCTTTCAGCCCAGAATAATGCAAAGTATTTCAACAGAATCAGGGCAGCAAACCGTCCTGCCCCACAGAAAAAGAGCACACACACAGACATTGCTTTTAGCAGCGTGAAATTACAGCCTGGTTTGCTTCCTGATAACTCCTGTAGCTACTCCAAGTAGCAATTCCCCTCTTTGCTCTGCATCATAATTTTCAGTGCAGGCTACAAGGCTTGCTTAGGAAGATTTACGGCCACCAATGTGGCTACACTTACCTATTAAAGAGCATGGTATGTGCAGAGTATCTGGGAAGGATAAATCAGGCCACAACAAGGTTGATATAACACTGAGAGATTACTCTAAAGAGAGTATTACCGACCACAGAAAGCCATATGGCCTGTACCAAACCTAAAAGAAACAAGTAAATTGTTAAGACTTAATTTTGCAGTCAAGAGATATATATTGACAGGCTGTGAGAGACAACTAATGCTAATTGTGGAGTTAATTGTTTTATTGCAATTGTTTCCATCAATCCACCAATGTTTATAGTTAATGTGGGAAGCCGTGTGGCATCCAGGTGTGGTCACAGTGAATTTTGGGGCTTTTGGAAGCCCTGAACGAGGATGGAACCATGTCAACATGCCACAGCAGGGGGTGAACAAGGCTTCTTTGCACACCCACAGCTGGGACAAGGCAGTACCTGAAAGTTGAGGGGTCGGCTTTAGGATTTCCAGCGTGTCCCAACAGGGCTGTGTTGGTCCAGTGCTGAAATCTGTTACTATTTTGGGTATTAATGCTCAGACAGTGCCACTGATGAAGGCACCAATAAGATGAGACTCAAGAAAAGACTGGCAGGCCTGAGAGACAGTTTAGGAGAGAACGATGTTGAGCGGATTTTTCTGGAGATGAGCAAGGAAGGAAGTGAGCCATTCTAAAATGTTCAGCTGCCCGTTGCTGGGAGGAGGCAAATATCACAGCACTCTTAAGAAACCAGGTTATAGGTATTCTGATTCTTATTAATATCAAAGAAAGCTACAGGAAGATAACCAAAATTGAGAAGATAATAGATCTAAGGCTGCCTGGGGCTGCCTCTGTACTATCAAAAACCCACCAGTTATTATATCCTCTACAAATAGTCATCAAATATTTTTATTTTGAGATTCGGCCTCATAGAGTAAAACTTTTTGTAGTAACTTTTTAAACTCTTCCACTGGAAACTGACTGAATGGTTTCTAGGTTTATTTACATCTAGGTTAAAATTTGACAGCCACAGTTCTGTGGGCTTGTCTCATACTGTGCTCCTACAAATTGAATTCAAGATGCAGAGCTTAGCAGGGTCCTATGACTTTGAGATATTTTTATCCTCATAATGTAACCTGGGGGACAAAACCATGTGTGCTTCAGGCAAAAACTTATGCATAAGAGCAGCTATCTCCCCGTTACTTGTAATACATTTTAAAATGAATTGTTTTATCCTCTGAACTACTGCTTCGAAGGCAGCTGTGAGTGAACAAGACATTTTAAATGGAAAATATATTTCCTGCTCCTTTCAGCCTGTGATTTCCCTCTTCCTTTCTACACCTCCATTGCTGCTGTGGGCAGACTAAGCCTCTCTCCGTGCTCTCCCACACATCTTCTACTATTTGTTATTCCTAATTTTACTGACTATCCCAGCACCTACTGAATTCTAGCAGTCTTCTTACCGAACCTGAGAGATTCAGTTAATTTTTTGTACGAAAGAGGAGGTGGTACCATCAGCCTGGCACAATTCCTACAAGCTCCAGGGGCATATTTTGTGTTGTGCTAGCCTGAGGCTTCCTCAACTTTTTCACTAAAAGATTTTCTGGCTTGTAGAAAAGACAGAAGGTCCCTGTTCAGCACTGTCTATGTGTTCTCAGATTTTAATACTGGAGAATTTTCAGTTGCAGAACAGGTGGGATTTCTGTGGTAGAAGAAAAAAGGCTATGAAAGGCAGTTGCAAGACTGTAGAAATTACATATTTTTCTTCTTGCTGAGCAGCAGCAGAAATAATCTATTGTTGCCCCATGTTGAATGACAGCAGATGCTGGGGCTTTGCAATACATCAGGCTCTTAGTTGAAAGGAAATAAGTTGCACAGACTTTGAAATATTTTCTGCTGGTCTGTTGCTATTCATAAGTTGTAAACAACCATGCTTGCCTTTGTCAGAGAGGATAAAACAAACAATATGGTATGCGGGCAATTTTGCCAGAAGAAAATCCCGCTCAGATTTCATTGTATAAGGAAATAAGTTTCCTAGAAAAATGTTCTATTTTCTCTTGTTTTTCAGTCCTGTCTGGTCCAAGTCCCAGTCAACACCAGTAAAGCTGCGCAACCAGTACTGGGCAGTCAAAATAAAATAAAATAAGCAAATAATACATTTATTGAACATGAAATTTCAGAATTGCCGGAACTGACAATCAGGTCAGGCTAGATTTACTGAAAAGTTTAAAATTTTGGGTGGAATGAAAATGAAGCATTCTATGGTGTAAAAAAAGCCTGAAAAAATGAGCAAAAACTGGAATCTTTTATAGGCAATATTTTCAGCATTTCTGAAGTCTTAAAATTAGTGAACAAGGAAACAGACACTAATGAATGTGGGCGTGCTCTTTCTTCTCATTTTTTATTCTGTGTAAATTTTAGAACTCTTAAGGGTTGGCTCATTCTTACCTGGTGGTAATTTCTTTTCTGCTTACACTATATAGGTATGTATTGAGCCACTGTAACCTTGTGACAGACATTGTAACGGAGAAATTGAATTAAAATCTTCTGTGCACTCCTGGACTACATCCTCATTACTTGAGTTTTTTTGTTTCGTACCAAAAGGCTCCAAGATGTTTTCACTGACATAGGAGAATAATTAATGGGTAACTGATATTAGCGAAAAGAGAAAAAAAAAATGCCATTATGTCAAAGGCGATGTTAATGTTCCCAGACACATTTCAGTTATAAAAGTCAGCCCTCTGTTATTTATCATCCTGTTTAAAACTAAAAAAATTCAAGCTCGCAGACAAGTGCAATAAAGGCTTGGAATGATGACTACGTCTTTTAATAAAGTTCAACTTGCAAAGCTAAAATTGTGTTCCAGTCTAAGGAAAAACACGATCTATACAAGAAAAAAAGTGAAATTGATTAAAAAAATAATTTGTAACTATCTTTAGGTGGAAGTTTATGAATACACAAAGGGGACACGAATCAGAATAGAATGACATTTTTAACAGTCACTTTTCCCCGTTTTGGAGAAGACATTCATATAATGTTTCATCTTTGTCAACCCTATTTGCTTCCAAACGTGTTTTACTAATATTAGCACTTTCAAATTGTATTCACAGAGTTTTTCTAGGTGGCCTATAAAAGAAAATTGTAGCTTTGCTGTTATTCCAGTTTTACTGCTATATTCACTGCCATCATTCTCTGATGACATTTGAATCATGGTCCGTGTTACAGGAACCCACCAGCTTCACAGAAAAAGGTTTCTCACCCAGGAATGGGACACAGCTGTTTCCACAGCAACCATTTGGTTACTCATTGGATGGATCCTGCTCCTTTACTGCCAGCAGTGGAAAATAAACATTTTCATGTCCCACCTGTGGGAAGAGAAGAGTTTTGCTGGGAATAACTCTGCTGTAAGCTTCTCTCTCAGTGCACTCTGCAGTCTGGATGAGGTTCTGCACTGAGCTTTTGATTCAAACAGAAGCTCAGGTGGCAGCCAACACATTTCAAACAGAGAGTTTTAAGCTGGTTCAGTCACCTGAAAAAGAACACTTTCCCACTTCTGGTTTTATTAACATGCAGGGAAACAGTGTGTCAGAGTGCATTTCTTTGGTTCCAGCCCTGAGCCTGACCACATTTTCCTGGAAAGTGCAGGCTACCAAAGATGCTGGTGGCTGTTATCCAGCAGAGTATTGAAATTACACCTACTTGAAAGAGAGAGTTTCAGAATAAAGAAGCAGCTGGACCCAACTGGGGTGGGGAAGGGGATAAAAAGGCAATTTTTGTGTCTTCTGTAGCAGCTGTGACAAATGAGTGAGGCTCCATCCTACAGGCCATTTTCACTTTATCTTTTCTCCTCTGCTATGCGTCTCCCTCCTAACATTATCATCATTTATTATACCTTTAAGATTCATCTCACCGGCACAAAGCTTTTGGATCGTGAACCTTCCATCCATAATTGATTCCTCAGTGGGTCATCTGTGACTTCTTTCTTGATAAGATAGCTAAGAATTCAGAATCTGATTCCTTTCATTTTTATTCATGCCACCTTTAAGGAGAGTTTCTGGCAATTTCTGTTTATTGAGCTCCGTGGTGCCTGTACTAATTTTACAGCTGTATGGTGTGATTTTACTAAAGAATCAAGGAGAGATAGATATTTTCTTCTGCCTTAGCTTGTGCATCAGACTAAAACTTACAGATGCCGCTTGTTATTATGCTTAGAAGTGGCAGAGACCTGGATACCATGGACTGAATGCTCACATGTGAAAAGAAAATTGTTCCTGTAATTTTAGACTTCAGACTTTTGGACTTTCCCACCAGCTAACAGGACAAGCAGTAGGTAATACATGACTTTTCTGCCATGGCCTTCCTTAGTGTGGGACGTGGCAGACATGCAGTGTGTGACCTTCCTTAGATGATCCTTTTAACACTATGTACCATTAGGATGTATTTAATCTCTTCTACTTGGTATTAATTAAGAAGCTCAGCATTTCACTGCGTCGTCATTAATACCTAGAAATTTTGCATGAGTTTACTGAATATCAAGTCCAATTCAATACACAAGGGAGAAAAGGTTATTTTTTGTGTTGGCTTACCCCCAGATCTGCAGCCAGCAGCTGCCTGATTTAATACACCTATCACTCCATAGAAGATAAAGAATATTGATAAGGGACAATGAAAACTTCAGAAAACATGCGAAATGAACAATGGAAAGAATTACAATTTTGTTTGGACTCCCACAGCCTGGAAAAAAAATAAAAATTTTATTTAAAATTCTTTATTATGTAATGTTGAAAGGTTTCTGTCCCCACTGATGAATACAATTTCCACTTTATGGCAGCGCAAAATTATGTTCATAAAATTGACTTTCCACAAAACCAAATCTACAGTGGGTTTAGTTTATGGAGAAAGGATTGGAGACTCAAAGCTGAAGCTGACTTTGTGAAAAGTCCTCTGTTGAATGTACTCCACCTCTTCTTCTAAAAACAAAAAAATCCACGCCAAAGTGTTTCTAATCCACGTTACATTAAAACACAGACTTCCTCACTCTCACACACAAGTGGCAGTTCTGTCTTGCTTCCCAGAGAGTGTTTACCACAGCAAAATCTCCTGTTATTCTATATATATCCTGTTATAAAAAGACTTCATTTTTTATATTTCCCAGTGATGCTGCCAGTGCATCACAAAGTATCATACTTAAAACTAAGCTGGTGTCAGCAGCATAAAAATGAATGAAGAGCACACTGATGCAGAATACCTTTATTTTGTGTTTATTACCTTACTAATTTATAAAACCATTAAAATGGTTAGAGCTGTCTTTCTTAATATGTGAGCTCACAAGGTATTTTTGTACCAACAACAGGAAATGCAAATAAATATCCAGAATTTAATAACTAGAATGAGGAAACCAGCTTTTAAAATCTGGGATGATTTATCTTCACAGTGTTAAATAAATAATTAAAGAGAAAACCTGACTATTTTTACTTTTGTGTTTTATTTCAGTTAATTGTTGCACAAATTAAATTGAGCATAGTGTAAGGAGAAACGGATAATTACTCAAAGGCAATTAAAGATTCTGAAGGCTCGGTAGTGATTATGATTATTTTCTTTGGAAAACAAAAGTGCCATTTATCTCTAATATATGCTGTGTAATTAAGTCCATATGCAATTATCTTTCTCTTACCATCCCTTTCCAATGGGAACTGTTTTTCAAAGCGTCCGGCAAGAGAGAATGTAATTGTGTGCAGTGGGATACTCCTGTACATAACGAATATCTTAGGTTTCCTCCAGTTTGGCTTCAGTGTGCTTCCTAGGCTGATTTTACTTGGTGACTTTGGGCATGTCCTGATTCATGCTGGACATGTGGCACAGTCATTTTTCTGGCTCTTGTGTGTGCCACCCTATTCCTCTCTGAATTCTCCATAATTTAGCATATCTTTCAGCTTTTGTAGAGCTTTGTTGCTGCCCTCATGGTCCTATAAGTCGGGCTTTGTGTAGTCTTGCTCGAGAAGAGATGGAAAAATTGCAGTGAAATTTTTTTCCAGAAAAGGTTTCCCCAGAAACCTTCATTCTTCAGCTTCTTCTGCAGCCTGATCAGCAAAGGGGAAAGAGAAGTCAGAGGGAATGAAGAGTTGCCCTTCAAAATAGGCCTTGAACTTTTAGCTGATAAGAACTCCACATTGTCTTTTCCCTTCTCTCCAAGTATTTCCAGCCCAGCCCTTTCCTGGCTTTTAGAAGGAGATCTCTTGTGCATGAAATTAAGCAGAGCTTGACTTTTGGAGGGCATCACTATGGATTTTGCTCTGAGGCCTGTGGAAATCTGTCCTCAAAGTGAAATCGTGGTACCAGCACAGTTTGGCTGCAGTGAGCCATTTTATCAGTCCTTGAACCCTTAATTACATGTGAACGGGCAGCTGCGGCTGGTGCAGCTTTCAGTGTTGGGCAGCAGAGGCTGCGAGAGACAGAGCAAGGAGTTGGGTTCACACTGATACCTGGAAACAGTGGATGGAGGCAAAGGATGGGCGTTTCATGGCTTGCTGAGCTTTTCTTTTTCTAGACAACAAGTATGAGGCCATAAAACACAGGAGTAAAGGTGACTGGTCACAAGTTAAGGCTGAATTTCACGATTTATTCTTAATGTTGGTTGTATTTTATATATTTATTACTCTGAATGTCTGTCTTCCTGAACTGGGACTTTCTGCTTGTATAGTTCTGAAGTGTCAGATGTGGCCAGAGAGCAGTGTTGTTAATAAAGCAGAGTATTTTTTTCTCTGTGAAATGTACAGTAACATGAGTGTTTAATGGCTAAAAACAAGAGATTTATCATCCTGAGTGTCTAAGCCACTACTGAAATAAAATGCAAGACTGCATTATTTGTGCACCCTGCATTAATATCCTAAACCAGTTCCTAAATAGATATTTGCTGTTTTATTTACATATCTCCTAAATACTCTTAAACCTCCACAAAATAATTCCTTAATACTATTGATGCCTGTACAATTAACCAGATTTCTGCATTTAGTCATGATGCTGTACCATGCAAATAGAATTTGATATATAGAAAATTGTTTTGAAACAAAAACTATCTGTCTAAGGCAGTTAAATATAAATATGAAAGTGTTTGGTTTATCCTTATTTGTTTAGGATCTTAACAGATTGTCCTCAAAACGCAGCTACATTTAGCTCATTGCCTGTTGTGTCACAAACAAGTTCCGAATTTTAAAATTATTTATTGGTATGGATGCCAACCCTTTGCAATTTAGGCGCCTATAGTTAAATAGCTAAATCAATATTTGACCTCCTAAACAAAAACAAACTTAGCCTCATAATGCTGCAGAGAGTCAGTGGCTCCCTTCAGGGTTTGCTGGTCTCAGCAACTCTTGGTGATCACGGTTTCCTTGTTTGAATGCCTCAAGTCAGGCACTTTATATTTTGGTTTAGAAATATGAAATGATGATTTGCCACAATGAAATTCTCAGTGCAGTTGGATTAATCAAGGACTAAATAGATTACCACTGCAAAAGGAAATTGCATTTTTTTGAAACATCTGGAAATTTTAGCTAGCTTTCTCAAAGACTCTTTTTTAATCAGCTTGAATATTCTTATCAGCACAATGTAAGGAAAAATAATGACTCTGTCTATGTTGATCTCTAGATTCAGGTCAGTCTTGTCTCAGCCAGTATTTTTTGGGAGCAAATATCTGAGTTTGAACAGCATGCGTTGTACAAATCACTGCATTTTAATAATGAGTTTAAATGGAATCTGAGTAACAACCTGTCATTCATAAATGAAGGCTGAGGAAGAATCAGAAAGGTTATAGATCTTTCCCTGAAATTATAATGGTGCTAATTTTTGTCATTTCATCCTCAGTTAATCCATTGCTTGATTAATCCCATATCTGATGCACAAAAGGCAATGAAAGATGCACATCCTTGTGAGCGAGCTCCTGTTATCCGTCATGCTGGCACAAGGAAATAGATTTCACTATTGCTTGGGCCAGTTAAGTATAACCTAAATTAATTGTGCTGCCTACCAGGGGACCTAGCGAAGTTCCTCCAGGAAAGAGACAACCTCCCGAGGTCTTTATTATGTCTGCTGGCTTGGTTTTTGGGTTGGAGCACTGCATCTTTGCACTGCAATGCCAATAAGGCAAGGTGGGAAAATATTCCTGGTCTTACAGCATTCTTCATGTGGTCATGGCACAGAGAGGGCGGGTCACCTAGGGAAAAGAGTTCCTGGAACACTTGCCGTGCTCCTCAGAGATCCCTCAGATCAAATGTGGGGCTGGTTTGGGCAAAAAAGAGCAGAAAATTCAGCTGTAGGTGTTGTGGTGTCACACACACTCCTCATGACCCACGGGTCAGCCTTTTCTGTACAAGGGAGTAGAAAGGCAGCTCTTCACATTTATTCACAGGTACCACTTTGAAGTTCTCAAAGGCCACGTCAAGTGGGAAAGAATGCTGCTGCTTTAAGACATCAGAAAGAACATGAAATAATCTTTGTAATTAATCAAAGGACAGGCTGCATATTTTACAATTTCTTTTTCAAGGTGTAAATTATATTTCAAGCTGGGCAGGTGTAGTACCATTCAGGTCACGTGTGTAGCTTAATATATATGTTCCAGAGAAAGGGTGATTGTGAAAAATTTTTACATCAGTGATGAGGAAATTTTATCAGCGTTTTGTTATACAGTAAATGAAATTTTTCTCTAATTACTTAAAGGGAATAATGCCCTCATGTTTGTTGTAATAGTTTCTAAGACAGTGAGCAAGAACCTGATAGTGTAAACTGTGGAAATACAAAGTATTGGCAGTGATCCTGTCAGGGCACACAGTTGGAGTGTATGCTTTTAAAGCTAAGCTGGACAGCTTTTGTCTGGTTTGAAAGACACTGCTGCACACAATGGGATCCATTTCTCTTTTGAGAACCCTTAGATGAAGGTACAGGATGCTACCACCTTCAGTCTGTTCTGCTCTGTTCTATTCAGTGAAGGCACTGGTCTATCTTACCTGAATCAGTCTCGAGATGATGAAAGGAAGATCAGTCTTGCACAACTTTGGTTAAGTCATGCTGAAAAATAACATCTTTCTGTTCGCTGGTTATTTGCTATCCTCGATTTCTTATTAAATTCATGTAAAAACCCCTTCTTTCAACAATCAGCACTTCAAGCTCAAAGTCACATTTGAAAACCAAACTGCTTCTTTCTGTTCCATAAATTATAGTATTTATTAACTGTANAATATCAATTATTAAATATTATTACTATTTAATTAATTAAATTATTAATATTGAATATTAATGATATTTATTAATAGTATTATTTACAAACTGAATAGTATTTATTGTTAGTTGCTTGTTTTAGGAGGGCTGATAGCAAGGTGTAGGTCACTGGCTGCAGCCCTTTGCTTTTTGTCAAAAATACGAGTAAAATGCACAGAATTGAACAGTCCCTTCATATGTAGAGGCAGATGGACTTCCATTTGCTTCTCCCATTGCCTTGGGAAAGAAATTCTGAGAGCTACAGACCTGCATGGGAGAGGGGAAGTGGTTCTCCTCCAGGGCTGGTGTGGCATAATGTTGGCTTTAGGCATAGGAATTACTCGAAACTTTGTTTAGCTGCTCTAACAGTGCTGGAACTGCTTCCAAACTGGACTTTACAAACGTGATCAGGTGCTTTTCTGGCTGACAGGAAGGTAATTATGCTCTTAAACATCTGCTGAATTTTGGGTTATGAGTGTGATCTCTCTCTATGCAATATGATTGCTAACAGGGAAAAGGCAGAAACTTTGTTTTGCAAGGAAGGAGTGGCCAGAAGACATTAAATATCTCAGGGTTCGTTCAGTCTGTTCAGCTCCTTTACCTGAGCTGACTGCAAGAGCTGCAAGAGTGGAAGGAGTTGTCTGAACTGCACTGAGTCAGTTCATTCCTGAGGGTTACTGAGGAGATGCAGCAGATAAAGGGGCAGGAATGAGAAAAGATGAAGGCAGCATTAAAAGGCTGAAAAGCTGTAAAATGTTCCATTGTTTAATCAAGGACTTTTCTTTGTACTTAATAAGTACATTTTCACATTAAAATTCAGTTGAGAAATGTTATCTTTCATCTGATCACATGTATATAGGTGTTGGGGTTTGTTTCATCTTGTTGGTGATGTTCTTGCTCACAAAATGAGTTTTCAAAATATACAGTGGTTCTAATTTCCCATCTTTTACTCATTTGAATTATTCTTCAGAAAGTATTTTTTGCCTTCCTTTTCCTCTGTGAAGATTTTCCAGAAACATTTCAGTAACTTACCCATGCATGCAGTCAAACCAGACATTTACAAAATGTTACTGCCTGCAATGATACTCTAATAATCACATTTACTCTTCACTGTTTTAAACGCTCAATTTTTTACGTGATTATGATTTTGCAGAGATGTGTGTGTGTGTATGTGTAATGTATCAGCTCAGGTTTCATGATTTTATTATTCCCCAAGCAGCCAGCAGCCCACCAAGTGTGACATTAGCCCACATTTAATGTTGTCAGTGGCAGAGAAAAAGCGGGTGCTGGCATTTTTAAGAAGATACCATGACTCTCATATTCTGGTGTTGGCAGTAAAGAAAATCTATTACTTATTTTCTACTGCTCCTCTATTGACTAAAGACATGTGAAGGGTAATTAATTACCACGGTGAGAAAAAAAGGGTGTGGTTTGGGCTTTTTTTTCAGTTATTCAAATCCAAACTTCAATTAGGAACAGAGGTTTGTTTTTCCCCTAAACCTCTTCATTCTGCATATGCTGCAATGCTGGATATCTCTTGCCTTGAAACTTGCATGAATTAAAAAGAAAGATAGAAATTCCTCTAAACTCCATTTTCTTAATTAATGATCTTGCAAATAAACAGGTTCTGTCTGCTGAGTGCCCATGCAACAATGATTTGCTGCATTCAGAGAGGAGAATGACACACCAGGTGTCTTTTTTACCTCTTGTAAGTTTTACTGCTCTGACTTTTTCCTTCTATCACAGCTTGTTTAAGGTTTAAAGAGTTTATTATCCAAAACACTGATTCAAGTTACCATCAGAAACCAGAAAAAAATGACACTGTGCTGCTCTGGTGCTCGGGATTTAATTTTCTCTGCTTGGAATCCTGAGCCAAATGACTATCCAATCATATTTGTATAAAGAGAGGAAAGAAAATTGTGCAAGGCAAATAAGCAGTAAAAATTGTTCTATTGTGCAAGGCAAATAAGCAGTAAAAATTGTTCTAAATATCAATTATAACAGTGTTACAGTGCTTCCTTTCATGAGACCAGCTATTATTTGTTGGAATTATGCAAAAACTTAGAGATCAGAGGTTTCTCCATGACATAAACCCCCAACCTTTTAAGCCTTTTTTAGTCCTTTAGTCTTTTCCATTTCTCTCTCTTTTCTCTGTGAGGGAAAGGACAATATTGTGGCCTTTTTCTTTGAGTTTCTTGCCCAAATGGAATGTGAATGGAGGCTTTCCCTTAGTCTAGTCCTCGAGCAATAGTTTTATATCAGGACTTGGGCATGGATGGATTTGTGGATATTTTGTGGGCCCTCTTTTACTGCCTCCAAGCCTTTCTCGCAAAATTATACCTAGAAAAAACAATGTTTGTTTATTTTCACCTTTTTCATTTTAATGAAACCCCCGCTGCTATTATCTCTATGTTGGAGAAGGTGTCTCCCAGTCCTGTCCTGTTTAACTTCAGAAAGACAGAGAGCTGAATTAAAAAGAGAGATGAATTTTGAGAGGCAAGGCAAAGAGTGCAGAGTTGATGCTACTCCAGTATCCTTACATCTGACACACAAAGTACGAATCCATCCATCCCATCTTCCTGGATTAAATGCTAAAATATGGTTAATTGTGCTCCGTGATAAACATTTGGTACATTGGAAGTAAAACTCTTTTTCACTGCAGAACACGCACAATTCTCTTGCCTTTCTGGGGTGCCCAGCCCAGGAAAATGGAGGATTTGTGGTCACAGCTCATAAAACAAAGGCACAGACTTAGCACGTAGAGTCCAACTCTTCTTTTGGATAGCAGGAAGCCAGTTATAAAACAAAATTAATTTCCTCACTTTCCAGTGTTGAAATTTTTATTAAGTGTCATTTGACCTTTACATTTCATACATCAGAGATTTCCTTTAGTTTGGCCAGAACCATATATTAAAGACCTTTCTCTTAAGTTATTGATAGATACATAAAATCAAAGGCCAGATTTTTCTCCTGGGAATGTCGTCTACAGTGGATCTCCTGCTAAAGTATTTGTTTGGCATTTCATAGATTTTAAGGGCAGGCAGGAGCACGCTCATTATTAAGTCTGACTTCCTGCATTAGCGACACTAAGTACCTCATCCAATTAATTTATGCTGCAAGACCACAGCTTGCATTTAAAGCTACAGACAGAGAATTTCAAATGACACTGAGCTTGATTTAGACTCTTTATATAACAGAAAATCCACAGAGTCAGTAGGTTTGGCTAGATGTGCATCATCACGCTTGGTATTGAAATGTATAAGGCACTATGAGTCTCCTTTGTTTGGTTTTTTCTTTTCTTTTTCTTTCCTAGATTGACTGAATTCATTGGCACATTAAAACATACTCACTGGCTTCAAAGTTCAGCACTAGTTGACTTGTAGTTTTAAAAATTCATGGTGGTTGTTTTGGAGGCTATTATCTTGCAGTCAGACACAAATTGAAGTAAACTTAATTTTCCCCGAGCAAGGAAGTGAACTTTCCCATTTCTTGGATGTGAAAACATCCACACAGCTTGTACACATCTGTAGGATATATCCTGATTTTCCTTCCTTTCATTTTTCCAGGAATGTTTCCACTTTCCCACTCATTCTAATCTGGTTGATGATTTTTTTCTTTAATATTTTTCCAGATTTGGAGACAGGTATTTAAAAGATTACAAAGTTTCCTCTATCAGTTTAGTGTAAACTGGAGAAGAAAGAGCAGCTACAGAATTATTTTGCAAAATACTTTTCTTGGTCATACCTGACAAATGCACAGATGAGTTTTGCACTGAAAAAATGGGAAAATTTAATGTGTAAGTTGATTTCATGGGTCTGATGCAGTTGCAGATTGGGTGGGTATTACAAGGGGGAATTTTCTGTTGCAGTATGTGATCTGTCCTACCTTTAAACAATCCCTTCTAGGCATTTTGCTTGTCTGCCTACAGGAGAAAAAAACCCCAGGGATATCCTTTTACAAAAGCAGAAGTACTGATATAGTGAAATATTAAAGAAACCCCACAACATAATGCAAAGGTAAAACATTACAGTGCAAAAATTGAAATTTGGAAATCATCATCCAGAATATCAGAACCATGGTTGATGGCACAGGTCTCCTGTGTCCTGATTTAAGAGCATTAAGTCACAAGGTCAGCTCAGTCCCACTGAAAGAAAGTTCATCCTTCAGTTTGATCTAGGCTTTAGCCAGACAAAATTTTATCATTAGCTTTTTGTTTAAGGCTTTTGTTTGTTTTTACCAGCGTTCCTTTATTGCAGTAGGATTTAAAACAATATTTAAAATTCAATAAAAATATTAGGAGACTGTACTCTTACTGGAAGACATGAATCCAAGAGTTCGTGTATTGTTCTAAAGAAACGGTGGAGATAAGCTGCGAGAACCAGAGTTTCTTACTCCTCACTGATGGTAATATTTTCAGTTAGTCTAATACTGGCATAATTAAGTAAATCAATGCTTTTCCCCTGAGTTATTAATCTGGATAACCTGGTCACCTAAACACTGAGACAATCAGAATTCTTTCTGATGTGTTGACTCTCTGTTGGAATCTGTCAGTATTTTAGCAATAACACAACTATTTTTATAGTATTTGACATCTTTTCATACCAAACATCTTTGTTCTGTATCTTACATTGGTATGAACCTTACTTTATTTCTCTTTATGCTTAAGAGAGATTTCTTTGGTGCTTGTGAAAGGCCGCAGTTGGTTACAAGGCAATAAATAATTGGGAACAGGAGCCACCAAGCATCTGAGATTTCTGTTTCTGTCATGGATAAGGAATATACATGTAGGAATGGCACAGTAATCAAAATGGCATAAATTCAGATAAATTATATATATTTGGTGACTGAGATCTTTGATCTTGGTTGATCTACTCTCGCTTCCATTGTACCCAAGGGCTGTAAAATTCTTCTCATCCTGAAATCTAATCTTGACCTGAAAACCTTATTGAGGAAACTCTTCTGTTGCCTCTCTTCAGGAAATTTGTCTTCATTTGGAGGCCAAATTTACCCCTTAAGTTCTGGCAGTGGATCTACTTTTTAGAAAAATCTCCCAAGTCCAGAATTCAGCCTTTTAGAACCAAGGGAAATGTAAGATGATAATCGTCTCTGATTATTCTGCGTTCTCAACTAAGTGTGATTCTGAATAATCTTATGTGTTGTACCTCTACCTGCAAAACCAGGTACCCAAAGAATAATAGAAACAAACATTTTGTCATTTATAAAATGCTAACTGGGGGAATTCATATCAGGCACTAATTGAATGCGAAAGCTCATTCATGTCTGCTCTAATAGAAATGTCCAGGGTTTAACTGGCAAGTTTCACCACAAAGATGAGTTAGTGGGTTAAAAGCTATGAAGCCAGGTTGGACTAGAACCACAATTTCAAAATCCCACTGAAATCCCTGAACCAGATGCTGCCTGGAAGCTGACAAAATCATGTGTCCAACCCACAGAAGGCAGAACAGGAACGTAAGGAAATCAGGGAAGTCCAGTGATAAATTATTTTAATCCAAACATTTATTTTAACAGCTTTTAATAAAACACATTTATATTTTGGCCTCTTTGCCCTAAAGAGCAGAAGGCTGTTCCTGTCCTGCAAAGTCTCCTTTTGTAGCCACTTTCAGCTAAATTTAGGAAACATCTTACTGAATATGAAATGTCTGTTTTATTGAATCTGATATAAAAAGTCACAGCACAGTCGAGGAGAATAGAATGATTTTAAGAGAATCAGTCAGAAGGAAAGTTAAAAGAAGTAAATGTGTGTTTCCCTTGGAATATGACATTTTTATTTACCCAACAAGCTAACAGGTATATTGTCAGGAAGTTTCATAGAAGTTTACAGACCAAGTCCAGCTAACTGATAGTAAAATCACTGAAAATTCACTGTGGTATTTTGGGAAATGGCAAAGTGACACATTGCCAATCTGGGATTTTAAGCCTGGGAACAACACACATGCCCAAATCTATGAAGATATGTCTTATATTGCAATGAAACTTATGGCTGTTTCATCTGAAACAATCCTTGCCTAGACTGCATTCTTGGTGGGAAAATAGAAAGTCCTCTGATTCTCCCTCATCCTTCTCTGTCTAAAAATTTTATCTTTACAAAACAGAAACTCACAAAGAGAAACAGCCAGGTGAATTGGGTGACCAGTCAAACAGTTCAAACAGGGAATTTCAAATATTCAGCTTCACTAAATGGTTTGCAATCATAAAGTGAAGCATTTTGCAAAACATAGTCAAAGGTCAAATTCAGAAGCAAATTTGTTTACAAGGAGAGAATGTTCCTTCTTTAATGACACTAAATGCTAAATTTAATTGCAGTGAAAACTGGTGAAACACTAAGATAGCATTACTGGATTTTAGTATTGGAAATATAATGAGCATGTGATAGTTAAAAAATAATTACATTCCTAAAAAACCCAATTAAATAAAAATAAGAGTTCAGGACATTATAGAAAATAACAATTGTAAATGTATTTCAAAATTATTAGCTTCTCTTCCTGCCCATTAGTTGTTTTCTGTGTGTACCTACTTACAGTGTTCTCATGTGGTCAGAGATTTAGTTCCATGCATTTCCAGAAATTGAACCATAGTTAGAAAAACCCTGTAGGGTTTAAACAATAAAAACAAATTCCCTTTTACACAACAGCTTCTTCCAGGGTCCATCAGACAGAAAAGAGTTTCCAAAATATGTTTCTCAGTGTGGAATGTTTTTTTTCCAACCATAATTTTAGCGACTGAAATCATGAAACACTGGACAAACATCATTAATGATTCTTTTCGGCACAATAACTTTTAATGACTTCTCTGGTTGTGCTCCTTTTCTTTACTCCAAACGTGAGTCAAGGTTCTGAGCCTTCATTCCACTGAAGAAACACACAGCACAGTCATGGTGGTGCAGCGACAGGCCGTGAACAAAATGTTCTCAGCTGAAGAAAAATCTCAGTACTTCCATTTCCGTTTGCACTGTGATGAATTTAGAATTGATAGTGCCTCTCGCTGACAGATGAAATACTGTACAAAGGCTTTAATCCCCCTTCCTCTCCTTGAATCTCAGGAATTTAAAGGTTGTTTAATCAGAAATCAAAATGCATTACAGGCCTGGGGTGAACAGTTGAGACCAACAGTGGTGTAATGTATTTACAGCCACACTCAGCTTGTCACGTGGTCCCTTGGGGATTTGGTAGCACAGTCTTGAGCAACGGGGATGAAAGGACAGCAAGGGGACATCTAATCCCTCTCCTTGCCGAATGCCTGTCCAGCTCCTGATAGATATTGGTCTAATACCAGAGATTCTACTGCCTCCCTAGCAAATCTATTCCAGTGGGCTTCATTATCCCATCATTAGCAAATTTATCCTCACGTCTCACCTTAATGTCTTCAAATGCAGCCTAAGCTCATTACTGTTTGTCCCATTGCCATGGACATGGAGAATTTTGCTTTCTACCACTTGAAAGCTGCAGCACTGTCCTGTCATGCCACACAAAACCCCACAGTCAAATGACATTTTCTCTTGTTCTTGCTCTCCCCTCACGTCCGCTTTGCCCGCATCTTTCATGCAGTGGGGTCTCACCAGTGGAAAGGATTGTGCTACGTATTTTGTAGGCTGTGTTTATTCCTCCTGGCAAATTTTGTCCCAATGGCTGACACTGTTGATTCACGTCCAGTTTACAATCTTTTATAAGCTGCAGATCTCTTCTGTAAGACTGCTGCTTAGTGAGTGATTACTCATTTAGAATACATACAGCTCATTTTTTTTTCTGTGTAAGTGTAGAAACTAATATTTATTTTGATATTTGTTTGCTTTTTTTCTCTCACTCACAGAAGGATCACTGAAAACATTGATGAACTTCATTTCAACAGGGCTAGGTTGGGCATTTGCCTGGAAGTACCTCAAACCAACATTTAAACCAGTCCTAAATGGACTGGTTTGTGTAAATTTGTGTAATGCAAAAATCAAACCCCATTCTAGTGCAAGCTAGTAATACTAAGGAATATTATTTTTTTGTCTACACCAAATCTTTATCAATAATTGTTGACCAGATGGAAAGGTTTGTGAGAGTCTTTACCTTGCATAAATCATTTTTCCCCATTAAAGGCTGAGATATAAGAATATGAGCCACAAAACAAATAAGGAGAGACAAACCTATTTTCAATAAAGTAGGATAAAATTCCATTCTGATGATTTTAGTCTAATATTGTTTGTGTAGCTGCTAAATTTGGACTGGATTTACATTAACAATAAGTGATTCCAGTCTGCATTTTTTATTATTACACATGCATGCATACATTACATTCATATATACATACATATATATATATTTTTATATATATATATACAATATGTAGGTATTTCTTGATTTACAATTCAGTGGAAGCGAACAATAAATTCACTCATGAAAACGATGTCCAGAATGCATTGAAAGAATGTTCTATCAACCAACACAGCTATAAGGAATTGTTAAAAGCAGCTGACAGAGTATTGATAAATGTGACAATCATCCTCAAGACTTGACAACCATTAGTAGCTTTCAGTGCTGTTTAAAGTTATTCTTCAGTAAAGGTAGCCAACAAAGGAATCTTTCAGAATTAAAACTTTTAAAAATATACTTTCATGCTTTGCTTATTTAATATCTGCTAAAATAGTTAATGGTAGAAGGAAGAATTTTAGCTTTGAAAGGCTTATTTGTGAATATTTCTGCTGTGTAATATTTATAGCTTAAACTCAATGCAAAATCACAGCACTTGTTTTTGGAGTTGTGTTTGATGCCCAGTTGTTAAAAAAATGTGCAGAAAAAATGCTGCTAAATGGAAGTTTATAAAGATGTCTAAATAGTAAATAAATGTATGCAAATAAGTATTTTTTTACCAGTCTGTCAAAATCTAAGCATTTCATGACATGATCTAGAATGTGATGATTGTTAATACTCAAGCAGTTGTGAGGCCACCTACTGAAGATCAGATATTTAGCACAGACAAGATGAGAATCTATCACCCAGGCTGGGATAGGGGGTTCTAATTTTTAGATTACACACAAAAAACCCTGCTCCACACCACAAACTAAACAAGCAGCACCAGACTTTGCTCCCTGGTGTTGAATGTCTAACTCCTCTGAGGAAAACTGTAGGGCAATCCAGTGACTCAAAGGAGAATAGGTGGCCCGGGATACAATGTCTTCAAAAGCTTTAACTGATATGTTTTCAGTGTGCTGTTTCCTTCGAAACTGTCTTAAAAGTCATTGTTAATATTGTGTAATAGTCTGAAAAATGTGCTTCTTTGTAAAGACTCATAGAAAAGCGCAGCTCTCTCCTGAGGAAGGGATTTTGTTCAAATGAAAAAAGATTATGCTAATTCTCTGTGCGGTCTACTTCACCAAACCATTGTGTCAAAGACCCCGGAAAACCTATTCTATAAAATCTCTTCAAGAAACCTCACACATATTATTATTCCTCAAGTGTCTGCAACAAAGCTTCTAAGATGTCAGGGGATGCACATTAAATCCTGAGTTTAATTAATCCCAACCATTATACACTTCTAACTGTCATTTTTTTGGTGTATTCCTGTTCTGACTTCAGATGCGAATACCATGTGCCGCAGCAGTCGCTGTCACGTTGGTGCATTTTGTAGGCAGCCCCTATGGAATGTGTTGATGTAGTTCCTTCAGGCTTCCAGCTGTTTTTTCCAGCTGTTTTTTTGGACAGCTGGAGCTGTAGCTCCCTTTAACTCCATGCAGACACACTCCCATGCAAAAGTATTCTGGCCAAAAATCCAGTTCTCCTCCAAGGACACCCCCCCCAATTTGTCATCAGCCTGGTTCAGTAAAGGAGATCAAACTGTAGCTCTTTTCCACCTGCAGCCTCCATTCGGTTGTCAGAGAATGGCAATATTCCCTTTTAGCATGTTTTCGTCTCATGATAGTTCACGTGGCTTTGTGAAAACGGGCCTTGGGAGATAAACAAAATTTTATTTGTTGGTTGGATGATGCATCTGGCCAAGAAAAATAGCACCCTACAGTTATTTTACTTAGATTCGACACTGGGAATAAAAATAACTTTTAAAGAACTGCAGAACTGGCTGATCTTAAAGTACTTGACAATAGAGAATTTTTATTGACAGGAGAGGCACGTGGCAGAAGTCTTACAGAGCTGTATGGATCACCCAGAAAGATGGTGGCAGTCATAAAATATTTTCTTAGTATTTTATATGACTGGAAACATGGCCAGTTGCAAGCATGGATGCACTCAGGAAAAAGGAGGATGGGCTGCAACAAAAAGGCAGTGTGCAGTATTCAGGTAGCAGCATGAAAAACACTCGCTTGGGTCATGCCAAAATTCTGTTAGGGAGCACAAATGAAATTTGTGTCTAATTTCAGGAGTCTGTTGGGCAGTTGAAGACTGTACAGAGAAAAGTTGTCAGGGGGTCTTCTGGAAGGAGTAAATGTCTTTATACTGCAAAGCAGCATCACTGGATTTCTTCAGGGATGAGTGCCTTTCTGGAAAATGCATTAGTCAGAGACTGATTACACTTTAATTACGTGCTTTTTGGAAATGGGAGATCAAATTGGATGATCAAGTGAACTTTCCTGCCCTTAAGATGTCTGAAAATGAAATTTTAATGGGTAACTAATATAAAGAGTAGAACTACATTTGATTACGTTCTTTTTTTTTCCTTTTGTGTTTCTTTAAGCTGAAATAAAAACAGAAAAGCTTTGAGGAAAAGTAAGCCACTCACACTTTATGTTAGATAAACACAAAGGTATTTGCAGCACTGGTATCACTTAAGACATTGCACTTGACAGAGAGAATCAGCACAGGGTATTTTTTTTTCCTAGTACTTCACTGCTTTCTGTGTATTTCTTTCCTCAGCTGTGCCAAGTATCACTTTATCTTCCTAGTTAGATGTTTTCCATTCTGCTTTAAACTACACTGCCAGTTGTTCTAACAACTTAAAGTTATTGATATTTTGATGTCTGAGGCATCATTAGCAAGACAGCGGATAAAGGTAGGAATGGTTGGAAAAGTGTCTATTCTCTTAGTAGCCTCAGAAAAAGGAAAAATAACTGCTTGAAGGGAACCTGTTTCATGATTCATGAGAACATCTCAATGTCTAAGCATGTGAAGTGTCAGGATTTAGAAATACATAGGTGATAAGTAAAAAAGGGTAACTCTAATAGAGGGGTAGAAGAAAGAGACATTATTTTGGTGCCTTACTTGCATCTTTCCATTACTCTTCCATGTCTGGATTTCAAATTTATAAAGGCACGTTTACAGTGATTTTTTTTTCTTGCAACTTTTTATATCACCAAACTCCCTCTTAAAAGTTCTTAAAAATATGTGTTTGTTTGGATTTGCTTTAAGAGAAATAATGAGCAAAGAGAATTATCACAGAAGGTTTGTACCTGTAGTGTGTTACTATGATAACTACTAAAATCTTTCCCTGCTGAAAAAATTGAGTGCCCAACTGGACCTTTTAGCATTATGTCCTCCTTAATATTTCATATTGCAGTAATCCCTACTGGCAGAAGATCAGTAGCTCCAAAGGCTTATCACGTTACTAAAAATGGCACAATATGGCACAAAATCAGTTTTATTTGTAAAAGGACAAAAAAAAAAAAAAAATACTGAATGGCTCTCTCAGAGGCATCCGTGAGTTGTGCCATAATCAAGACTCCCAGTATTTATCCCAGAATGTCCCTGCCTGCGTCTGGGGAGAATTCTCATTCCTCAGTCTTCTTAAATAGTAATGACAAATTTACTGGTGGCTTAAAATTTGGCTGTTTTGAAAGAGCATTTGTGGAGCTATAACATTTTGCTGTCCCTGATGGGGATAGCGGAGCCTGCTTGCCTCCAGCTGTCAAATAATGGCATTAATCAAGTTCAAGTCACAGAAGTACTCAAGCCTCTCAGTAGAGAGATTCTGTTGGTAGTGCCAAAATATTTTTTGTGTTTTACAAATAAATGAAGACTAGTATAAGTTGTAAAAAATTAGAATCCTATAAGATTTCTGCCTAATCGAGGGTCCACTGAAATGAATAGAAATAAGGTAGGGGACTGACAGGAATCAAATGATTTTACTGAATTTGGGGGCGAGTTCAGTGTGGTGTTCAAACAGTACCTCATTCCATGCTTGCACAAAATTCATTCTCTAATAGCACAACATTTGCTCTGTTTGCACCGATTTTGAGTATTTCTCTAATAATAGTACTTGTTTTCCTGATGTCAAGTCACCGGCTTTAGAAGGATCATCTCTGCTGCCAGCCTCAGTTTGGTGTTTTGAATAAACCTCCGGACGGACCAAGCACCTTTCTTCCCCAGCACAGCTGAAAGTAAAAAAGCTGAAACAAAACAGAGATACTGCTTTAAACAACAACCAAGAAAAATCCCTCTTGATTTTCAGCCAGTTAGTGATTCTGGTGGGTTTGCTTTTTGAAAACATTTGGAAATGGCAGTGCTTAAAGCAGCACAGACGACTGTTTTGCATGACCCCCTCTCTTCACCTTTCTGAGTACTGCACGTAACTGAGATGCTGTTTGAAAGGTAAAGTTAAGAAAAAGCTGAAATATAACTACATGATGGATGTACTAAATCATAAGAGGTGGTTTCCCTAGAGATCTTAATAAGTGAAAGGCAGTCCCTGCTATGGGACTAAAATGCTGGCAGCATGACAACGGGAGGAAGGCAGAGCCAGGAGGAGAGAGGTCAGTGTTAAAAGTGATCAGGGCTCCGAGATCACCTCTCTGGAGGCACTGCTGTCCCAAACCAGCCCCACCTGGAGGCTCCAGCTGAGCTTGGGACCTTGCCTGGGCTGGTGGCGCGGGAGCAGCCCGGGCAGGGAGTGTGTGAAGGCAGAGGACAGGGGAGAGGAGCAGGTCTGCTGAGAGCAGCCAGGCTGGGGAGCAGCTGCCCTGTGACAGCAGCGATGGCACTGCTGCCAAGGCACATCTGGGCTCAGGCTGGGTGCTTGTCAGCAGCAGTAGAGGGTCAAGGCTCAGGACAGCCTTACCTGCAGCCCAGCTGGGGCAGGGAGTGGGGCAAGGACCTGTGCTGAAGCCAAGCTCCCACGCTGTGAATGGAACCCTCTGGTGAAATTGGTCTGAGTGGGTAAGGGTTACTGCAGCACTTGGGAGGGAGAAAAATTACCCCAGAGCTCCCAGATTTGCGGCACAGAGACCTTTCTGAACAGCAGCATTACAAGCTCATTGATATTCCAGTAGCTCATACTCCCTAGGTCAGGGCCTACAATGTTAATTAAAATAAAATCATGACTCCGCGGTGCTTGCAGTCTACATAAATGAAGTAGGTGAACAGTGGTAAAAAAAGGGTGTTGCCTGTCCCACTTTGACTGAAAGGAGACTCAGAGAAGATCCTTTCTTACCCTGACACAGGTCAATGCCAGCTGCAGAACTGTGCAGTAGGTTTTTAACCTCTTCCTTATGAGGCTTTCCACTGTGTCTTGCCCTCTGTGAGAATGGGAGCACAGAGCAACACAGGGGAGATCTTGGGCAGCATCTTCAGACTGCATCCAAGTGACAACCATAAATCATCTCCATGGTCCTCCAATAGTTAAAGGACTGTGTTTTGCTAGTGGAAAGTCCTGTTTGATTATTTTTTTTTAACCTTTCCACAATAGAGACTTAATTTCTGTAGAAATAGGATTCTGGGCTGTCTCCCAGTTGTAGGTTTTCTGGTAGCAGAAGTGTGTGGCTACCTCAACATTACCTTATCGTGGTTAGTTCCTAGTGTGAATCTCTCTCCGGCATAACTGGAACATCCCTGCACATAGTTTCAATTATGAAAGAGGAGATGGTTTATATCAAAAAGTAGAATTCAGCTGCAGTTCTTTAAATGTCTTCTGAACTCAACATGAATGGCTTTTTCCACTCAACAGGTTGAGTTTTAGAATTGTGTGTGCGTCATTGGTTTTGAATATTCCTTTTGTCCCAGTGTTTGAAAGGAATACTTTATAGTTCAAGCAATGTGAAAATTTGGGGTTTTTTTGGAGAACAATGACTTATCTGAAGAAAGCTGGTGCAAATTGAGGCAGATGAAGGAACAATTTCCTACTGTTCAGGCCTTTTGTGTTTTGGAGAGGAAGCTCAAGGTTAGGACAAGTGAAATAGCAACTTCTTTGAAGGAAACTTACTCTGAAGCTCTGGGCATGAATGGGTCCCACCTTCTGGTGCAGCTCTAGCGAAGTCAGCAGGTATCTATTTTGTACCAGCACCAGAGCTGTAGAAGTTTAGTTAAATTTCATCGATTATTGACTTTTTCTTTCTCGGTGTAAGACGTATTTGTTAGGATATAAATCATATACTACTACAGTGATGGGTACCTTAAAACATGATTTATGTATAATCCATCTTTCAGAAAAGAGTAGAGGCTACACAGATTACTTGGGATTAGAAGTAACTTACCCATAGTGTTTATAACGGCAAGAATAAATCTGTCACTGTCTAATTGCCTCCTATATATTTGCCAGGATTTTTCTGACTTTGTATCTCATAGCACGTCCCTGTTTCCATAAATAGAAATAATTTGCTTAAGCTCTTTCCTTCTGAATACTTTATTATTCAGCTCACTGTCTGTGTTGGTTTTCACGAAGTCTTAATCAGATATATCAGTCTCTCTCTGGATTGCCTTTTACCTATTCCATATTTGTGCTTTTTTTTTACCTCCCACAAGACTCCAGGTAAATTTTCAAATTAAGGGTTTTATTCTTTAACTTTCAGACTTTGTCAGATGTTATTTCTCTGAAAAAAACCCCACAAATTTCTATGTTGTGTGTATGTATATGCAGCAGTAATGAGCACAGCCACTGGCAAACTGTTTCCCTGCCCCAAAATGTGGAGTAAAGGATGTGGTTCACCAATTAATTTTTTCAAACAGTGTTAGGAGTTAGGAAAGGAAAATTAGAAAACTGGTGAACTGGTAGATGTGGTGGACTTGGCAGTGCAGTGTCGATGGTTGGACTTGAGGATCTTAGAGGTCTTTTCCAACCTTATCTGCTCCATTATTCTGTGGCTCATTGAGAGTGTGATCCTCAAGTGGATCGTACTTAGGGCTGACCCTGAAGACTGCTCACATCTTAAAAATGCTTGTATGTTACACAGAGGAACATTAATAATACAACAGAGAATGACTTGTGGGGAAAGAAAAAAAGAAGGGGAGGAACAACTTGAAAGGGACAGCGGGAGGAAGGGAGGGAAGGAGATGGAATGGTGGTTTTCTTTCAAACGTGCTGACCATCATTGCTCTCAACCAAAATTTTTGGGGAGATCTAATTTTCATCTGTATCTTGTGGAATTCAGCTTCTTCGCACGGAAAAGTAACATAGCTATGCTAAGTGTCTAAGGCAATGATCCTTTACTTAGGTGGTCTCCAGGTCTCTGAGTATTGACAGTGGAAGTTGAAGGTGTCCATTCAGAAATATTCAGCCGCTAAAGAGAGCTGCCCTTGCTGTGGTTTTGTGCTACAATTGATGAACAGCAGTTTATCACCTGTCCAGGGGGAATTGAGCACACGCTCGGGCTGTGGGTACATCAACCGTCAGCTGTTTGGTCAGACTGATCAATAGTCTCTGTGTGCTTCTTTGTACTTGTCTGGCTGCACTTCTCTCTTGTATTTTTCTCATCTCATTCACAGATGGTGAACATTTTTGGAATCAGCGCCATGTGATAAAGATCTAGTTTGTTTTTGGGACTGGTGTTTGCTTATCTGTGCTGCAAATATTTGTGTCTACCATAGCAGTAGGATGAAAATGGCAGTGGTAACAATAATAATATGCCTAGATCTGGAGGGGGATCATATGTATTAAAACTGTCCGGGTTTCATGCTCTGGGTATGACTGGGTCCATCTGTTCAAAATGCAGCTCGTGTATAGCGTTGTATTCCTTTTTTAAAACCAGTGACCAAGCTGACAACATTCAGACTGCTACTTCATAATAAGGTGTCACATTATCCTCCTCCAGCTATTTCACACCTCCAGCTATTCCCTTCAGGAAGATTCTAAAATGAAATTAGTGTGGGGGTCGGGAAGGATTATCACGGTAAAGAAGCAATGAAAAATGTTTGAAGGAATTTTAACCAGCACTTTACACCTCTATTCCCTGAGGCAGTAGAGTGATCACACGCCGAACACATTTATACCAATTCAACACAATCATTCAGAGTGGCCCGGGCACCACGTTGGGAAGAAGAACAGAAAATACGTAACATACATAAAATTATAATAAACTATCATAATGTGGACATAACTGAATCTATCAAGAAAATCATTTCCATATATTCCAGTGAGCTGTTCCTCCACTCCTCACTCAGGGATAAATGTCAGAGCCCTGGAGAGCTACTGAGTGCAATTTGCCTTAGATAGCCCACTGTAGCTGCCATTTTCTTTCCCAATATAAGCAGGTACTTCTGAGGATTCCGACCTCTGTATCTGCAGACTCTGCCAGCTGCTTCTCTGTTGTCAAAATGATTGACATGACAGATTATGTCAATCCATCTCTTAGAGTCCCCTTCATCAAAGAGTCCTCATTTCCAGAGTGAACTCCTTTAGGGTTTGTTTCAAGGTGTTGCAAGATTTTCTGTAATCCTACAAATCCAGACCATCTCCTAGTGGGCAGGGGTGCCACCCACTAGGTCAGGTTGTTCAGGGCCTCATCCAACCTGTTCTTGAACCCTTCCAGGGATGAGGCAGCCACAGCCTCTATGGGCAACCTGTTCCCAGGTTGGGCAACCCACGTGCAGCACCTTTATTTACATAGGAGGTCAGAAATTTTGTCTCTTACCTAATTGTAAAACCATGTCAGCTCTGTATGTAGGAGGGAATGGAGGTTTTCAAATTTCATCCTATTTCTGTAGAAATTGAACTCCGAATATTTAACAGTATTTTCCGGTCAGAATTAAATATGCCGGGAAAAGCAATATGCAAGTTTAAAAATCTGGCTATATCTTAGCAACAAAAAACCCAACAAACTGCACACACACGCTCAGATGCACAAAAAACCCCAAAACCAAACCAAATTAACAAAAACACATCCCACAAAACATTCCTGACAAGCACCAACTTTCACATATTCAAACCAGCTGCAATGAGCTTGTAGGTCAGGGAATTCCTTTATTATTCCTTAAGAGCCATTGCAATTTTATTGTCATAAAATTAGAGTTGAGGTTTTTTAACTGATCTTGTTTCAGCAGTCTGGTAAATCTTACCGAGTGGTACTGGAAGCCTAATTCATCAATCAAAATAGTAAAGTGTATTTTGTTTATTTAACTATTGGGCTCAGGTTTATTTGTTTAGAAGAGTTAAACACACATAGGGAGAAGAACTGTAAAATAGCATGTGAGGATTTGACCTACTGGCTCCCATTAACTTCAATAGGAGTCGTGCAGCCAAAGCCACAAATCCCACTTTAAATATATATTGGGGAGAGATCAGGCTTAATCTGGGCAATGAACCTGAAACCATAAAAATGTCAAGCCTTTGAAAACTTTTGAGGTAATAAACATACTTATAAAAAATTAGACAAAGGTGTGATGTTGGTGCAGGCTCTTTCCTAGTGACAAAAATCTCTTTTTACTGTTATCTTTCCTGTATCATTTAAAGCTTCCCTTCCGTGAGGCTGGTGGCTAAGTGTGGGTTTATAATCTCCTTTTCACAGCTGTCATGCACAAATAGATACACAAGAATGTCTTATGTTTATCCTGTTGACAAGCTGCAGCTGGACTGCAGATCACAGCAGGTATTACAACTGAGCAGTGCGTTCATAGCTATATCTTGCATCTTTAGAAAAAGGATTATGCAAGCCCTTAACTTCAATTATACTGCATTTTTTTTACATTTCAGAGCTTTGGTAGAATCAGCAAGCAAACTAGAAGACTGGGAGTATTTAATATGAAAAAAAAAGTGAGATTATGTCAGTTTCTTGACCCTCTAGTCTACCTAACCCATCCTTTCCACGGCTGTATATAAACACCAAAGTAAAATATGCTGTGTAATGGTGAAAAAAATCCAGGCAGATAAAATATTTAGATGGGAAACTTTCAGGCAAGACGCAAAACATTTGAGGTATTTTTCAGGTTATTTGAATATTTGCTTCTACAGTTTTTATGCTGGTATCTAAATTCCTCTGGGTCTCCTCCTTTCACTGCCCAAAGATTTGCAGTAGCTCCTGTTAGTGTTAACTCCATTGTAGAGCCTTAAATATAAATCTTGTTTATTCTTCTGCAGGTCTAACTCTTCTAACAGAAGTGTTACAGCCACCCTAAGAGAATAGTTACAGCTTTTTGGTAGCTTGTGCTTTGATGAGATTCTGAAAAGGTCCCCTCCAGGGAACTGTGGGTCACTGTATGGGCAGGCCTGGAACCTGCTGTGTTCAGGCGAGGAGCAAAGAATTGAGATGTTTGGATCATTTTTATGTGAACTGTTGTTTGCTGGATGCTTTCTAAATGGAGAAAGGACCAAGTTAACTTAAAAGCTCTGTTTCCAAGCAGTGTGAAAAACTGAATCCAGGTGGACAGTTGCTACTTTCTAGCAGTAAAGCTGTTCTATCTTTGCCTTGAAGGGAAGGGTATTTCAGCAAAAGGAAAATTTGAGATATAACTTAAAAAAATGGTAGCAACAAAAAGCTGAAAGCACCAAGCAGTGGAAAACTCTATTTTCTTGCTCACAAACCCCTGTATTTGTAGCTGAAGAGAACTCTTAAAGTTATAAATGAAATTCATCTGTCACTAAGAGTGCCTCAATGTCTTGTGTACAGTGAAGAGGTACAGAGCACCAGCAGGAGCTGCGGAACTGGGACCTTTTACTGAACAAATGAACCTAAAATCCCAGACTTACCCAGCACATCACATCACCCTGCACGTGTGTGTTCACTGTGGCAAGCAAGGCCCTCACAATAAATCTACAAATACAGTCTGGCATCAAAAATATTCTCAATAAACACCCAGACATCACAGCACTCAGTTCTATCAGCTTGCATTTACCAGCAAGTCAAGTGCTTATGGTTCTTTCCTTCTGTAATTACTTTGGATGCCACTCTATGAATAAATGGAAGGAGAATCTTACTGACAGTTAAATCAGAAAGTTTATAGCATAATGCATTGTTCTTGGTAAAGAATTAAATGTAAAGAAAAGATAGTGAAGCAAAAGAATTTGTGATTGCTAATGAACGGCGTGCTCAGGCTATGTTTGACTTTCACGTGTACACCCAAGACACCACTTTAATATTACATTCAAAAGTTCATTTTCATTCAAAGCAAAACCCACGTAGGTGATAGCGACTAGATTCGGAATTGTGATGTACATCTGTGTGTACTTGGCAGGCTGCAGTCCCTGAGATTTGATTCCTTGCTGCTGCAGTGACTGGGCTGTGCCTTTCATCCACAGCAAATGAAGAACCTCAGCAGTTCCCTCAGAACTGCTGCTGCTGTGAAGACTGCCCTTGTTTCAAGTTCCTGGAAAGTGGGCACAGAGTCTGTCCAGAAGCTGGAAGAATGGGCTTTATTTCAGGAACAGCAGTAGTCACCCATTCCTGTCCAATCTTCAGGAAATCATCTCACGACAGAAGCTAGTTCAGGTTTTTATTGGAAGCAATAACTCCTCCAGACTTTTGGCCTCCTCAGAAATGCTTGTTTCCTTCTCAAGCTTAACACCAACTATTACTGGACCCTAAGAGATTGTTTGCCTTGTGCCATTAATAATTAAAACAGCAGATAAATAGACTGAGCAGCTGCCATTAAACATTTATTAAGATTATTTCTTTGTGGCTCTCTAACTAAAAAGCCCAGTCTCTGGATTTTTGATTTGTTTTAATTTATCAGAAAAGATCTGGGTGCAGGAGAAAATAGTGGTGTTATCCTTCCAGCAGAGCTGCTGAGAGGAACTGTGTGAAGGCAAGAGGCTTTGTGGTCACCAAAGGGTTTTCCTCATCTTGCCAAATAGGTTTCAATCCACCAGAGTAGAAGGATCAAAATTCTGTAGGTTTTTCTCTTTTTTTTTTTTTAAATACCCCTGTGAGATTTCCTCATTAAAAGGAAATGTAGCCTTACATTTCTGTGCAACAGCATAGCTTTAGGGTAAATTAAGTTAACAGGGTCTTAAAATGAAAATTTTATAACCTTAATATTTCTGTTACTGGCATGTTGTGCATAACAACATCCCATAATATCATTAGAGAGGAGAGTTAAGAATGAATAGGCTCTAAAATTCTCTACTTTGAACTTTCTTTTCTGTTTTAGTTCCTAGCATGTGCTTCCAACCTTAGTTTTTCATACAGTTGTTTCTAAGTTGTGTGCTGCTTAGTCTGTTTGTGACAGCTGGATTTTGAATCAAGTCTATCAGGGGAATTTTTAAAATGATGTCCCAGTTTACTTTTGTTTTCTGTTTTGAAGATTGTCTTCCACATCTCCCAAACCTCTCTCTGCATTACCCATGAATTGAAAGCAGTAGCAGCCCTGTTTCACCCCACTAAACCTTTGCTTTCATGAAACTGAAGCACAGCTTTTCCCTGCGGAGTTTACAGGTTGTTTAGTGACTTAAAAGGAGCACCCTGTTCATAAGACTTCGGAGGTATTTGATGTGTTCCTGAATGTCAGCCCTAGATCACTGTTTAGGTTGTGTTTCTGATCCACAGTTTTTGTCCCAACACTTGCATTCTAATTTAGCTGCTCTCTAAACCTTTGCCCTATGAAAGCCATGAATTTCCTGGTAGCTACAAACCAGGATTTTCCCAGATCCCACACAACTCCTCCTCAATGTGTATGCCCATGCCTGTGATCCAAGTATGAATCTTTGGCAGTCTTCTTGCAAGCTCTGAGACTTATTTCGCAGAGGTGGTAAAAGGTTTAGTGCAGCTTTAATGCTTTTTCATCAATCCTCATTTGGTAAATATTCAGGAGACATTCTTTTTTTGATGATTGAACAGCTCTAGAACAAACATCTGGTTCAAACAAATCTTCCAGTTTGCACTTTGTCATCAGTTTACAATCAATTAGAGACAGGCTTTTACCCTTTTCAATCCCCAGTGTCCTTTTTGTTTTTTATTTCATTATCAAAGAGCTACTTTTTTTTCTGTGAACTTTTTCAGAGCTGTTGTATGAGAAGATGGAAATGAGAATTGGTGTGATTAAGGATGGCAATAAGCTTTAACCCAATTTCTTCAGAAGTGATAGGTGCATGGCTGCTGTATATAATAAACTCCAAAGAAGCATTGCATCTTATTTACACTTTGCCCTACACAGAGCATTTGTTGTTAAGCTTAAGGGATTTTTCTTTCCTCTAAAGACAAGAATCAGCTCAAGGTTGAGAAGGGACCTGGATTTCCCTTTCACCTGGTCTTTTTTCCATCATGTCTTGCAGGTTTCTTTCTTGCATATGGGGTATTTCATTTAGCTGGCGTTATATTTTGAATGGGTGCAGCTTTTCTGAGCTTGAGGCCTACTCTCTTCACATCAAAAATCTTTGCTTGCTGCCTCAATCAAAGGTGACGTGTGGCCGAGACAGACGATCCGTGAGCTTATATTATTTTATTCGCCTCATAAACCGACAAGAGACCTCAGAGATAATACAAGCTCGCGTTGCTGGCAAAAACCCCAGATTTCCTGGTTCCAGAGCATTCTTAAAAGCTTTTCAGCCAATAGCAGTAGTTCTAGAGGTTACAGACAGCTGTTTCAACCAATCTTCTACATTGCACGTACATTTGGTAAAACAATACTTGCTTGTTTTATACCTTATATAACAGAGCATAATATTCCATTATTAAGCTTAACTTTATCTCTCTTGCTAAGCATATTTTTTGCAACTTCTAAAAGTTCTCTCAGCTAGGTCTAGAAACATGGTTCTTTGTTCTCGTGTGCTTGTTCTAATGTATAATTGTATCTTTAATATTTTCTCAGGCGAAGCTATTTCCTAAAATCTTTCTGCTTTATTCTTAAAACCTGCTTTTTTTTCTCACCCTTAGAAATCCCTTTACCTTTTTCTATATTTCCTACACTGCTCCGTGTTTTTACATTACTGAGCTCTCCCCTGCATGTTTCTGATACCTGCAGCCAGCCTGGGGAGTCTCCCCAGGTCTGTGGCTCTGATTTCCTTCAGGTTCATTCCTTGTGGGATTTGGTCAGGGGCCAGAGAAAGCAGTAAAGCCAATCCTAGGAGTTTCTCTTGCCATCATGAGCATGGGGCCGTATAAAACACAGTGTGTATGTTAGAAGGAGTGAAAACCAAGGGCCTTCAGCAAAAAGGAAAGTCAATTTATCATGCAAAAAAATAAGAATACAGACTGGAATTAATTAGTGGGCATTGAATAGATTAGAATCTGACAAAACCAGATCTGCCAACAGGTCTGTACCTTGGCTTCAGTGAACTACCATTCATATGGCAAACAGAGGGATTCAAGTTTTCTGTTCAGGTGTGTTTTTCCTTTGCAGATAAGTTTTGCACCTAAAAATAACAATCAAAAATCTATGGCAAAGACTAAGGAATCCTGAGTTGCGCTCACGTTTCTGTTTTCCAAAAATGAAAACAGCCAGCTGTAGGTGTATAAATGAAAAATAAAAAGGAAGGAAGTTCATCACAGTGATTAATCACCTGTCACTCATTTAAAACAGTGCAAGACCAGCAAGAATTTGGTTTGTCATGAAGACTTATTTCTCATTATTCACCTTAAATTTGATTTCAAAACTTATGTTTTCTGAGGACAAAAGTCTGATTTCTTGACAGTATTTAAACTTACTGTGTTGAAATGAGTTCTCCTCTAACCCTAAAACTCAGATAGGATCAACAACAGCCACAGTGGTTAGGAATGTTAAGCAGATATTGCCTTAAAAAAAAATAGAACAACTAGCATATGGCAATAAATTTCCTCAGTGCTTTTCAATTTAAGCACTAATTCTACCTGGAAGGGGGCTCAGTGTTTTCTCGAGTCTGCATGTACAATAGGATACCAACGAATCAAGGTTAAAAAAGACAAAGAAATTTTCACTCTTCTAATTTATGTGAAGCAGTTTGAGCAGTCTTGTGAGATATTTCACTTTAGGCAGAATAAAATGAATTAATATAGCAGCCACTTCTATCAGGGGAGGTAGACAGCATCAAAAGCATAAATAAGATTGTACACGAGGATGAATTAACTTATTCACCTTCAGATACATCATCAGTAGTCCGATTCAACACACACACACATTAGCACACATACACTCGGAGGAAAATAATACTGATGTGTGTTGGTTTTGCATCTGTCCCTGTAAGGCAGACAGTGTTTAATGAATACAATAAATCAAAAGCAAGGCTGCAGTTTAAAGCAAGTATTTATTTGATCATTTCAATAAATAGCTGTGGTCCATTCAAATGGGGATGGATGAATATATTGAGAAACTTCTGAATAACGCAAATGAGGCTTAAAACTTCAAAAAATTTACTATTTCCATAGCAGCTGGACATAGGAGTCAGCCCTCATTACTTTCATTTGCACCGACAGAGAGATGGGCAGTTATTCTCAGACACTTCTGTATTGAAGATGTGATTAGAAAACAAGTTTCTTTGGGATACTAAATGGAAGTTCAGGGAATTTTAGGGGTGGAAGTGCAGGGCTACCTCGTTTTTCCTCATGTTTGTGGCAGAGCTCTGCCTTCGGGTGCACTGCTGAGAGAAACCCAGGATTTGAAACTGCCCTGCCCCAGGAGGAATCCCATGCCACGGAATCATTCCTTCCACACACTGTATGGTGTTGCACTAACAAAGTGTCTGCTGTGAACAGATAAAGGAGAAGCTCCTGTTTGCAGCTTCATCTGTTACTTTTTCTAACAATTCGGCTGGTGCAGAGAGGAGCGAGCAGAAGTAAGCAAGCCTAAGAATTTAAAGTCTTCTTGAGCCAGCACAGGAGCTGCTTTTAGGAGGTACAAAATGACCAGTCTGACTTTGGTATAGTAACTATTTGCTAAGGGTTTGGTGTTTCAAGCAATCCTGGATGAGTTCCTTTAAAAAGAAGGCAAAACTTTTGTTCATCTTAAACCCTGTAGCTGCAATGAAATGGGCTTCAGGGCACAATAATGTGAAAGCTTCATCAGTGTTATCTGACAGGCACCGCCATTATGGCAACTAAGTGCCCCATGTTTCAGAGTTATGTTTTATGTGGACAGTGGTTGAGTCCTATCTCATTTCTCCAGTCTCCGGATAGTGGTCATGATAAATGGATGGCAGCAATCTTAAATTCATCATTATTAGAGCGTGCTAATGCAAATAAAACCTCGTAAGGACTGCGAGTCTCTGTATAGGTGCCCTGCTACTGTTTTGTTACTGGCAGGGAAACACTTTCTTGACTTGGTTTCTGGGTGCCACCCTTTCATGACACAAAGTTAAACAGATCAAATCTGAATGATGCTGTGCTGTAACCACACATCACTATCATTTTACAGAAGGGCTTGAAATACATCTCAAACAAAGTTCAGTCAGGCTAGAATCGTACAACACGAAAAGTGGTACTTATTGACGTGGCGTATTACCTTTTCCTGCTTTACAAAATAAAAAAAGGCTCTAATTAGTTGTGAGAAGTTCAAGAGAATATTGGGCATAGATTTTGGAAGGGATAACAAAAATCATATCCTCTACTAGGCTGACTTTTTGCCATAAAATGTCAATTGTTTGAAGCTTCTCACAAACTGTAGCCTGAGAATAAGTCCTGAGGGTATGAATTAATAAGCAAATGGTACAAGTAACTCTCTGAAAACTGAAGGATACTTTCCAATGTCCCCGTTTAATTCACTTGGTTCTATCACTAACTTCATCAAGGACTCAGTTCTGGCTGTTACTGTTCCAGCACTGAGAAACGTCCTTAACACCTAGATTGCTCTGAAGAGTTCCAGAGTTAGGAACTACTCACATTTCAGTCTTTGATAGAAAAATAATCAAAACCAAAATATTGAGATTAATTTCTACTTTATTTGGTAGTTGTAGCCAGTGGATTTTAGATTTTCTTCCACGTTTTTAAGTGTCTCGTATATGTAACTGATAATTTGAATTCTTTGCAGACCATAGAGAATTGGTGAGAGCAACAAAAGTATGAGATACGTAAATTAGAATTTTGTTCCATATTTGTGCAAATCACTGAACTACTCCAGGGAAAGACAGCATAAAAATACCAGAAAAAACATGTGAAACTGTTTTTTTTTTATTTAATTAAAGTGAAGACACATAAGAAATTGAGCTATTACTGCAGACATGATTAATATCTGACTACACCTATTTACTGTTATTTTTAGTGCCACACTCCTCTCCACACTGTTTGCTGCTATTTGGAAATGATATCTGAAACAAAATCTACCTATCTTGCCTCCAAAAGTATAGAAATTACATTTCTATATCTCAGAGTCCTGACCACTGTGTATGAAGTCACAGTTCTATCCACAGGGGCCTTTTCCCCACCTTCATCTAATAGATATTAAGAATTATTTCTGTTTGCAGCATTTCCATCCTTACAGAAATTGTAGTCAGAACCTGCTTCCTGGTGACAGGGGTTTTTTTTCTGGTTAAAAATACTGGAATATGTATCAGTGTATTTTTTCAGCTTCTTAGTTCTAGAACTGTCTAGCTTGTAATGTATGCAAATTAATTTGTTAAAAGGAAAAATTCACATCCAATAACAATAACTCCAGTGGAAATGAAGGAGTGGTTTGTTCCCTTGAACTTCTGGGGGAATTCAACCAAATTAATTTTCTGAGGCAACATCATAAACCCAGAGAAAGAAAAAGACATGCTTAGATAAATGAAAGTCTGTCACAGGCCACAGTGCTAGTGTTGAATTGGACAATTAATTATGTAGTTTGTGCACATCATAAATAGTGAGAAGCTTAAAGGATGATGGCTCAATAAAACAGCAAGAAAGAACTCAGCCAGAGTGAATCTTTTATCAATACTTCTCCCCTGTGACCCTTGCTTCACCCAGTGCCATTGTAATGACGTGAAGAAAGGATCAGAGCGCCAAGATACCCAAACCTACTCCCTATTCTAAGATCCAGGGCTTTCTACCACCAGGGAAATTAAATAACTGGATATGGTCAAATAGAGAAATGCAGGGGTAGCTCTTTAAGCTTATTAAGTCTCATTATGCACAACTTCATGCACAAGCGAGCTGTCCCATAATATCAATGTGTCTGGAGGAACACTTTGGTCTCCTGATATCAAAGAAAGGCGATTCATGCTGCTCTTGTACACAGAAATTAAGAATGCCAGGTTGAGAACTTACTCTGTAAACAGAGCCTCACTTCTACATGTGATTGCCAGGAAGAGTCTGAAACAGCTAAAAGTGCACTTTCCACTTTTTTTTCTCTGTATCTCCGTGTGGATGATGTTTTTCTTTTCACTTTGCTCATTCTGAGACTTCATTTAGCTGTTATACTCCGAGAGGATACCTGTTCTGCCCTTTGAATGCCTAGATCTCACTGAGCTGCCCTCAAACAAGACAGCTCAAGTACTGATTATGCTGTAATTGGAGGTGTTCAGTGCTCAGAGCAAGCTGCTCAATCTGCCTCTGAGGAGCTGTGTGAATGTGTCCCAGCTGCACTGAGCTTTGCACTCCACTGGCTAATTTAAAATTAGCCTGGCTACATGAACTTCAGCTGCACTTTTGGTTGTGGAACAGGCACTCCTAAGGGCTGCAGCGTGGTACTGAGTGGCTGAGCCAGTGCATTTTCGGGTTCTCCCTTTGGCAGCTGTAAACTCCTTAAACTAACGCTTTGTTAGTTTTAACAGGAGGAACAAAGTATGTGGTTGAAAAATCTTAAGACTAAACAAATTTTGCTGTTCGTGGATGGGTAAATCAAGCAAACCTCAGTTCCACAATATCTTCTATAAATGTCTGTTACATAATCTGGCTCTCCCTACAAAATCGCTCTTGAAAACACGATCATAATCGCCCTTTTTCTGTTGCATTCCTGGACATATTTTTTTTTCTGGACAGTATTTGGCCAGGTGTTTCTTCAGAAAAGAAAACACAAAAAAACATTAAAGTTTGAACATTCTTCTTTAATGAGAACAAAGCTTGTAAAGTTCCATCTATCTTTTGCTTTGTGCTTGGTTTTATCTTCTAGTGCTGCAAACCGAAAAATGCACACCCCAATAATCACATCCTTCCCTACTTTTATAAATGATTATAAGGAAGTTTCCACCCTCCAGCATCAGTTTAGCTGAAAAGGAGAGCAGAAAATCTGTTAAGGATAGGGTAAATATTTGAGGAAATGGATGTGCCATTGTATTTGGACTAAAGAAAAGAATAATAACACTGCTAAACTGCCCTTGCCCTCTGGAGCATGGCAGTATCCTAAAAACTCTCTATCAAAGGGCAGAAGAGGAGTTGGATTCCAGCTCATAAAACTTGTGTGTAGCAACAAATGTTTTTTGACCCTTTAAGGGATCCTGTGCTTAAAAATATTTGGTTTTACTGTTTTTTTGCCGTTTTCTTGTTATGTTGTCTGAAAACTGTGGGGTCATACTACCCTCTTCACCATTTGTGACAACATAACGGGGTGAAACTGCAATCGTTAGGTGTTTGGTGGAACATCTGAGATGATCTTATGATCTGATGGCAGCTGGAGGGAGAATCATTTGCAATCATTGAACAGCCTCAGGGAAAGTCACCTAACCACAGTCAGAACTCTTTTTCTCCTTCATTGAGTCCATCTCTCTCTCTCTTTTGACTGCCTACCCTATAAAAAACAATGCCAACACACTTCTCTTTGTTTTTTTCTTACCAAATATTTACAAGGTCATTTGGGACTCTTCACTTAAAATACCTGGGCAGAGGCCATCTCAGCAGCTGATTAGCAGTAGGTCAGGTAAAAACTTACATTATTAGGACTGTGTACATGTTCCTCAGTGGAGCACAGGGGAAGGTTTGTTTTCCAAGCTGAACCACCTCTGGCTCAGTGTGGTTGTTGCAGCAGCTGTGGAGAGAAGAGCAGGAACACGCTGTGGCTGTCCTTGAGATGTTCACCAGGGGCCTGACTCGTATCCATCACTGTGTCTTCCACAACACCACATACCCAGGTTCCCTTCCTGAGTCCTCATCACTCATGCTCTAGGATGGAGCCAGGAAGCACCCAGAGCCAGGGCTGTGAGATGAAAGTTCTGGTTGCCCTGATCTGAACGCAGCTGATATTACCCATGAGAGGATGGCAGTCTGGCAGAGGGGCTGTCACAGATGGCTTCCCTTCTGGCAAAACCCCCACTGCTGCGTTAGCCAGGCTTTGGTGGCACGGCAGATGTCAGCACCACTCTGTGCAGTGCTCCTGTTGGGTTTCTCCAAGTGTGGGGACAGTTGAGGGAGCTGTCACAGGTAACTCAAGGCAGGGTTGAGCAAAAATAAGAAAAACAGAATAAGTGAAAGTCTGTTTTGATGGGGTCCTTGTGAGTACCAGGGCAAGTGGAAAAGTGAGATGGCAGAGAGCAATGACAGCTGCATCAGACTATCACTATGTGAAAAATTCAGCTCAGTGAATTTTTGGAGATTACGGGATATTTTGGGAAGTTTTGGATGATGACAACTTCTCAGAACTCCTTCCTACTGCCCAGAGCCCAGCTCTCACCTCAGGGACGGGCTTTAGTCCATTCCTCCCTCACAAGAACACCCCTTCTCTCAGTCCTCCTTTCCTGTCTTTTTAGAGGATGTTATTCACCTCTTCTGTCTTGCCAGAACAATAGGGTGGATAACAGACAGAAGACCTTTAGGAAGGGGAGGTTCAGCAGCCAGAGAGGTTCCACTGAGATGTGGCAAGGGCTGCCCATTCACCAGCAGGCTGTGGAGGAAGGTGCTACCCAACTCTGCTGTGAACTCTCTTCTTGTAATTTGGCTCTGCTGTGGGTGGTGCACAGCACAGCCTGGGAATGAATGAGGCTGGATTTTTCTCAGAGACAGGGATAGGGTAAATGTTTGAGTACCTTGAGGGTTATTACAAAACCTGTAAGATTTCATGTAGAAGCTTTTGGAAGCTTGTGGCCGGTGCACTTTGGGCATTTTAATTACGTCTCTGCTAGGAAATGGAGATGGTTATAAGGCACTGCCTGAGCAGTGCCCTGTGGTTAATCACTCATTTCGTTTAATTGATGGATGACACCACACAGTTCTGCAGTGTCTCAGACAAGGTTTAGCTACAGAAGAGGTGTCATCTTGGCATTTTCTGGATACCTCTTTCAAAGGTTTTTTTTTCCTGAAGTCTACAGGTTTTAACAATTTGTTATATATTCAGTGAACAAAGAAACCTTAAATTATAGGGATAGGAATCTTGAACCATTTTTTTCCCCAGTGTGAGTGATACAAGGCAGCTAACACATGTGCCAGATGTAATACTTGCAATCATATTTTTTCCCTTTAAAAACTGAAGCTGGTTTTTAAGAAGAGAGATTTGTTTTCTCCATTTTACACATTTTGAAAAGTGATTTTTTTTTTACAGAGGATCAATTTGCTTTAAAAACTCACCTTTTTTTTCAATCTTCTCATCAACATCATCATCACCATCACCAGTAATTCTGTGTCCATGTACAAAAAGCCAAACATAATCAAGCCAATACCATTGTTAATGCATACAAATCAACGCCATTTCACCCAGTTTCCAAAAATACTATTTTCACTTTCCTTACTTAAAATCTCAGAGGAAAGGAAAGGAAAGGAAAGGAAAGGAAAGGAAAGGAAAGGAAAGGAAAGGAAAGGAAAGGAAAGGAAAGGAAAGGAAAGGAAAGGAATCTTTCTCTGTTTTCTACATTATCTAATTACAAACATGAAAAATTCAGGGAGGAGGGAAAAATAGGATACTTAATACCTTTCTCATTTTCAGAAATAAAAATGAACAAAATCTCTTCCATTTCAGAATTCTATAATAATGGTACAATCAATGTCATTTGGAAAATAATCGTCTTTTGCTGGAATTAATTTCTAACTGGAAAGGTAAAAATATATAATGTGGTGGCTAAGACCTCTCCTTTTTTCCCTTCTTCCCCATTCCATCTTTGATAAATCATGTGTTTCCAACACAAAAGCAGTAACTTTATTTATTGTTGTTATTCTGCTTTTGGTACTGTAAGGCAACAATGGAAAAGCTAAATACACAAATATAAGAAATACAAGGACAACTAAACACATAAATATAGGAAAAAATTTGGAGAATTTCAGAATTAGGATCTATCTAGACATTGCAATAAAATGCTCAGATCTGATACCAAGTACCATTCTGAAGGGCATATTTATGTTCCTAGATCCCAAATGAGTAAGTTAATGACCTTACACTGTGTAGAGTCCAGCCTGAATTGCACCGTCTCTTTTCCAGGGAAACTTTTTCTCCGTAGGTGCTCCTGAAATAGAAAAGAATTATATTCTGCCAAAACTGTTCTCAGTTTTAACAAATCTACTAATATCTCCTTTGTCTTGCCTCTTATCTTACAGGAGGTCATAAAATATTTTGTCAGTGATTCATGAGAAATACATATTCCAAGTCGCCTCATTTCCGATTGTTAATTTTCTCGTCTGTGTGGAAGTAGGAACACATTACTCCGTGCGCTGAGACCAGGAGCAGCTTCCTGCCATTTAATGTGTCCATTACAACGTGTCGTAGTGGAGGCAGTAATGGATGAATGTTGAAAAGTGCAGGAGTTTGATGTGGTTAATTACGGAAGATGAGGTGATAATTCACGATTCATCCATGCCACCCAGAGAAAGTCGAGTGGCTGGAGCAAAGCTTCTCTTGGAACCAGTTCTGTGTGGCAGAGCAGCCTGGACCCAGGTTTTGTAACCTTCCCATGAGTTTACTTTCCTCTATTTCCACTCTTCAGACAGACTTCTTTATCCACACAGATACCCAGTTCATGGTGACAGGACCAATCGCTGGAAAAATTAGCTTTAGTGTTAAGCAGGAGGAGCAGGTTCCAGCCTTTTCTGGAAAAGGCTATCCTATATCCATTCCTTGTAATTTTCTTCTTCCTCATCTTCCTTCTCTCAGCAGGACCAGCAGCCTGAGCTTCCAGGTGATGGTTTGGGGTTGAATTTGTGGCTGGAAATCCTTCTGAATCCTTCCTGAACAAGCTGTTGTTGGGTGTTTAAACAACAGGCCATCTGTTTGTGCTGAATGCTCCCAGCTGACAACACAGAGGACCACAGGAACAATACTGGAAAAGTACTGTTTTATAAAACCTGGAATAAAGTTTTGCTAGATTTCGCTTAGGGAGTTTAGTAGAGAGGAGAACTGAAAACAGACTTCTGACATTTAAACCCACTGTCCTTCCACCTCACTTTAGTGTGCTGTCTCACTAATCCTCTGGTGTATGGTGACAGTTCCTGCTTTGTGTGTAGGCCTGGAATTAGATAAAAATAGGGAAAAATGACAGGCTTATCTAAGTTTCTGATAACTTACTGCCAGGTATCTCATACTGTTTTTTTTGTTACTGTTCAAGTTTGTCCAACTCTTGGAAGCCCACCTATGAATAAACTCTCGGTTTTTCCTTCCTTTGAATACAGTATTATTTTCCTTATATCTTTTTTCAGCTTTTCTCTTAATCCAGAAGTTTTCTCCTGTAAAAGAATTCAAACTTTCCCCTGACATATCCCTCACCATATAAATCAGGGCTTAATTTCCCACTAGTCTTTTGATGCTCCTCAGTCCTGTCCAGCCAAAACACTTTCAGCTCCAGTTATTCCCTCTACTCCTGCAATTAAGCCCTTCAATAAACTCTGTTTCCTCCTGGAATTGTGCTAACTTGTTGGGAAAGCACGAGGCAGGAGCTATCCGTAGATTTTAAACTGCTAACCACTGAAACAACCCATCTTCTTCAGAGATGACCTTTGCAGGTCTGTGATGGCAAGGGCTTTGTTCACGCTTTCAGTGTCCCTGATGGCCCCAAGACCAGGGTGAGCAGCACCGAGATCGATGTGCACGGGTTCAGACTCCCTCATCGACCAGTTGCGCTGAGGTACGGTGTGGAAAATGAACGCAAACAAATATTAGCTTAGAGGATGAGATGTGGAAGGAATGAAGGAAGGTCAGAGTGGGGTTTGACCTATTTAATCTGTGTATTGTAATAGACTTTTGCAGAGGCTTCTGTAGCTTTACTCCTACCCTTGTGATTCCCTTGGCATGAGCATTAGGAAGGCTTACTGTTAGTTAATCAAATCTTGAGCTGATATGTAGGGTTTGCCTCACACACTCCTAAGTGATTGGCTCTAGATAAAGTCTAGAGAGAGGCTAATTCAGTTTAAAGTGCCCATTTAACATGTTACCTCATCTTTGTTTCCCGGAAGAGTTTCTTGCTTATCTATATTGACTTCTAAGTTCATCCACCTCTTGTGGGAGGTGATTAACTGCTCAATCTTCACAACGCTTATGTTCTGCCACCTTTTGCTGCCTTTTGACCTGTTTTCACTTTCTGTGTGCTTCTGGAAGTTCAGACACCCAGCTGAAAACCTTCCTTTGAAAGGCACATGACCCTGTTTTTCCTACAAAGCTGAGATCCCTTTTCCATACCAAAATATGCTTCCTTTACACTCTATTAACCCCTTCTGGAAACTGCAGTCCATTCAGATTCCCTGTAAACTTCACTCAAATTTAACTGTACCTTAATATAAATAATCATACAAAAATAAACAATTTATTTAAAAACCACTTTTTTATCTGATGCCTACCTGGTCTTCTCTCCCCAGGTTAGATAGTGCAGTGGCTTTCGTTCGTGTTGCTCAAAGCTAGTCCTTCCCACCTGTGCTCTTCCTGCAACTCAAGCTGTTGTGGGACTTCTGCAAGGTCCTTGTATCCTAAAATGCTTTGGTTTGTGACTTTTCAATGTAAAATGCTTGAAATAATGTGAAGACTGTATCAGAATCTTAGAGAGAAATCAATTTTCTCAGTAGCATGGTGGGGAGAGGCACTGCATGCCTGATGATGGGACCTGCGGCCATGTCGAACAATGGGAGTTGTTGCTGGCATTCAAAGACTTTCTAGAATTTTGTTTTATTTTGCTTTCCCATTAGAAACAGAGCTGCTCATTCAGCCTCTTAACTATTCCCAGAATTTTTTTTCAAATTTCATTTTAGAGGAATCTCTGTGTTCAGCACCAAAAGAGAAGCTAGCAATGAACTTATAAACTTTGTGGAAGGTTGGGAATTGTAATGTAGTCATCATAAAGAATGAATACATTAAACGACATTAAGGAAATCTACATGAGACTGGTTTTCTTAATTTATTGAGAGAAGTGAATAAAAAGAGGCAAATCTCCAACTGCTATACATGGATTTAGGTCCTGCCATTTTATGATGCAGTGAAAGGATACAGGAAAAGAAGGTTTAATTCTTTCACTGACTAATTAATAAAGCCATGTGGATTTCTTATTTAGTTTCTTTTCCTTCTAAGGAACTACCAAGAAAGATAAGATTCCTGTTTTAACACAGTGATATATTAAAGGCTTTAGAAATATTAATTAGTTCTGAGTCACAAAGAGCTGACATTTGCTTTTGTGCAATGTTCTCTCACAGTCCATGGTGATGAAGAATACAGTCTTCAGTGAGACTTGTTAATTACAGAGGGTAAGTTTCCTCATCCCCATTAATGAATAACAGCTTCCTGGAGTTTATGCAACCTCAGTAGTGAAGCACTTAAACCTTGGCTACCTTGGACTAAAATGTTTTGGGAGTTTTGCATCTCAATTAAAAGGGACTATGTGGTTTTTTGCTGTTAGAACTCAAGTGGAGTTAGGCAAACACATCCAAACATGAGTCCTGAACAATGCTTAGGTTATTTACCACAGAGCTTCACAATAATAGAGAACTCCATTGTTAGAGACCTTTGCAAACCCTGGACACCTTCTCTGTAGCTGTGACTCAGGCAAAAGGGAGGAAAATCAGTGGATTTCTTCTGCCAGAGCTTCCTACTCTCACCTAATGAGGGATAAGGAAGCCACAAAGGCAGAAGAGAAGAACTGGCTGGCTTGCATTTGAAATCCCCAAGCACTGGGACCTCTGCACTCCATCCCACTGCACAGGTAATTCAGTTTTAATCTCTGGATGTTCCTCCTTCATCCAAAAATAACCTCACACTTAATATTCTAGTGTCCTTGAGGATTTTTGCCATCTCCAGTGCAACAACTATGGGGAAAAAACCAAAAAACTAAAATCTTCAAAACCCAAACAAAGCCCCAATTCCAAAACAATGGTGCTAAAGTAATATTTGATGGTTCTTAGAGACCAGGCACCAGCACCAAGTGCTCTGCCACTGCATGCAGAGAGGTGGTCCAACAGGAGGATATATTTTACACAGAAAAGGTGGTCAGAATGTGGCAAACAAAGCAAAGGAGCCAGTACTGAGGAGACCTTTCCAAGAGCACACAGCACCTCAGCATTGGACCTTAAGAGAAGGAAAATTTCCCAAATCTGACCATGCTCACTTATGTTATCATTCCTGGTGTGATTCAGGCTGAATTACCTATCACAGCTATTATGTGAACAGTTCCTCTGTTATTTAGCACAAAGTTTTTTACAATATCTGATAGCATTTTCTGTAAATATTCCAGCCACATATGTTTGGCCATTCTTATGAGAGGTATTAAAGGTGTTCCTGTCATGCTGCAGTTTGAAATCGTGGAGATGCTGGGCAAAATTAGCATTATACACGCACAGCAAAACTCAAAGAAAAGAAAGAGAAAAAGAACTTGCTTATGCACACTGAGGTAATTCATGATGTTTTCTTTTGAGGGAACAGCCTTCTGAACAATCCTTTGTTGTAACCACAAGATTGCAGCAACAGGAAATAAACCTGGTTTTATTTAATACATGGGGTTTTGTAATAGCCTTTCTGAGTTTTACGATGGAAAAAAAAAGATAGAAGACTAAAGATTAAGATCTATATCAAGAAGCAAGATGTCACCATGTAACACTCTTTTCCAAGGTGTATCTTTCACCTCATTTCTTGGCCTTGAGCCTGCTTTTAATAATGAAAATCAGGAACATCACACAGGTCAGTGAAATTCTGTCAGGGTAATGGCAAGGCGAGCCCTCAGCTCCCTAGTGAAGAGTCACCAATCCCTCTCTTACATTTTATAATTTGAGGATTAAACGTAACATGCTTGTGTTTAAAATCAGTTTGGAGAGAGCTGTGGATATGTCTATTAATTATTTATTACTTCTCTCAAATTGCATAGTTAAAACTAATTTTAATGAGTTGGAACTTAGCTTAGACTTCAAGAGCCTAAATTTTATCTGTGACGTTCCTTTGGTGTTCTCAGATTTATGCATGTATTTATAATCACTTTTGGGCAAGAGTCTGAATGATCTGAGTGTGTTCATTTGAAACAGAATTATCAGACAAGACAAACCCTCAAAACCCTAGGAAATATCTTTGTTATGTCCATATATTTTAATGGCAGTTAGCATTTCTAGAGGAAAAGCCATTGAAGCGTGGGAAGGAGGGGTTCTTTAAAATGTAATTGGAGTTTTGCACATGAAGAGGAGCCCACTGAACTTTCCTCTTGGTATAAAAGGAGCCCAAATATTAGCCCAGCTTTTAAATAAGGTTCCCTAGCACAGTAGATTTTGACCCATGACTAGCTGTACTATAAAAAAACACTGAAAATAATCTTATGAAGTGGGGAAACTGGAGTGTTGCCTATCTACTTAATCAGGGTTTTATATTTATTATTTCTGACAACAATAATAAAATGGCATTCATTTTCCAATTAATATTAGCATGAATATTGACTTATACTATGATGTACATCAAGACACAAAGAAGAAAAGCTTTCCTGCTGCTTTACATAATTGAATAATGCTAGTTTAAAATTTGCAGAACCTTTAGGGAAGTATAATGAATTCTGCAAATACACAGATTTACACCCTGGAAACAGAAACAACTAGAAAATTTTAAAATTAATCTCTTGTTTTTCATGCAAAGTAATGTTGACTTTCTTAAAAAAAGAATTCTGAGACTCTGCATTCCTTTCTGTAAGAAAAAGAGAAGAATCCAGATTATTTTCCAACTAGACTGTTTCACAAATTATTTGTTTTCTTAGGTCTGCAACTCTTGTTTGCTAGCTGTGAATTTTGTTGTAGGCAAAAAGTAAGAGGAAATAAAGTCTACAAATATGTAGCTAACACCTAGCAAAACAAACTGGCCAATCTTCTCACCACAAAATGTCTGGAAATGCATGAATAAATGCACGTTAACTTGCATCTTTTCTGCTGCCAAATGTTGATGTCAGTATGCTGGACTGCTTTCAAAAACAGAGCTGGGAAGACATAATGTGAGATAAAAAGGCAACTGCAGCTCCATTTTCAAGTTGGAAAGTTAATACATTTTTTTGAAATCTAGGTTTTGATTCCTCTGTTCGCCCTTACCTCTCCCTCACACCTGGCAGTAATTCTAATATGGGTAGCTGCAACAGAGCTCATGTTAGTGAAAAAACGTCTATTTTTTATTTTAACGAAGATAATTATAGTTCAAAGAGTTTGACAGAGATAGGGACTGGTGCTACATCGCTCCAATTACCAGTTTTTTGGCTTTCTGAAATACAGCTCCTCATTCATGAGGTGCCCACCTTTATTTTTTCAAATTGCCTCCCACAAATGCAAGCAGTCAGGATCATCCCAGGGCTGGCTTTGCCCTTCCTCCGCGCTCAGGTTCTGACAAATCTCTGCTTCCAGGTTCTACTCAAAGCTGCCACTGCTGATCTCGTCCTGCAGCCTGGGCTTTGTGGAGCATTTGACACCTCTGAGCCTGACAGAGGCGCTGTGAGGAGCCCATCAGAGGATCCGGTTATTGCCTTTGATTCCCCTGCCTAAGAGTTTGCTCAGGGCAGTGACTTTCTCCAGGCTATGTCTTCCCAGTCTTTTCCTCCTCCTGTGTGCTCCTTCACTGCCAGGCTCAGAATGCAGTCTTGCCACAGCAAAATGCTGAGTGAAAAATGCACTGGTGCTGAATAATAATTGATGTAAATGAAGCCTTCCCACACTGCCTTTTCCCTTCTCCTAGAGGGCTTTTCTTCTTAGGCCTTCTGGCTTATTGCATTAATAATTCATAACCAGTGTGCTTCACATAGGCTCACTCGAAGCAAACTCACAGAATGCCACTTTTCCACCAGTGTTCATCAGAGTGGATTTTCTTAAGAGCACGCAGCTTTGCAAAGCACAAATTCTTCTTTTCTGTGGTGAAAAACTTGTAGTGCCATGAACTGGATTAAACTGATTATTGACACGTTCCTTCTCTGCAGTGCCGCCTCAATCAAATGGGACGGGTGGCCGAGACAGACGCTCCGTTGAGCTTATATTATTTTATTCTCCTCATAAACTTGACAGGAGACCTCAGAGATAATACAAGCTTGCGTATTGTAACCAGATTTCCTGGTTACAGAGCATTCTTAAAATCTTTGCAGCCAATAGCAGTAGTTCTAGAGGTTACAGACAGCTGTTTCAACCAATCTTCTACATTTCATGTATATTTTTTAAAACAATACTTGCTTGTTTTATACCTTATATAACAAAGCATAATATTCCATTATTAAGTTTAACTTTATCTTTCTTGCTAAGCATATTTTTTGCAGCTTCTAAAAGTTCTTTCAGCTAGATCTAGAAACATGGTTCTTTGTTCCCGTGTCCTTGTTTTAATGCATAATTGTATGTTCTATTTGTATCTTCTTTTAATATTTTCTCAGGTGAAGCTATTTCCTAAAATCTTTCTGCTTTATTCTTAAAACGTGCTTTTGTTTCTCACCCTTAGAAATCCCTTTACCTTTTTCTATATTTCCTACATGCAGAGTTTAAGACGTGCACAGGGCAAGGAAGAAGGGGTTTGTTGGAACAAATTCTGCAGAATTAATATAGGTGACAGATCTGCATCGGTGGGAAGCCACATCCCTGTGAGGCAGGGGTTGACTTTTCCTTCAAACATTTTTTTATAACTTCATTGTAAGGAGTAAGGAATTCATCCTCAGTAAAATATTAATAGTAATTAATTGTATTGGAAGACTGGGAAAAAACTTGACGGGTAGTTCAGTTATTTTAAGTTCATAACAAAAAAAAAAAAGGAAATTTTTACATTTTCAAATTACAAGTTAACAAACTCTTTAGTTCTCATTGCTAAGTAGTAGCTTTCTAATAATAAATATTTCAGAAAGTTGGGAAAACTTGGTAAAAAAAGGGTGGTTTAGCATAATTGGATACCTTTTCAAAGAGAGATGTTTCCAGAAGAAACTGTAAAGAAGAGTTCTGAAAATGAGACAGAACCCAGGAGGACAAAACAGGTTTATCTAGGTTAGTACAGTAAATAAATCTGGATTATAGAGTTAGATGTGTTTGATATTTCGGTCATTTACACATCACATTGTTGATGTTAAGAAAAACCTTGGGAGAAATCAAACTCTATAATGGAGATGATGAGCCCTGGGAATGTCTTCTGCCCAGGTTCCAGTTTCTGTTGCAGACTGGCAAAATCACAGTAGAGAGTGGCTGAACCTGGACTCAACCATGTCCCTGCACAGAGCAGTGGGCAGGCACAGAGAGGAGCACAGAGGAAAGAAGGGTTGAAGCAAGTGAGCAGCTCCCAAAGACCAGGAATCGCTGAAAATGAGGGGGAGAGGAGAGGGAAAATAGATAAATCTTTGAGCCTTTGACAGAATATAACTCTTCTGTCAAGGAAATATTTGTATCAGGTAGACTCAATGCTGGGACCTAGTCCTCAAGAAGTCCTTGAGAATCTGAAAATTGTCATTTAGCTGGACAATTCCTTTTGTAATAGCAGTGATGGGGCAGCCCGTGTCTGTTTGCTAACCAAGGCAAAACTACTTTTAACTGAAAACCAGGATTTAGCCAATTAATACACATTTTCAAACCCCAGCCGTCACAGAACAGTCAACTCAGAAAGCAAAATAAGGAGTTCAGCTAAAGCACTAATTCTAATGGTCTCACCAGCATTTAAAAGAGTTATAATATGACTCTGCTTAAGCTCTACATCCCCTGGGTTCTCTTTGTTGTCGGAAAGAGGCAGCAGAGGCTGAATCTTATCCGCTTACAGCAGGAGTGTGGTTGTTTTCCTCATTAGGAATTACAAAACTAAACAGCAGACTCCACTCCACCAGGTTTGTTTCATAATGCTCCCTCTCAGTTATAACTTTCCTAGCAAAGTTTTATAATTCTTTGGCCTCACCCAAATCCCTCTTCAAAGCTGCAATAAAAGGAAAAACAATAATAAAAGAGTTAAGTTTTAAATCCCCGCCAACCCTGGTGTGCTGCTGGAGAGAAGAGAGATTAGAAAATAATTTTCAGCCACATTGTGACAACAAGAAATTGTTTTTCACAAAAATTAAAATAGTTTACCTACTAATACAGTCGCAGGAGATTTACCTACAATCCACAGTAAGATAAATACTAGGGATTTCTTCTAGATGTTACTGTTATATTAAATTGAAGGCTGCAAGTGAAATAGAAGCAATTCACGCCCACGTGAAGCATGACAAGACTGAAGATAAGTCTAGGGTACACATTAGGTCAGGATCAGAAGCAATGTATTTTACAATGCTGTGCAATCTGTAATTTTCATAATTACAGGTAAATGTTCAGATTCTAGGTGTGTTGTAATGCTTTGGGGACTGGGGGGAAAAACTCGTTTTTTTGTTAATCTAGTTATATAAAATAGCGCTGTTTCAAAAGTAAAATTAGGCCAAAACATTGTATGCAGAAGCGTAACACAAATATTTAGAAAGGAAATCAACACTATTAGAAGGTTTTGTCTAAAGCTCTTTTGATAACCCAGTTCTTTCCATTTCTTGCAACTTTTCAGGCTAAAAACCTGGGGTTTGCACAAAATGAAGGTGGAGTGACACTCCAATGCAGGGGCATACGGAGAGAATTGTGAGCTGCTTTATTTTGGGTAATAACTACTTTTTTGGGGTAAATAACTACAGAAGACAGGAATTCTGGACTCTAGCTCTGTGGAAATGGGGTATGGATGCAATATCCCTGCATCATCTGCCACCTTTGCAGTAATTCAGGCAGCTGCAAAAGCAAAACAGAACATGAGGCTTGACACAGGACCGTCTCCTCCACCAGCTCAGAGCCTTCCAGAAGGAACAAGGAGGATGTGACAAGCGAAAATGTCAGGCAGGCTGTTCTCTCTCCCCAGGCCCATTTTTATGCCTAGTTAACTGCTGTCACTCAGAACAGGACCAGTGTAAGTTCTCTTCTTGCCTAGCTCTAGCTCTTTCCTGCCTTTTTTCCCTGCTTTCTTGCTTGCAGCAAGGAAAAATTTGGCAAGCAGCCCTCATCTGTAACCGTAGCAAGAGTGAAAAGCTACTCAAGGAATTTATTGCATCAAATGAACATAAAGGGTTCTTTAAAAGCAAGTTATTTTCTATTATTGCATTTACAGCTGGGATCACAGGTGCTTCGAAGTAGGGACAGGAAGGTGGAAATATGTACCTGTGCAAAATGTGCACGTCATGGTCACTGAACAGGAAATCTCAAAACAGAAACGTGAACAAAAACTTTGTACAGTTGGTTGTCAGTCTTAAACTTAACAATGTTTTAGGGCTGAGGAATTTCCTGCTATCAAGTACTCATCCCTTCTAATTACAGGGATTAAAGATGAATTAATGGTTGAAAAGAAACAGCAATCTTGAGAAAATATGATATTATTGCTGTGGGATAGTTTTGTATAAGGTTTCTGTGAAGTTTTGGGAAGGTGGATGTGCACAGGAAACCTCTTAAATGCTGGTTCTTCTTTGACTTGTGGCATTCCCTCTGAAGTTCTCAGAATCATTGGATGAATGTCAGTGTGTACTAAATAACTACCAAAAGGAAAAGGTGGTAGCAGAGTAAAGCAGATTTGGTTCAGAAGCTCATAACGAATTTAAAAAAAAATAATAGCACTCCTCTGAACCTTGTCTGGTTTTCAGTTATCAGGGAAAGAACTGTTCTTCCAGGCACAACTTGCAAAATCCCATTTGTTTTCAGCTTAGCCCAGGGGATGTTATCAACATTATCATCCCATATGTATTGCATTAAACACTTCAAGTCACTTCAATAATGCTTGCAAGTTTAAAATTAGATTCAAGACTGGAATGATTTAAAGGTCTTTAAAATGAATGAACCATGAGATTGCTTTAATTGTTTTAAGTATAATCATCTGTATTTAAAAATATTATTCCTAAAACATTCAATTTTGGCATCCAAGAAGAGACTCATTTGGCAGGCTCTTTTTATATTAAGCTTAATGAAATCACTTAAATTCAAATGTTCAGAGTAACCAATGATTTGTAGCTGCCTAATTGAAGACATTTTGGAACGCCATTATCATCAAGCTTCCTTAATATCAAAAAATTACATCATTTGGGCCCCACAAAACTGTAGTTTTGTTGAGATACAGTACCACAGTTTTGGTGTAAATCAGTATCTAAATTACTTGGAAAAACATTGTGAAAGTGGATCATTTAACGCTCACCTGACTTTTCTAAAGCCCTTTAAGGACTTCAGTGCAGCACTCAGGCAACAACTGTGTCATGGACTTCAAGTTAATTAGATGACCAGGCTGTAAAGCTTAATTAGCACAATGCTGTAATGTGTGGGAAGCTCTGTACTGCCACTAACCCCAGCCTTCTTGTGGAAAACAGAGGGAATGATCTGGTAAAAATTCAGTTTGATGGTATTGCACAGAAACTCCTGAAGCAAAACCCACAAAGTTTTGAAACAGTGAATTGAGACAGAAGGAAATGAGAGCAATTGTCCACCATCAGCAGCTGTTTTGCTGCATGCAGGGTAAAGCATTTTAGCATAACAATTTACATACTGACAGTGGATTTCTTACTCTGGTGAGGAGGATGGATGGGAGAAAAAAAGCAAACTCCTTTCCCCAAAATTTTGCCCTAAATTTGGCTTCTATTCTGCACTGAGAGGTGGGGAATGTGAGGCATGGACGAGGTGCAGAAGGTTTCCATATCTCAGTCAGAAAGGCCTGACAACAAATGGCATAATAAAAAAGCTGTTTTAATATGAGAGAATGAAAGGAATACAGGTAACGAGCAAATCTTACATGCCTTCAAGTGCTGGGAATCCCACATTCATGCAGCATCAGACAGACCCAAATAAATACAATAACAAAATACGCACAGGGAGGGAGAAAGGGCCATCACACCTCTCTTTGTGCATGTGCATGGTGGATGTGTGGCCAAAAGCAGGTGAGCTGAGCATCTGAAACGCACTTTCACTGCAGAGGGCACAAAGCAAAGTTTTGACACAGCCTATGACAGGTTTCAGCCCTCATATTTCTCCCAGGACATCCCCTGAGCCTGTGACAAATTACATGTTGACGAATTACACGTCAACAAAGTGCAGAACTCAAAGATGTACGGCTGGAACAAGTCAAGTTCTCTCGAATATCAACAGGCCTCATTAAGGCTGTGTGTAAATTTTATGTCTGGCTAAAAAACCAGCGAGTACTGTGGTAGCCTCAAGATAAGCATAAAAATGTGAATGGAAAGGCCACTTTTTGTTTTTTTTTTCTGACAGTAGCAAGAAATGGAACACTAGGTAATTTTAGAGCAGAAAATTTTAGTGCTGGAAAGTCCCTTTGAAATAGGCAGTTGAGCTTCCACGGTTCCAGAGGACCAGAGGAGAGCTATATTACTTCATTTTTCTTATCAGAAAAAAAAACCCTCAAAACAAACCAGCAAACAGCAACAAAACCAATCAGAAAACCCTGTCAGATTAATCTGGATTTTCCCCAGCCACAGCAAAGCTCTGCAACGAAGGTTAAAGCCATTTCTAACCAGAAAATCAGCAGACTTTTATGAAGAGGCTAGAAGCCAATTTTGCCAATATTTTTGAGAAAAACTAAGTCTAGTCCATGCCACAATAAGATTAACACAACTAAAAAAAAACACCCCCAAAGAACAACACCAAAAAAAGATTAAAATATTTCTCTTTCTAAACTGAATTTTGATGGTTTCACTGTTTTAGAGTATTCACAGAAGTATTTCAGATATGCTATATTCAAATAAAGCAATATTTTTCATATAATGTGTTTAGGTAATATTTAACTATTTAAACCATAAGCTTTTCAAAAGCTGGGAGATGGGAGGAGTTTTCTTCAGAGTTTTTTAGGAGGGAGTTTTTGTAAGTTTATAAGACCTGAGTATGTCTTTAGGTCAGTGAGGTTTCAGACGGCAGGACGTGCATACCGACCAAGAGCCAATGCAAGTCTTGTTTTGTGTGTGGAGTGTGTTTGTGTCTGGGAGTGTTTGATCAAAGGTACAAATCAGATTTACTGTACTGAGCTATTCACTGGAGCACTGCCTGTAAAGATGTTAAAAATGTTAAGAAACTGCCTCTTCTCACTTTTCATGCTCTTTGAAACTAAAGGTAAATACGGGATTCAGTGGGAGATTGGGCCAATACTCCCGAGCCTGGAAAACCACAGCTCTTTCAAAGTGCTCGCTTTTTTTCTTTCTTTTTTCCTTTTTCTTTCTTTTCTTTTCACTTAGAAAAGTCCATAAGGTACACAAGGCAGTCCATCTGTTGTTTGTCTAAACCAAATGAATCGCAAAAATCACCATTTTGACTTCTCATTTTTTACCTGATAACTGATCATTGTTAAGTCGTAGTGGGGATAAATCAGAGACAGGATTCTCCCTCCAAAAACACAGTATAGGAAAAGCCAAGTAAAAATGAAACAAATACATGAAAAACCTTGGAGGGAAGATAGTATTAGAGGGAGAAATTAACATATTCATCTGGTTATGAAGCAAATGCTTTCCTTTTCTAAAATGAGTAGGTTTTTGGATCTGTGTCAAAGATTTGTGATCCAAAGATACTTTAAACAGAATTTTTTTTTTTTTGGTCAAAAGAGCCAAACTGAGCAGCTTTGTTAACTTGTCCTTTCAAAATATCTGTAGAAACTGTCATTTAAGGTTAAGCATCCGTGGTTTAAGTGGCATTACAAAGATGTCATTTCTCTGTTGTGCGTCCATATCTACTGAGCATAAATTAGAAATAAAAGACAAAGCACAGCTGGAGGAGGTGGTCATGGGGAAGTATTTCACCATGTGGTAAATACCAAAATAACCAAGCAACATCATCTTCTGGTGTAGAAAGGGAATTTCAGCCACCTACTTTCTGCCCGCAGTCTTCCATTAAAAATATTTCATGAATATATCAGGCCTGAGGATTTTAACACAACCAGTTAATTATTGCAGAACAGTCTAAAGTAGCTAAACTTTTCAAAAAAATAATCATTGTGTGAAAAAAAAGGTGATAATAGCAAAAAGTTTTGTTTAGTGTCATCATGAGAGGAGAATAACTTACAAACAGTAGCATTTAGGCAGACACACACATCAGTGTATCACACACAAAAAGTAATCTCAGGAAAATGCCCAGCCAGCCTGCCTGTAAGAAAGATCTCTGGCACAAAAAGATCTGAGAGCACAAAAAAGCTTTGACTGATTCTATGTCTGAATTGTCCTCGAATTTCACAAAGTTCCAACATCCAAAAACTCACACAGAGCAAGGAATACAATATGTCACAGGAGAGTAAAAGCTCTCTTTTGGTGTTATATGGGATTTGAGAAAGAAAAGCTCCAACAGATTCAATCTCACAGCAAAGAACATTTTCATTACCCAGTTGTTGAAGGCAGCCTGGTCAAACAGCCACAGACTGATTCCACTGACTCAGAGCCTTTTATTCTGTGTGTATGTGGTTTTTTGTTAGATGATTCCATTGACTTCTGAAGACTTACTTTGGATCACATTGATACCACTAAAATGATGTAAGAAGCCTCAAAATACCCCACCCTACAGAGCCACCTCCAAGGCTCATAAAAACTTCTGACTTGAAGAAATTGGTGCAGTGTTCACAGACATATTTTAGAAACCTGACTGCAGACCTTCATGCAAATGAATCTGTAAGTCCTCTCCTTCTTGGACTTCTTCAACATGGAAAAATTTGGAATACAGAGCTCAAAAAACTTGTCACTGAGTGAGGAGTGGATTCCAGCCAGGCAGCAAGGAAAGTATGTCCTGAAATGGGGTTGGTGATAGGGAGAGGTAGGGTTGTATAGCACAGGTTCATTTCCTTGTCAGTAAGAGCTAAAACAGCAAGACAAGATCCACCTAGTAAGGATGGGAATGCAGCACTGGCTTGGAAAGAAAAGACTGAAAAAAAACCCAAAAAAGCCGGCAAAAGTTCTCTGAGTATAAAGTCACACAAGGCAGTTGTGGATCATGTGAGCATTTTCCATCAGAAATCAACTTTTAACTTTTTTAAAGAACTGTCTATTTTACCATTATTATCTGTTTTATAGACCAGATTTTTTTTTTGTTGGGCCCTCTGGCTCAAAAAAAAAAAAAGAAGCTGGTTTTGCTTTCTGTTGTTGCTAAGGAATGCTGTAAAGGGGTTTGTTGAAACCTATTTCTGATAATAAGTAGGAATTGCATTCTAGTAGATCTTAATTTCAGTGATTCTAGGATAAAATGGAATTTCCTGAGTGATGCTATATTGACAAAAGTGTCTCCAGACAGAAGAATTGCCGTGCTTACACAGAGGCAACAGCGAGTTTTTAGTGTCTAAGGAACATTCACAGCAGCTTACACGTCCAGCAGATTGTGATTTGCAAACGTGGTACAGCAGTAGAGCTGCTACCATGAAACCAAACAAACCTGTGGGGAAAATATTGCTCAGGAGCCCTTCTCAGTGATCTATAAAGAGTTGTTAGCTTGTTCAAGGTCAGCCTTCTCTCTCTGCAGCTAAAATACACATATTTTGTATACAACTTTTACAAATATAAAGTTGCAAGCTTTCTTTTTGATGCCCGTTTGTCACATTTGAGGTCCTAACGTTTAGGGTGAAGTGAAGACATCTGTGCCATCCTAGAGTCCACATGATGTGTCACAAATCGCTTGGGGTGAGAGGTGTGAGCTTTGTAGTATATCCAGGGATGGAGATAGAGCCCGTTTTTCAAAGCCAGTGTCTTCTGGCTGCTTCCTCAGCATCCCTTGCTTCCCTCCCTGCCAGTTTGGTAGAACATATCACAGGTCTTGGGCTTTGGAGTTCTCGGAACCCACGACTTAAACTGATAAAGATTCCGGGTAGGAGAGCAGTGCCATTCAGCCAGACTGGAATAAGAGGAATGATTATGCACAGTGACAGCTTTTTATAGGCCCTTTTTCCAGAGGAAGCAAGAACTGCATCCCTCATGCCGTTATCCTGAGGGCTGGGGGTCACCTCTTGGGTTACTTGCTGCTAGATTGGAAAGCTGTGTGGTATTTAGAAAGGAAAGTTCAAAGCTACATGAGTCAGAGCGAGTTCCTCTTTCCTTCTTTCACTGTGTCAGATATTACAGATTAGCAATTTCCCTAAGTGATATTTAATGCTAATTATTTCAGGGTCAGTGAGTTGTGACCAAAAAACCCCCTCTTTAATAGGGCTTTTCTCATATAAGGCTGATAATGATTATTTCTTCAGCCCCGTTTCAGCTCTTCCTGTGTGTCTGTCCATACCCAGCCCACACGAGCCTGGACACAGATGTTGAGCTTCAGGCTTTTGTTTTTCCAGTTATCCTCATTGAATGACTCCTGCTGCCGGAGATTCCAAAACAACTACACAGACCTGTGATAAGGACTCAGCATTCCAAACCTGTGCAAAGAAAAACCACATTTTCTGATGGCATTCACTCCCATTTCAAAGTGCTTCTATCACACATGAGTTTGTGTCACCTCCTTTCCCCTCTGCCTTGCCACAGAGGGTTTGTTTGGGTTTTAGTTGCAAATATATAAAAAAAAACCCGCAGGGTTTTTGTTTCTACATAGAAGACAGGAATTCAAGGCTTTTAGAAACCGTAGTGAAGCACAGGAGTTACTGAGTGGAATTGCACAGTTCTTTTCTTGCCAAAGCCAGGCCAGATATTGTCTTTGTTTCTTTTGTCCTTCAAGCCCTCTCAGTAGTACCAGTGTTCAAATATGAGTCAGACCCATGAGAGAAGATAAAAGTAATTTTGAGTGTGGGGTTTGGTTTTTTTTATTTATCTTCTAGGATCTCAAGGTTTAAGTTCTTAGTCTTGTCTGTGGTATCTGGAGGCTAGAAATTTGCTTTATAAAACGAAGCTGAAATTCTGATATGGTCACAAGGCAAAAGGGCTCTCTGAGCTTTGAAAAACCATGACCCAGTGGAAAAAAAATTCACCATTTTGCAGGCATGAGTTTGTGACAACAGTATTATCTAAATGCCCAGAGAAGGAGCAGCCCTTTATTCTTTCCCTGGAATATTAACAAAATTCCTTACAAGATTAAGTGTTATCAAGTGTGATTAGAAATACTCTGCTAATGGTAAACACAGTTAACATTTGCACAGTGCTTGCTCAGAGGCACTGCAATGCTTACCTAGGACGAAAATTGATGGTTTGAAAATAATTATTCGTAGTCTGCTTATTAAAACAAACAGTGGTTTTTTTTGTTTTTTTTTTCCGGTTGGCCAAAAATCTACCAAATTATTTTGGTCAGAGAAAGAAGAGAATTGAGCTTGACAGCTAAAACTCTGCAGCTATTTTTACCTCGGTCAATAGTATTGGCAAATTGGCAAAGGTACTGCTGTAAGTTTATGGAAAACCAAGCTTAGTCTCCTGCACAGTTCTAAACTGGTTTAAGGCAAGTAAAATCAGATAAAATCAGATAAAAATATTACCACAGACTTTACAGTTTATGTCAGTTTTTACTACTAATCTTGAAATTTATTTTATTCTACCATGTTTATTAAATCAATTGGAAATCTTATATCAATTACATTTTTTGTCAGCTAGTATGCCCTATAAATTTATGGCCTTCAAAGAGCACAATTAAAATTTTCATTGTTTTATGAGACCATTTTTGTGCTCACGCATCTGAATTATGGCTGTGTGAGTATTGCACCCATGCTGAAATTTTTCCAGTCCAGTTAAAAAAAAATCATAACAGAATTATCTGCTATAATTCTAAATAAGAAAAGAACAAGACACATTTATTATGTAAAGGAAGTTCAGTCCAGAGGAAGATCTTTTCTGCCGTCTTTTGAGGAGATGGAGTAGAAAGCTGGATTTAATACGCAAGTCCTTTCTTAAGAGCTCTTTCTTTAAGGAAAAGCCAAAAATTAATGGGAAATCCAACTTGGCATCAGGCAGTGAATCCCAAAATGGAGACCATAGGCTTGTGTAGCCAACTTTGCTTTAAAAATAAGAAGATCAGTATGAAAACTGCTGAAAACGCAGAGATCTTATTTTATTTGCTGCAGAGGAGGGGCAAGGAAAGAGATGAGGAAACAATTTTGAGTTCAGAACATCTCTGAATAATTCTTAGCCTAGTTACCTTGAAAAATTTTGCAGTTCACAAAAGGATAATGAAATGAGGGAAGACTATTAGCCCTAAATGACTGCAGGCTACATCAGGAATTAAGTCTTAAGCAGAGGAAATGAACCAGCCATCCTCACAACAGCTGAAAATGTGTCCTGTCTTTACAGTTGTCTATTGCAAACTATACAGAGTTGGGTTTACTAATTTAAAGATGAGCAGACAACTGATACACAATGTACTTAATTTATTATTTTTATAAGTATTATTATTATTACTGCTTACTTTCTCCATGAGATAGTTTTATACTTAGTGAGCAAGTGAAAAATAACTCCGTTCTGTAATCCTCTTCTAAATCACATTATTTTCTTGAGTTTGGCTATTTTCATTACATAATGAACACTGATGTTGCACGTGGACTTGGTATCTCCTTGCTACAGAAAATTAGTTAAAATTTGGTTTAAAAGAGTGCACACCCATCCCTTGATTCAATGAAGCTCCTGCCAGCATGGTGTTATTAACTCTGAAATAGTTATTGAATCTGCTTATACATCTATAGATGCACATGTCTATACAAATATCTTTTTGTATGTGTGTCTATACAAATCCCCCAAGAAGAATTTGCTTTCCTTCTTATTTCTCTTTCCAAAGGAAGCATGTAAGTTCCTGTTTTCCTCTTGTATTCCTATGAAAAGACACCAAAGACATATCTGAATTTGACCTCTCTGCTTTCTTTTTTAGCCTGGAACTCTCTGAATAAGCATCCAAAGTATTTTTACCTTTATCAGACTCAGGCTCAGGCATTATGTCTTAGGATTTATTTGGTAATTAATTTTTTTTTTCTTTATTTTAAAGACAAAATCTCATTCTGAAATCCCTTGTTACAGACAGGAGGCTACCTGCTCATGACTACCACATCTTCCCGAAAGAACTTCAAGGAGCACTTCACCAGCACAACCACAACATCCTTGAATTCTCCCAGGAATTTCCCAAACCCTGTCAGGTGACCACGTGAAATGTTCATGTGGGAAAACACTTTTTTTGCTGTGAGAGTGGTTGAACAATGGAACAGTTTGCACAAAGGGACAGTGAGGTGTCTTCTCCCGGAGCTATTCAAAACCCAAGCATGGAGCTGCCCCAGCAACCTGCTCCAGCCCTTGTCTGATCAACAGCCAAAGAACCAGCATTCATTGGGGAAAAAATGGTCTCTGGTTTTCTGAAACCAGTGCACAAACAAAAATATTAACCCTGACTCTCCTTAGTCTTCTGATACTAAGGTTGAAACATTTTCTTTATCAGTTTTAGCTTCCTGTTGAGTAATTAGCCCTTCACAGGGCTTTTATCTGAAAGATAAAGGCTTTACTTAAGCTTTTATTAAATTGGAGCTTTCATTTTGATGTAATTCTGTGTATTTTATAAGATGATTTTTGTAACAGAGGAAGACTCAATTAGGAAGACCCTAATGTAGTACATTCTCCTTAATGACACAACTTTATTGGAATTTAAGTTTATTAGCATAATTGTATTATGTGCCCTTTATTAATATTACAATATGATGCAATAAATTACTATAATTTTATTAGCTAATTCAATTCATACTCCTTCTATCAGAAAGGTGGGCATAGGTCATAATGTTAAAAAGATACTTGAAAAGTGAAGACTGATTTTGAACTGTCTGTCTGTAATTTTTCATTAATGGGAGAGCACCAAAAAAAAACCTCTTGTATTAGTGAGGTAACAAATATATCCTTTGGTTTTTTTCATTACTCGTATGTATTTACTAAACATTTAAAAAATATTTTTTAGCTAAAGGCTGCCCAGAAATGTTTTAGATTAAACATACTGTCAATATTCCCCATTTTGCCTAAACAAAAGACAGTAGAAGAGGATAGGAAAATTTTGATTTCACTTTATTGCACTGTTAACTCCTTCTGTAAATCAAAAGTAACATACCAGGATATCAAGTATCTGACTTGACAACTGGGTATATTCTTTCCCTAAAGTTCCTTTAGCAAAATTCAGTGGTATAGAAAGAGTTTATGATGTATAAAAATAAACTTACAGTGGAAGAGAGAATTCTGACTGTAAAAATGACACCCATAATTGGCTGCTCCACAGTGAATGTCTGAATCAAATCTTATGCTTTTTAGAACTCGAAGAAATGAAAAGTGAATGATAATCTTGCTATAAAAAATGAAGGTCTACTTCTGTGAGTAATAGAAAAATACCTAGGGTTTCTTTCTCAGCTTGAAAAGCAATGATAACAAAAGAATAACTTTATATGCAGTGCTCTCGGCTGCCAGAGACCGAGATAGGAGCACTAAAACTGACAGAGCTCACAGATACAATTTTATGAAAGAAAAAGAGTTATTTTTCTTTTCAAGTTCTCAGTCATTCACTGAAAGCCAAAAGAAGGAAACTCACTCCTCTTAAAATCCCATTCCAGAAAATGTTTACATTGCATTTATATCCCATCAAGCTTCAGATTAATTATGTTAAAATCATATTTATGCTTGATATAAACCACATGTTTATGGAATAAGGTTCAGGTTACAAACCCTGTCACTGATACTAAGTCTGATGGCCAAATTTGTGTCGTCTCCTTTCTAGTGTTTTATTTTTACCTAGTTATTTACTCAAGATATGTTGAAAAGGTACATGGCTTTAAACTGAAAGAGATTAGGTTAAGATTAGATATTAGCTATTAGGAATAAATACTTTTTGTGAGGGTGGGGAGGCCCTGGCACAGGTTGCCCAGAGAAGCTGTGGCTGCCCCATCCGTGGAAGTGTCCAGGGCTGGATGGGGCTCTGAGCAACCTGGGATAGTGGAAAGTGTCCCCGCCCATGGCCGGGTGTGGGAACTGCCTGATCTTTAAGGTCCCTTCCAACCCAAACCATTCAAAGATATTCCGATTCAACAACCGTGACCAAGCGGTTTCTAACTTTTTAAAGCCAAGAATTTTCATTCAATTCAGGCTGGGGACCTTGCAGTGCTCTGGCTTTGGGTAAGTGTAAGCATATTCCGAGAGTGAGGGTAAGAGAAACAAAGACAAGTTACCTGAAATGGGCTCTAGAAAGGGTGACCTGTCAGCTCTGAATAGAACTGGTTTCTAGGTTTTTGAACTTAAATGTCATCTGGAATTAATAACAACTCTCTAGTCTGTTTTGGGGTCCTTATTCCGTGGCGGTCTATATTAAATAAATGTCAGTCCATTCCTTTCCCACCCAATCACCTCCAAAGTTTGAAGCAGAAGCAGAACCCACATAACTTTTTCTTCACCAGCTGGGGAGATCAAATTTTAACAGTATTAATTAGTTAACAGATTCCACTGTGCTATTCATGTAACAGAGCTGTGCCCCAGGTCCTTTCTTATCCAATGCACGTTGACTCTACCTAATGAACGAAAACAGAGCCACTGCTTCCAAAACTGAATCTTTTTTTCTAAGCAAATGTTATTGTAACATCTGGCTGTGCCAGATAATTTCTCTTAAGAAGAACTGTGGAAAGTTTAATCTTTCACTGACTGTGGCAGTGAGTTGCAAATGCCATATGTTTTCTGGAAGAAAGTTGGCAAAGCGCACGCTGGGTTTCCTGTAGGGATGAACCTTTCCTAATTTTACTCAGAGTTGTGTGGGAGCCCTGAAGGTTGAAAGCTTCTGTTTGGTTGTACTTCTTGTTTGTGTTTGTTGGAAAATATGTACCACACACAGAGCATCCTGCTAGCTAAACTAAAAGTGTGGTGAAGCACAAGACACTTTAATATTATTGGAAAGATAAACCAGGCTGGATCATCTCCTTACAGCAGGTGTTGTACATACCTGGCTCATTTTTCTTGCAGGAAACACAGAACAAGGATCTGGTATAATTTTATCCTAGGACCGGGTCACATGAAGGTACTTTTCCAAGAGGACACTGAAATTATGGTATAGCAAATGCCGGGCTCAAATAGGATAAGCTTTCAGGACCTTGAGGTTTCTGGTTCTTGTCAAATTTTGAGCAGTAAAATAATTTTCAATATTGAAATAATTGGCACAATAGTTAATAACTTCAAAACATTTCAGTAATTTTCTCAAAGTCTTTGAAATGTCTACCTTGCAAATTGAACATAAAACCCTCAGAAAGACTGCAGGTTATAAAACAGATCTCAGCATTATTTTTGCGTCTACGATACCCTGAAAAAAATCACAGCTTTTACTGGGAAACAAAATTATATTGGTTTGGAATACGAGGTCGCTGATTTTTTGAGACCTCATGCTGTTTCTACTTTATACTGGAATGCCATTTAAGTTGTATTCAATATTAGCAAATATATTTTCCAGCACATTCTGAACCTTAGGAAGTGAATCCAGCTGTTACTCAAAGACTAAGGACATCCTATAATTTTTTTTTTACAGTAGGAATCTGCACTAGAGACTGACCTGCCTGATTCTGATTCATATTTATTTTCTATGGTATATCAATAACCTGGTAAAAGAAGTTTAATTGCCATTTTAACAAAATTGCTAAATCTACCTCGCATTCTTTTATGGTTTTTTTTGCTACAAAAGGCAACCTAGTCCTTTGGAGTGGCACTTCCAAACTGTCTTGATCTAAAACCAGCTGAGCACCATCTTCAGCATTTTATGTCCCTTCTCACAAACACAACATTAACAACAAAACCAGCAATAATAAAAATAACTAAACAAACACCCCTCCACAAGCCTGCATTCTAATTTTGTAGAAGAATTCATGTGGAAATCCTGATCTGGTAGTTCTGGGGGTTTCCTTTCAAATTTTAATCTTAAGGAGCGTGCATTGCCGTTCCCATATTGCTTTTAATTTTAACAGTAGAGAAGGAATGGCTTTTCACGTAGGCATAAATATTTCTACATGCATTTTTTTATTCAATAAGGAGTGTGCTGTTATTTGTTTTTTGATTAAATGTAGTCAACACAGTGTCAGCATTCGGATTAAAAATATCCCATGAACTCTACCCTGACACATAGAAATAACCAAGCTTGAGCACCATGGCCTTTATTCCATCAGCTTATTAGAATGAACATAATGTTTCCTGAGGGCCTCTAGTTAATGACAGAGTGGATCCAAAAAAGAAATTGGGAGCCTAAATTTCCAGTTGTAAAGTTCAAAAGTTCTGCTTTGGTACCATCTACTCCTGGGCTCTGCACAACAGTCTCCGGGGTTTAATGTTGCAGTTTCCAAGACAGTAGAAAATCTGCTTCTGAACAGATAGAAGCTAAAAATAGTGAAAGAAAAGAAAGTTCAAGCTTTCACGAATCATGATGAGGCTGGGAAGCTCAGTACCGAGTTAGTCCCTGAATCCATCAAGATCCATAAACTTGATGCACCTTTTTCCGTTTTATCAGAGGAGGTGATCAGATAGGGATCTGACCTGGACTAGTGTTTGCACAAAAGTCCTCAGAACTGTCTACTGGAGCAGTCTTTGCACAAAAATCTGGTCTCCTGTTTCAGGTCCTCTGCTGCATCTGCATCCCCTTCGGCAGACCCACCCCCTGAGCTCAGCTCATCTGCTCCCAGGACCAGAGCTCCGGGAGCTGGCTGATATCTGCATTCACTTTGCTGTCACATCTTTTGGGGTGTGGGCTGCTTCAAAAGCAGCTCTTCAGATGAGTGTCAGTCGCAGGTCTTTTAACTTTTGAAGGATAAATGCTGCCTTCAAATTGTAACACTTTTCCCTGCATAAATTTCCCTTTAGTAATTGAGTGGCAGTTGCCGAATGATCCGGTTACATCTCATAGGTGGCTGAATTAGGCTGAAAATAGCTGCTAAAGGAGAAAATGGCATAAGGAGGGGAAGAAAGATGAGAATTAGCCTCTCAAATGGAACTTGTGCTTTTAAATTAGATGCATGATAGAGGATGACAGAAAAGTGATAGGAGCTGCAATCTTTACTCGTATTCCTATGGACTTCAAAGGGAGCTTTCCCCTTTGAGAACTGCAGGATCAGACATCCTATCTGTACTTGTTTCTTTCGGCGTCTGGCTCTTACTTGTGTTGTCAGGAGAGCTTTTCTCACCATATGGGACTTGTGAAACGTTTTTAAAGCCCTTGGTGATGTTCAGTCTGTTGCCTACTTCGCTGGGCACTCCTTACACCTTTCTAAAAAGTGCCACTGCAGACAAAACTTTAATTTGCACTTAAATGTGGGAAGCTTTCCTTTTATAGAACATTTTTTTACAGTATTTGACTCTTACTGCAGCTTTTGAAAAAGTAGACTCGAAAAAACTGGCTTGCCCCATGCTGCCTCAAGAGAACTGGAGCGTGTCCTTTTCACTTATTACTGTTAGACTTCACTTCTTCCTTTTCCTGCCTGAAACTAAAATGTTCCTTTTTTTGAACAAATGTTTGTCCCTTTCAGGCCATGGGATGCAGAATGGCTCTTGGGCTGCTCTTTCAAGCTGGTGAAAGCAGAAAGTTAATCATTCGGTCCAGGTTTCTGGGTAAAAATGAATCAGTTGATATTATTAAACATGAAGAAGACATAAGTGTTGCTGTGTAAAAATGTGTCTCGTGTTCCATAATGAGGACCTGATTTTGTGTGTCCTCCAGTCATCCTAAATGCTGGTTTAGACTTTCTAAACTGTGGCACAGCCCAGTTCAAAGGTATTTGTTGTAATTTTTCACTGCTGCATCAATAGAGCAAGAGAGGATTGGTGAGTGCTGGAGAAGGTTCTTGTGGCATGGTCACTGCGTGCACATAACGAGAGGTGTTGTGCTACTAGCTCAGGCTGATGGAATATTTTGAGGGGGGAGGAGTCTTAAAAATTGTACTGAATACTCATGGTAAAAAATGTTCTGATAGCTTTAGGCTATTCTGAAAGAGCAGGAAGTATCCTTATACAGCAATAAACATTTTAATTCCAGAATCATTTATGTTGGGAAAGACCTCTAAGATTACTGAGTCCAGCATTTGACTGATCATCAGGTTGTCAACCAGACCAGAGCACTAAGTGCCACATCCAGTTGTTTCTTGGACACCTCCAGGGATGGTGGCTCCACCACCTTGAATTCTTTTTTGGTGGTAGTTTAGGGGATGAGGTTAATTACAGCAGACATGGCAAATATTTAATTTATTCCCTTGTTATAAATTGTGATTTCCTTCAAAAGATAACATTGTTCATTGTCTGCTGCACCCATCCTGTGAATATCTGTAAATAGACTTACATTTTTAAAAAGACTTTTTTTTGTCAGTAGACTCTTCTTGCAGACTTAGAACACCTAAGTTTCTCCAGTAACCTTTTCTTTCCATTTATCCTCTGGCATTCTACTGATCTAGTTTACATATTTCCTCTGGCTCAAGTGATTTGAGATACTGAGGGTGAAAATCATGACAGAAGACTCAAAAGAAATCATTTGGTTAAACCTCTGGGTGGCCATCAAAAAAATCTTGTTTCAAATGCCTTTCTGCTGTGCAGAAATGAACAGAACCTCATTGTGACATTCAGCTTTGATCAAATGTCATATCTGGGATTCCTTCTGCACAGCAGTGTTTTTATAATAAGAGCTATCATAACACTGCAGCTCAGATCTAAAATGGCACGAAAGGACAGCCTGGGAGCTGGATGCTTTTTCCAATGGATCATAAATCCTTGGCATTGTCTGGAAGAGGGAAGTTTTAAATTAGCAGCACCTTCTTTGGGTTTTGGCATCATCCAGATGCTGGTGTATTCTGACATAGACTTCCTTTGTGGCCTTGCATGAGTCACTCAAGCTCCCTTGATTTTTGTCTCTAGATTTATCTTTAGAGATAATCAGTTTTTTTTTTTCCTCAAGGAGAATAAAGTTCAGATAAATTAGGATTATGTTGATGAAACTTCAGAATCTGTGACTTTAACAACATGGTACAAACTTATCTGTGATTCTGGCCTTCTGTGAAACGCATGATATATTTTGCTTCTCCTCTCTTGTGTCTTTTTTGTTAAATTATTTACTCTTGTTCATATTAATAATTCTTGCCCTGCTTCAATGATTACAGAGAGAATCTGGGGTTTTTTTAACATGCAACTCCAGCATAGATGTCTTACCTATAATTTCCAAAAAAATATTTATAAATTATTCCCCACATGTACAAAACCACACACCCCTAGTCAAAACCATAAAAACATGATGTGTGAAGTTTTATCTTTGCAAATGTAACTGCAGAACCAAGGAAGCCAGCAAAAAAGGAAAATTGTACATATAAATTGCATCATATTTAAATGATAAGCTTTAAATGACTATTTGAATGACAATTTGCTGTGTTCAGCCTCATGAGCTGACCACATTAATGCTCTAAAACGCTCAGTATTCCTCCTCCTTCAGCTCACTTTCTTATCCATCACATCAATAATCCTTCCACCTGCTGCTGATTTCTCTAGGGTGAGTGGCCCAGTCATTTGTTTGTCATCAAATAACATCCTATTAAAAGATGTAACTACTAAAATGAGATAAGTATGACTTGGAATTCTACTGTCTGCTTAGGTGCTGGCTTAAATCCTGGAAGTGGTCTCATCTCATTCTTCATCAGGACTATAAAAGTCAACCAAAGAAATCCTTTGCTGGCTAGATTGGTATGGATGCCTTTCCCATCTGCTTTTTCATTTATTTTGATACCAAAGGCCTTGTTCTCCTCGTCTTTGTTTTAAGTTTGTAAAGTCGTTGTTTTAAGTAATTAAGATGCCCACGAGTGAAAAAGTGTCTAAGTGGTGAAAACAAAGTCAAGTAAAGATTAAATACAGGGAGAAGGGAGGGGAGAGAAGAAGAGGGGAAAGGAAGAAACCTGAAATAGGCCTCTAAATTAAAAGTGAATGATTTTTGTTAAAACTCGAGATAGACATCCTTTTGTTTGAAGAAGTCAAAAGGAAAAGTATTGTCTCTTTTCTATCATCTAGCAACCATTCAAACAGAACATGAAGACATTTGAAGTGAATTTGCCACTCTCCAACTCGTTATTAAAAGCAACATATCTAGATTTGAGGGTTCAAGTATTTCCTTCTGAATAAGCCAGCAGTGGAGGACAAGGGAGGGAACTGTTGTGAATATGGTTGTTTCTGGTGATGGACTTCAGGAATGAAACACAGGTGAGTGGTACCAACAATCTTTACTTTTGAGTGACAGGAAAAGACATTTGTTCAGAACAAATATAGTAGGAAAATGCTGGCTTTATCATGAAGCAAATGCTAGGGCTCAGGGTCCAGCAGATTTCATCGTGCTGTGGCACTTATGTCAGCTACCATAAAATACAGATCCTTGGAATACTTTCCAGGCCAAAATGAACACTTAGGTTTTAAATGTTTTCCTTATATCTTTTACTTATTTCTCTTACATTGCAGTCAATTATGTATTTCAGCAACTAGGCAGTTGTGTTCTGCATTTCAAATGAGGGAAAAAAGGAAAATTATCAAGATTAACTTGTGATATTTGTAGGTCTGGTTGACAAGGTGGTGATCAGTCAAATGTTGGACTCAGTGATTTTAGAGGTTTTTCCTTACCTGAATGATTCTGTGATTCTGCAATTAAAATGTTTATTGCTGTATAAGGATACTTCCTGCTCTTTCAGAATAGCCTAAAGCTATCAGAACATTTTTTACCATAGCTATTCATCACAACTTTTAAGACTTCTCCATTAAAATTTGTAGGTGAGCCCAGCTTATGCAGCAAAGGAAATAGGTTAAATGCAAAACAAGCATTGAGCAATAAGCCGTGAGGAAGGTTCCTGACGAGCATGATTGCATGAGAGTTTGTTTCACCAGAGAGCTATAAAGCTTCCTTGAGGGAAGACATTCCCACTGGTTTCCTGGGTTCAATATCCCTATCCTCTCTCCAAAGCTTCTTGTATTTCTTCTACGTTACCATTTAGTCAGCCAAGTGCTTTATTTCCTTTATTTTCTCTTATATCTTTCCCCTTTCTCCCCCTATTTCCTACCACTCTGTTAAACCACCAGGTCAAAATGAGTCTTTACAAAACCCATTGAGATGCCATTATATTCACATCTGATTTATTTCTCATGAAAGAGTCTTTTCTCTTCGCTGGTGCTACTCAATCTGTATAAACTGGCTATTTTAGTCCACGATGGTTTTTATGACAAATCAGACACCGCACTGGTGAGGTGAGAATGCCACATCAGGAGAGGCTTCCCTCAGGCTCCAAAATGCAAAGCAGTCCTGGGAATCTCTCATATTTGATTGATACTGTCATATTTGAAGTGAAACCCAGAGGTGAGCAAATTGATGGGCATCACATTAAAGGCTTTTCTTATGAAGACTGAACACGATTTCTGTCAAAAAGCTGAACCTGCCTTTCACTGGAAGGCTTTTTAAATCTGTGGCTGGCAGAGCTGACTTCACAATTAATAAATATCATACCTGTGTGCATATGCAGTTGCCTATAACAGTGTCAATTCCAGTGAAATCTGTGGAGTTTTGTGTCTGTAAAGGCAGTGGAAAGTTCCGTGACACATTTCTGGTGGCAGCAGCAACGAAGTACAACTCCTTCCCAACAGGTCTTGAATACCTGATATGGCATTTTAGCCTGAGGAATTGCAATATGCAAACTGATGTGGAAAAGCTCTACGGAGCTTCTGAATGGTGCAGCATGTCACAAAACCCAGAAACAACTTTATTTTCAAAAATAGAAGAGCTGAACACATACATGGACATTCTCTCCTGGGACTATGTTGCACAATACTATTGCTGACCCATTTTTAAAGGGAATAATCATACAAGATTAAATATTGCACAGTTACAAAGAATTATTTACTTTAGAAAATTTTTTTTCCTTTTTTGGAAAACCTGCAATATATATTTAGTTCTTTTAGCAAAAAAGAACTTATTAAACAAATGTATAATGCTTCCTTTTTTGTCTGCCGTGGGGTTAATAGTGCATTAAGCATGGTAAGATTAATTTAGATGTTTTATTGCCCTTTATTAAGCCAAACGATATTATTTCAGGAATGAGTGATTGCAGCTTGTGGTATCAGTGTTCTAAAGAGATGCCAATGTGGAAATAGCAGAGATCTTCACATATATTAAACCAACTGCTAGCAATCCCTCAGAGCAGCCTACAATTAATTAACAGTAGCTTTTGATGATCTAAAAATGGAAAAGTAGTTTACATTTTATCATCTGTGTACTGAGAACTCATACTTTCTGTTTTCCTGGAGCCATCCATTTATTTGCTTCTTTCAGTTCTTCACTGAAAGACTGGGGCAACAGGTAGGGGGGAAATGATTTTATATTTAAGAAGTGGGAAGGGAAGAAACCTCAAACTACCTTGTGCTGGGAAGAATGGGTCACTTCCTGGGGGTGCTGAGGCCAACTGAGCTGCTGTAGAGTGGTGTGTCCCATATGCCCAAGGAGATAAATTATCCACAGTATGAAAAAGAGACTGGTTGGTTGGTTTGTTTGCTTCTTTTTTTGTTTGTGTGTTTGTTTGTTTGTTTGTTTGTTTGTTTTGAACCTGACATGTCCCAGTATCTGTTGATATTCCTTTTATTGTAAAAAGACAACGAATAATTATTCCTCACTCATCAGAACCTCAAGTGCATGGATCTCAGGCAATAATCTGAAAAAGCAAATCACCTATTTTCAAACAAAAACTAGATTAATTGACATTGTTCACAACATTTTAGTAGGTGGGCATGATTCATCCAGATCACCACATTCCATTTTGTCCTTGATATATGAATGCTTTATTAATGATAAACTAATGAAGACAAGATCTAAATCCTGGCTTTACTGTTCGTCCATTTTCTTCCAGCCTTTTCAAGTTAGATTATAAAAACCTTCTCTTAAAGATATAGATCAAATCAGATGAGTAAATCTCTGAAAAAAACCTCAAGAAAACACAGGAGAAGACAAGTTATTGAAACATGTAATTTTGAAATTCAAACTATTAAAATTGTCCCATCAGAAAATGTTCTAAAACATCACTGATGAATGATTGCATAAACAATGGGGATAGAGAAAATGGATCTTAGGAAGCTCACATTTCCAACAGTATTTGCATAGGTCATCAGATTTCTATCCTTTGCGGTCTATTTTGTCTTATCTTTACCCTTCGGGCATCTCCTTGTTTCCTTGTCACTCCTAGCAGAGTCAAAAATGCCCATGAGAGATTCACATCTGTAGAGAGAGAATTCTGAGACAATCCAACATCTGCAGGCTCAAGATTGGAATGATAACCCAATCACCTATCAAGCATGCAAATGCTTATTTTAAAAAACAGATGAAACTAAATATGACAAAGTTGTATTTAAAAGAATTCTCAATTATTTCATTGAACCTGAAATCTCTCATAACCCCAGCTCTCATTTGTAGGAAGCATTTCGTGACTCTTAAAAACTGTGGATGGCATAACCTTTTAAAAATACTAGGCTTTTTTTAAAACCATAAAACACAGCTGAGTGAATATATAAAGCAAATCAGTTGTGTCTGGCATTAGACCCAAATTCACTTTTAGAGTCACAGCCTATAAATGGCTGAGCTTTTAGGAGACACATTCCGGTTTCTGCTCTGGGCACTTAACGACTGTGCCTAAGTAGCTGAATGCCCAGTGATCGACCACAAACCCTTTCACATCTCTTTTTGTGATCCAGGTGATGAGGCTTAGGTTATTGCAAATACATTTTCCCAGGAATGAAAATTCCTTTGCAAAAAGTGCCTAGTTCCAGTTAGAAATCCTCAGTGAAGGAAAGCGCTGTGCCACATCCATCACCCTGGGTCAGCCCAGATGGTTTGAGCATATGGCAGCAGTGAAGTTGTCACCGTGGTACCCCTGAGTCCCCAAGTCATGTGCCCAAACAAAGATGTTGCTCTCTTTACTGAGCTGGCCTTTGAGGGAACAAGCAGAATTTCCCTTCGGGTGTCATCTGCTAATTTTGGCTCCCTGTAAACCACCAGCAAACCGGCTTCAAAGGCAAACATGCACTAAGACAGGGATTCCCCAAGGGGCTTTATCAGATAAATTATTTTAAACGCTTCTGGCCAGGAGAGGTCTGATGAAGACAGATGGCAAAATGGAGGAGTCTCTTTCCAAAGGGAAGGAATTTTTTTTCAAGCTTTGCTGCAATGCCACTGTGTTTCTGGGAAAGATTTATGAACTGGGTCTGCACAGAAAAAAAAATCGTAAGTGTTGGTGAACTATCCCAAATTTTTATAATAGCACAGGTTCTTTTTTTCGTAACTATTATCTTTCTAAGAATGCTTTCATTGGGGTGCGTTTTTAGCAGGAGATATTAACCAACTGGGGCCGCATTAATGTGAGAGTTGGGAATATCGCCTCCCTTTTATGCACAAGAAGGAAAGCAGAGATGAAGCTCCTTGCATAACACAGTGCACGAGTCACTTTAAATGGGTGAAACACCAGAAGGAAAACTAATGAGCACAAGTAATTACTGAAAATGGGTAGTGAGAAGAAACACAGAAGGTAAGGCAAAGTGTAAAACCTCTGTGTGAAGGAGAAGCACCACGAATTTAGCCTTGCACTGGGGACGCTGAGTGCAGCGACTGTGTTTGTGCTACTGCCCCTAAACCAGGGTGAGAGCCCTTCTCTCAAACATTTTCACAACTGATGATAAAATGCAGCTTTTCTCTGTCGGGTGGCTGACTCCCTGGTTGTCACCTGGTGTCTGTGGCATGTCACCCACAAAGGGAGCAGGGATGAGCAGCAGCTGGAGCAGCCCAAGGTCTGCCTGAGCAGGGGGCAGACAAAGCAGAGGTGACTTGTTACATGGCTCGAAGGATCAGTCAGGACTCACTACTGAAGGGTAACAGGAGGGAGCCACGCTTTGTGGCTCTCAGTACATCTCTGAAAGCATGAAAGGCTTTTGGCTGGGTATCACAGAACGGAGTCCTTCAGAAAAAATGGATAAAAATGTTCAAGCTTTGGTTGTCTCTTCAAAAGGGAGGGCAGAGCAAGCCTAACTTCGCTGTCTGGCGTGTGCTTCTGGCACCATCTCCACTTCTTCCCCTGAGCCTACAGAAGAAAGCCTTCCTTTTGGACTCGTCCCAGAAAATTTATGTTTCACAAATATATTTTCTTATAATAAAATATTATTTGGCATTCAGACAAGTCCTTCTGCATGCTGTGTCTCATTTGCAGAAGACTCTACTTTATTGCTGGCTGCTGATCAAACTCTGTCTTTAGGATTTCTGCAGTGGGCTCACAATTAAGAACAAGTCCAAACCATAACGAGTGCTACAAATTATTCTGGGTATCTTGAACTTCATTTTCTCATGCTAAACCTACTGTTTATAATATTGAAATAGTATCATAAAGAACACTGGATAGGAAAGTTTCCTTGGAAAACACTTTCAAAGTATATCACAGGAGTCATACCAAGATTTCATAAACCTTTATGATAGAAACACTACTTTATTTATGGTATAATTTTTCTAAATGGGGATAATTGCTGTAGTTAGTACCAGAGTAGGGCAATCTGTAAATTAAAAAAGCAAATTTCTTTAATTATGTTTTTAAAATTTCAAGCTATTTTTTTGTGAAAGATTTTTAGTTGAAATTAAAAATATTATTAAAGTTTGGTGTGGGTTTTTTTTTTTTGTTCTTCAATTGATACAACATTTTAGAGCCATGTGCCTCAGGATTGTTCCTTGTAAGCTTTGGGACACAGGAAAGAATGATATCTGCATTCTCTTCTGTTGTAAACACATAATTTCCCAGTCCTAAATTTTGTATTCTCTTCTGACGGCATAAAAATTATTGGGCTTTGTTTTTTATTTGTCACCTGGGTGTTGCAAAGCAATGGCACCAGCTTGCTTGGCTGTGCTGCAAAAGGGAGAATTTTGTAGTTGTGTGACACAGATCCAAGCCAAAATAAAAAGTTGTCAGCTACATGATTCTGGGCTGATATTTTCTGAGTTTCCTGAGCCTTGTGCTTGCCAAGGAGCTTATTTCTCAGGGAATAATATTAGCTGGGTATTTACATTTACAGCATTTCAAATCAGTCTGTTTAAGCCCAGGGACCTTGTCAGAGCACACAGATTTTTCTGGAGCCCCTTTTTTTTGTGGCATTTCAGGCTCACAGCCATGGAGCTTTCTGTTAAATCAGGCTCTCCACCTGTGCTGAAGGATCTTTGATGTCACCCGGTGGAAATGGACTTCCTAATATTGGTGTCAAAGCAAATGGAAAAAGGGACACAATATTTTATTATTTGCTTTGGTTTGGGTTCTTTTATTCCATAACTCAAAAGATTGGAAAATAGATCTTATTCAATACCGAACTCAATAGCTCAGGCGCCTCCATTCCTCATGTTGGTTTTAGGAATGCAGTTGTTACTTGTTACAGCGCCTCGGATTGAAAAAAAAAGACCAAAAAAAGTAGACAATTGTTGTGTTTTAAGCTTGTTGAATTCTGACAAAAATCAGGCTGAGAGAAATTTGTTAACCATCATGATTTAAACCCCTTATTTCTGTATTTGGTAATTCATACCACCCTGTACAAATACAAGGTACCGTGTTTCTGCCTTTAACCAACTGCAGCTGCTGTTCGATTTCAAAGAAGCTGCTGTTCTTGCTCTTAAGGAAAAGAAGTTCTGGTAGTTTAATTTGCTATCTAATGCTTATCACGAACTTCAGTTTTAGTTGCTTTTATATTTCCCACATCTTAGCATTTGGGGTTGAAATGTGCAATGCAGAGGCTCTGCTTAAGGTGCAGTTGTTCGAGGAACTTCCAAATAAAATGCATTCAATGAAGATATATAAGGTGAGGGCATTTATATTTGTGGGTATATATATAATTATATATATATATATTTAAAGCAACAGCAAAAATATCCTCTAAACAAGATCTACCAAATAAACATTGGCATCTTTTAACAGGATAAAAGCAAGAAAACAAACAACAAAAAAAGATAATCCCCTACTTTGTTGAAGAGATCTTGTGTTTTAGTTTGTGTTTAGAGCTCTTCTATCACTGGGAGGCCACCTATTGCCTTGCCATGCAAATTTGACTGTGATGAATGTCCCTGAGAAAGGCACTCAGCAGCAATTTGTAGGTTTGGAAACTGAATTACCTGGAGTTTTGGCTTGGTTTAACCTGTTTCATCCTCTGATCTGTGCAGTTCTGGGCTCACCCAGGCACCATCACCTCAGCAGGGCTAAACATCCAGCTGCCCATTGTGAAAATGTCCACAGGGAAGTGATATCACATCATTCACCATCCACACCAAAATCCAAACGGACAGGGACTCTGCCAAATCTCTCTCTGGCACATCCTTATTTCCAAAGCCTCATATTTTTAACAACAATTTTCTATTTTTTTGTTTGTTTTTTTGTTTGGTGGGTGTTTTTTGTGGGGTTTTTTTTGTTTGTTTGTTTGTTTGTTTTGTTGTTGTGGATTCTTTTGGGTTTTGGGTTCTTTGGGGTTTTTGGTTTTGGTTTTGTTTTGTTTTTTGGGTTTTTTTTAATTACAAAAAAATATATTTATATTTTGTATTCATTTTGACTACATTACTGGGGACCCAAAATTTAACTTGGGACCCGAAACTTACCTGTAAACAGTAGAATTTGAGACCATTTCAGTAGCTCTAATGAGAGTTTTACCAGATCACACATCACAGGTTTTGTATAATTCAAAGGTTAGGAGAAAAGGTCAGCTGCGTCCAGGTTATCTGATAAAACTAATAACAAATTATTTACCTTTCTGGATAAAGAGACATTTTTTGCTTTATTTTTCAGGTACTTAATAGTTGCTACTCAGAAAAAAATCGTCGTTCTTCCTCACCTGCGCACTTTTTCTCTAAACTGATACATTACATTTTAAAAAGATTGGTTTCATTGTTTTTAATTGAGTCAATGTGATTCATATCTTAGAGGTATTTCTTCCCATTTTAACCAGTTTATGAAAAGGTGTTAGAAGAAGAAGTTCCTGTGGCTAAAAGGCTCAAATATATTGTCGTAGTAGCTGCATTCCCACTTTCAGCACAGAGTATAAACCACAGAAATCTGGATTTCTTAAGAAACCTTCAGGAACTGAATGAACTGCGCTTGGCAGATGCAGCAGGAACAAGGACGTGCTGATTTTATCACTGATTGCTGTCACCGAGGAGCCTCAGGTGCAAAATACCACACTGATCATTGGTTTGTGGTGTTTTTCTCAGTGGAACCTACACCTGGGAAGAAAGGTCTGCACAAACGAGTCTGGGCCTGAATGATGTGTGAAAGGAAATTCTGCAAAATGCAAAGCCAGATCTAGTCCTAGATTTAGGAAAAAATATGAGACTCCTCATTTTCTCCACCTTTCAATGAAGGGCATTGCTGAGGCACTCTTTCAGGGTAGCTTATCTAAGTTTCATGATGTCTTTGCCTCTCCATTAGCTTCACCAGTCTTGATTTCCTGGGGGGGATGTCCCAAAATGTTGATGTCAAAGCATATCCCCGTGTGCACAGACAACCAGCTTGTGCTGTGGTGGTGGGGATTGGTGCTGAACTGCTTATCAGTGCCTGCCTCAATGCTCAGTGCCTCCAGCTATGCCTGAAATGGACAATCAGCTCTATCTATTTCAGCAAAGAGCCATTAGGAAACCCTGAATAAATACCTATTAGAAGCATTGTGTATGCAAATGTGTCTAACAGTCTTCCTAGTAATGAGCCCTGCATAAGTGCCTCCTGATGAACACACTGCACAACCACGAGTTAGGCTGAATGCTTCCAGTTCTGCTTCCAGTATTGGTATTGGTGTAAGTCAGAGTGAAAATCAGATTTTGCAAAGTTGGCAGCACCAGAGTAATAAAGACTCTGCCAGTTGGGACTTTTTAACAGCATGTTCAACCTGCCTCAAAACACTGATATCAAAATAAGGAACAGAAAACAGGATTAACTTCTGCTGTCCAGACAGAGAACTGAGGAACCAAAAGACTGAGTGCTCTGGAAACTGGTAGCAGAGCTGAAAATCGATATACTCAGTGCTTAATACAGATAGCTCAGCTCCAGCCCATGCCACCAGTCCCTCCATCCGAATGGATATGTCACCAGAGATACACTCTGGTTAATATGATCCCCAGAAGAAAAGGCAGCTGCTGAGAGGGCTTTTGATACAGGCCAGGGTATACTGCAAATGGTTCTAAATATGGAGAGGAAAATGAGTAAAAGCAAGGGAAGGACAATGAAGTCTTTATGGTGTGGAAGCAATTCTGTTGATGAACAGCAGCTCTCAAGAATTCAAGTTTCATAACTGGTGCTAAAACTGTAAGGCAGTGTGGGATTGTAATGTTGTGTAAGGGACCGAGGCCAAACTTCAATCTAATTTTGTGTGTGTCCCACATACAAAAACATAGGATGAGAAGTGCTTTGAAGACATCTTTGGATCTGTTGTTTCTGCAGCAAGAAATGTCACCTGATGATAACTCAGATGGACACTTTCACCTTATGAAAAAATCATCCTCAGCAATTTATACCAAATTTAAAATCCAATTCTTTACATCAGTCTCACTAAATGTTTCATAGAATGGAAGGAGCTGCCACAGAGGAAATATTTTTTTAAATAATAATTTGTAATTTCCATGACAAGGCTCAATATGGCTGTTATATTCTGAGGGTGGGGAGAAACAAAACAAAACAGGAGGAGAGAAAGGCAAAAAAAGGCGAGTCTCGGCAGTCAGCTAATTGTGTTTCTGTACAGAGAAAAGAGATTTCCTATGACACTGCTCCCAGGAGCACGAGCATGGCTTAAAAGCATTCTCCTGTTGGGTGGAAGTTTGCGTGCCTGTTTGATTGAGTGGAAGGAGTGCAGGGCAGAAATGAGAACACAAATCCATGTTTTGGCTGCCACACGGTCAACACAGTAATAGGTCAGCAGAAACATAAAAACACAATCACGAGCTGTCGTCAGGGCAGTGAGTGAGCAAAATTAGCTGGGCAAGAAGCCAAGGGAAAGGAGAAGAGGTCTTCTGTTGTTCTTGGAGTTCATCAAGAGGCGCTAAAGGAGCAAAATGAAATCTCTTTCTGTTGAAACAGAGATCTGTGTTCAAATCTGCATGTGGAGTTTCATTATGTGTGGCATAACACAGCTGCCATGTTCTCTCCCCTGAGCTAAGTAAACTTTGAGGCCGAGGAAGTTGATGGTGTGTGTGTGTAAATAGTGCACATTTAGTTTGTACCACGTTGCAAAAATGTTGGTGTAGCGTGTTTGGGGTGGGTGCAATACTCAGTAATATTAAAGCCGAGAGTCATTGCAAGTAAATGGTTAAAACTTTATGTACAATTTTTGCAGATGTTGCTTTGCTCTAAAAACACAACAGTCGTGAGCACTGAGAACTTCAAGTCTATTTTTTAGTACTTTCCTTTTCTGAAAGACAGGGAAATAGTCTCCAGTGTTCAGCTCTGAGAAGGAACCGTAAAAGTTTATATAACCAGCTTAAAACATTATGTCCACATGCAAAAGGACACACATGTAAAGTTCCGTGTCTGCACCTTCCAATACTGAAAACAAGGATTTCAAAAGGAATATTTCAAAAGGAATTTGTTATAGCCCTTTAGTGCTAGATTCAAAATCATATTTCATGTTCCAGTATCTGCCTTTACACTCACTATCAGTAGTGAGATAAGTTTAAAATGACAACACTCTGATAAAACTTAACACAGAAAGAGCAAATCACTTTCTCAAGCAAAGGGAGTTTTAAAGGACGAGTAATTTCTTGCTCTTCCTATCACACTTCTGACTGGCCTTGGGGGCAGGAATGTGTTGGACAAAGTGGCAAAAAATGTAGAAATATAAAGAGCAATGATACAACTTCTGCGGCAGATTGATTTACATGACAGTGATGGATTTCTTGAAGCCTCATGAAGATTTGATCTTGTACGGAAGGCAAACCATTAAAAAGACATTATGGAATCATTATGTAGCTATACAAATTTGTTGTATATTCCTTTATATGTTTGCTTGTATAAAAGAAACAGGGATCAAAAGCTCTCGGGCTTGTGAAACCTGTCGTTTGGCGTGGTACCAAATGATTCTGGTTGCCTTCATTATCTCAGTGGTCATCATTTCCTAGACAGGAGTTTTGCTTCACTTAACCAGCTGGCAAAGTGAGCATCCTTTCTTTTCTGACAATGATCACCTTCAAATTTCCCAAACGACTTTATTGATAAGCGGTTCATATGCAACTATGTTATGACCTTGATTTTTTGCTTTACTGAACCTCTTCATACGTGGAGATGTTTGGTATGAGACATCCTCTGCTGGTCTGAAGATCTCTCTTCGTGCCTGCATTCAGGACTTGCATTCAAACAGCAGGAAAAAGTGTAGTGATCTGGAAAGCATCTAAAGAATCTTTGTGGGTGCTTGAGGGAAAATGCAGATCTAACATAGGTCTTTTAGAGAACTGCAATATTACAGAACCAAAGAACGGCTGAGGTTGGAAGGGACCTCTGCAGATCATCCTGTCCAACACCCCTCCCCCAGGGTCCCTGCTGCCTCATGGCAGCTTGGTGTGCACCAGGACCCCAAATCTTCTGCAGAGCTGCTTGGCAGCCTCTGTTTGGGGTGGATTCCTCCTGAGACCCAGGATGTGTGGGGTGTCAGTGGGGCTGCAGGCTTGGCCTCTGTGAGAACCCCTACCTTGTCCATAGGTCTGGGCACATGTGAAAAGAGGTGATATTCGAAGGATAAGCAGGATTCCAGCTGCAAAACAACCGTCCAAAACCCACAGATTAAATACTTAGAGAAATGCTTCGAAAATATGTCCCCAAAACATAAAAAGAGCCTTTACAGTGAAATACACCCCACGAGTGAAATGATATTGTAAATTAGCTACTAAGCAGTCCAAATGTTTCTAAACTTCACAGTAATGACCCTTTAGGATGTTTTCATCTCAGTAACAGAGATAACCTGCTGCAAGTACTTGCCAAGCCTGATGGGGCAGGATAAACCTGCCTGCAGAGCTTTTAAGGTGCTGTAATGAAAAAGCTTTCACCTTCCTGTCTGATAAGTTTGAAACATTGAGTACATGTCAGAAAAACTGACGCTGAGGCAATACAGTCTTTTCAGCTGTGTTTTCATTCTTATCACAGTCTTCCCACCTGGGGGACAATGAGGAAGAACGCAAAATTCCTTGGCTTGTAGTACAACCAGCAAAGGGGTTTTTGCTTCCTCTGTTTCTGCACATGCAATGTAAGCTGCATTGACAGAGTAACACAATAACTTTTGCTTTTATGCCTTTCACATGAATGAAAGCAGATGAAAGCTGTTGGTACCATCATTATTTGCAACTCTGCGTGCGCTTTAACAGAGATTCATAAGCACAACCCTGACTATGACCCTTGCCGGGTGCAGAGGCTGCATGGATCGGAACCTGTAACTTAGCTTGCATATCAAAGTGAAGGATTTTTATATTCCTGAGCCAATAAGTCTATTCTGCAGATCAAACTACCCTCAAAAGGCTATAAAGTACATGGACATGGGTTATGTTAATCAGTCAGCACAACAGCTTCACACTGGGTGGTTTGTTCTTGGCAGTTCTAACAACCTGTACTCAAGAAAGGGCTGTTTTCTGCAGCAGAAATGAGTCAAAACCTTTTTGACACAAATGTGACTTGGGGTTTTTTAACCTGAATGTCAGTATGTTTTAAACTAAAAGAGGAGAGATTTAAATCAGATGTTAGAAAGAAATTCTGGTGAGGCCCTGGCACAGGGTGCCCAGAGAAGTTGTGGATGCCCCATTCCTGGAAATGTCCAAGGCCAGGTTGGATGGTGCTTGGAGCACCCTGGGCTATTGGAATTTTTCTCTGCCCATGGCAGGGGCGTTGGAATGAAATGATTTTTAAGGTCCCTTCCAACTCAAGCCATTCTCTGATACCATGATTCATTAATATCAATTTGCAGAATACAGGTCACTGGGAATAAGACAAGAATGCTCAAGGTGATGCCTTAGGTTTTAACTTTTATATTTTTCAAATCCTGTACTGTCTAGTGTGTAACTCTGACGTTTCTTGTGGCCTGTTAGCTGCTGTTCTCTCATGTTAGTTAGACGTAACAAACCTCTCTAGGTTTGCTCTTCAAGGACACCTAGATTGTCCCAGGCCCCAAAATATGTAAACTAAGGCCTCTGAAGAGGAGGGCAAACTTGGGGTAGTGACATCATTAACTGGGGTTGTAATTGGAGAACTGATCCTGATATGCAAATGGACCAAACTTATAAAAGTGTGAAGAACTCGTGACTTGTTGTTCATCTTGGGTGTAGCCTTTGACTCCCCAGGGTGTACCTTTGAAGGGCTTTCAAATAAATACCTACCTTTATTCCCTTATTCCTGTCTAGTCTCTGTTTTTAGGTGGTCACCTCAGGCATCAAAGGCAGACCTGTTTTGGCATTCTTCTAATGTGCTGCCCAAATACAAGAAAGAAGATTGAAAATACATAATTTCTCCCATATTTCCATTTAAGCATCTCCTGTAATTGCCATATTTAATGTGTACTCTGGAAATACTTTCTGACATGCAATCTTTCTACTTTTTTTTAACTTCTCTTTTATTTTCTAAGTAATGGATCTTTAATGAATTGTGACATGTACTTTACCTTGCTCATTATTAGCCTGACATGTGGCCTTTGTTTTGTCTCTCAGCCTGTGGGTGGCCATGCACTCACCTGTGAGCTTTGTTACCGGCCATGGAAGACTGATTTTATTGAAAAGTAAATGACTATCCCAGAATTGCTTTAACGTAATTGGAAAAAACGCTGTTTCTCTAAAGCCAGCCATGCGGTGCACTGAAGCCAAGAAAACGTCTCTCATTGACATCCCTTGGCTTTGGCTGGGGACCCCTGCCAATGTTTTATTTAAATGGGCTTTTAACAGTTTCACATATTCAACTCCAACCAATTCTCAAGTTCAACGAGAGTAAATGTTCTAGAGCTGAATTGTAATGTACCCTGCTAGTAAAAATATTCATTTGATTACAGTGGCTGGCTGCCACTGTGTTTGTTTTGAAAGTACAAGCTGGTGCTGCACTTTTCTGAAATCCAAGACTGGAAATTAGGCACAAGTGTCATATGTACAAAATAAAAACTATCAGAGATCTAAGAGCTTTGGAGTGAACTGGAGGGGGAAAAGGAAAAGAAAGAAGAAACACCTGCAGCAAGCCCTAGAAAAAGGAGAAACAAGCAACACCTTAAAAAACTTTGTGGACTTGGTAAGAGGTATCTCACAAAGGAAAAAGATTCTCAATTCTTGGGGCAGCTTAAAGAAAACCTGATTATCTCAGTTCAGTCCAGTATTTCAAGCCTCAGAAAACAAAGCACTTTTTATTACTATTACGTGTGTCTTGCCCTCAGTGTTGGCAAATTGTCTCTTTCTTTTCTGAAAATCGAGAATACAATTTTATCAAGTCTGCAGTGGAGAATTGCTTTATATATTTCAAAAGGTTTAAATTCATCATATATTTATTAAAAGGAAACCAACTGAGGACATTGAGATATTTAGGGCATTTTGTATTCATTTTTATTTTATGGGTAGTTTTCTGCTACAAAAACCACTGAAGTAATGTGGCAGGAGTGAATATTGATCTTTCCTCTTCCTCTGCAAAGCTCATGCAGGTCAAAAGTCTTCTTCCACCTTTCTGTGTTATGACAAAGCTGGGTTATTCCCCTTGAAAATAGTTTTTAACATTAGTCAGTGTTATGAACCGTGTCTAGTCTTCAGCTGAAAAAAAACCCTAAAGACTTTCTTCACCTCTAGTTTAACCCATTTTGAAGTAAACCTGCCAGAATCAAGCCTCAACAGCTTCTAAATGAAGTGCCATAACCCCAGCAGCATGGTGACACCTACGAGGAGTTCACAGGCAGGGCAGAAATTGAACTGTGTGGCTCAGTCCTGCCTGGAGACTTGAAAGCTTAAAGACAAAATGGGAAGGAGGGTTGCTAAAGGAAAAAATGATTATCCAGGAATAACTACTTGACATGATGGCCATTTTCATCAACGTTAATAATTTTCATTAACGTTATTGAACAAGAATTACAGGCCTTATTTTCAAGCTTCTATCTCCTTATAGGCAATTCATGTCACTCCTTATTTCCAATACATTATTAATTCTACCTTGCATCCTATTTCATTTTCTTTTATCTCTTTCGGATGCCCAGTTACTCTCAATTAAATATTAATAATCATCTTTTTAATTTACCCTGTAATTTGAAAACAGAGGAACGCTGCCATGGCTCTTGTCTTTCTCAGGGATGATATTTCTGAGCAGTGCTGGAGGATTCCAAGTGGGAATGCGTCCATCTCAGGGAGTATCGGGCCCGGGCTGACAGCACACGGATTGTCCTGCCACTCTTATCTGGTGGAGCTGTATGGAAGTGTCAGAAGGGACGAAAGGCTGCCCTGCACGTGCCGTTCATCCAGGAGGGCTGCTCTGGAGGGAACAAGCATCTGGGAGGAAGCAGAGACATCACCTGCTCAGACACAGCAAATGGATTTTGCCGTCGGAAACATGTCTCCCTTCCCGGGGTTTTTCCAGGCCTTTTGTGCCAGGGAATGAGCATCAGGCAGGCCATGAAGACAGGCAAGCTCTGCCTGTCATTGCCTGCAAATCAGGAATCTCTGTGGCGTGTGAAGCTGAGCATTCAAAATCCCTTTCATGGCAGCGTGTGGAAAAATTCACAAATCCAGAGGTTTACGTCCGAAAAGGACACAGAGGAGTCCTGGAACTTTATTCGAATAGAGAGGCCATGAGGCATTTCCCACAGGGTGTCTCAAATTGTTGGGGGATGCAGCCCTCTTTCATCCTAATTTCCTGTTCACATCTCCCTCTTCCTTCCACCGTTGGCTGAGATACTCTGAAGGCACAAAATTCCCAAATCGCCTGCTCTGTGCCCCCCTCTAACATGTACCCTCATTTTTTTTTTCTCTTTTATAACAAAACACTATTCATAATTCTCTTAAGCCTTTGTTCTTTTTCTCTAAGCTCAGTAATTTAACACAGCTTTGGCTGAGCACCAGTCCATATCAATTAGTAACATTTTCTAGAGTTGATGGTTTCTTCTGTTACTTCCCTATCTGTAAGTTCCTGGCGCTCTCTGTAAGCAGATCCTCGTGATCTGTTTATAAAGACACATTCACGTTATTCCTTTCAACAGGGCTGTGCTGCTCCAGGAGTGCTACTGGAAGCTCTACGTGCAGGTGAGCCACTGCTTACAGAGGATGGAAACAGCAGGAGGGTCACTGCTCTGCTTCAGGATTTTTAGGGTGGAGTTTGGGGTGTTTTAAGGCCACTGATTTGCTTATTAAGCAAGAATATAGTAAATTTCCACGCCCCCCAGCTTGATGATAAAAGAGAGATTTCACACTGACTTCCCCTCTTAGTGATGATTTCGGAGCCCACGGCTCATCAGCACATCCTCAGGCTGTGATGGATGTGTGCAGTCAAGGATATTGTCACCTTATCAATAGGATGAGGAGGGACATTAAACATGAGAACGTGTCAGTCTGAATCAACTTGAAAATACCTCATTTCAGGACAAGCTGTAAAGTGATTATTCATTTTAGATAGAAGTAGCTGCAGATTTATTCTTGTCTTCTTTTCCCTAAAAATGATCGATAATAAGATTTTTCTAAGCTGCCCCAAGAATTGAGAATCTTTATCCTTTGTGAGATATCTCTCACTGAGTGCATAAAGCTTTTTAATGTGTGCAGTTTACTAAATCAGGATTGCCTTAGACCTCACTCTGATTTGCAAATTAAAAACAAATAAAAAAATAAACCCTTGCATGTTCTTTGACTAATATATTTCAATGTTTTTCCCCTTTAATTAAAAAATGCTTTATTCAAATGGAAGCTCTGTACTTATGGAGAATGTGATGGTGTATGATGACCATGCAGGGAAAATGCTTTTTGTTAAGAATTAAATATATTTCTACCACCTGCTACTCAGAGTTGTCTTTAAAAAATGATGAGAAACATTTAGAAGATAAGGATTCTTTCCTATTGCATTCACACCTAGACAGCCATGCCTTTTAGTTCTGGACACAGATCCCCAGTGCTGTGTGTTAATAAATTAATCAACTGTTTCAGAAAGGATTTAAAAGACTTCAGTGTGTTTTATTTAAATGAATCCTGCTTATGTAAAACTTACCTATTTTTTTTCCATCTACAGCAGTTCTTGAGGTGCTAAAGGACAAGAAGAGGTCAGAATCTGAAAGAATTCAAGGAGGAAATTTGTTGAAATTTCCAAATATTTAACCAAGATTGTAATTACTGATGGAATTGAGGATTGATCATTTGCTTTTGGGGTAATTGGCTCAAATGCAATCCACGGTGCTCAATGGCAGGTACAGAGGTGTGGATGTGTGTGTGTGTGTCCTGGGAAGTCAAGTTAATCACCTAATGTTCATCGTGGGCAGAGATCTGGGACCACAAGCCAATACTATCCATACTATTGATAATCCTATAATTAAATAGGATTTATTATATTAAAGCAATGATTTGGTTTATTTTTATCCTCAGTGAGATTTTACTAATATTGCTGATATAATTAAGGTATAAGGAATTTTCCTTCAAGTGTAGCCATCAAAACTGTTTCCAGTTCAATCTCTGTTGAAATGTCTTATTCCTTTCCTGTTTTTATTTTACTTCAAAGGGTTTTAGTTGCTAGCTCAGATTAGAGAGAGGAAGAGTTAAAAAAAATCTCAACAAAAAACCCCCCAGAAAAGCAGAAAATGAAACTCCTTCAAGAAAATGATTTTTTCAGGAAAATAATTACTCCAGTTTCTGTGGTGAATATTTCGACTTTTGGCTGATTCTTTTACCTGAACTCTGAACTTGCTGCTAATGAGAAACTGGGGTCAGCTGTTCCCTAACCTCAACCAGAACAAGCAAACCTGAAGTTTCTACTTAAAATAGGTAATCTCTTATTTATTAGGGAGCATGGACTGATAAATTCTGAGAGGGCATTTCCAACATTACTTGTTCAGTAGCTCTGGGTGATTTATAAAGTCACTTTATTTTGTGAGTTTAGAAAACTCCTATTTCAACTGTGGATTTTTTTTTTTCCTTTCTCACTTGCTTGCTACAGATATGCTGAAATAAAAATATGTCCACAGCTTAATTAAATGTGTTTGGTATCAAGGGAGTGGCCTGATGGTTTCTTCGTTGCAGAAGCAAGATGATTAACAGATTGGAATTTTGAAACATTCTCTTCATGTCAAGCTTAAAGAGATTTGAACATTAAAAAAAGTAATAAAAAGCTATCTAAATGGGAATCAATTGCCAACATTTCATTATTGCAAATATTTTCTATTCAGAAAGTGACTCCCAGCACTGTTGTAATATTTAAGGGCTGAGGAAAATGGAGTGTTGTGTTGGCAACGTTTGAAAATTGCATAAAAGAGAACACTGAGGAGAATTTCCAAAACCTCCACAAAACAAGATAGTTTAACAATCAATATATGAGATATCTATATGTATCTATATCATATTCTAATGCTACCATGATACAGAGTGCAGTTCTGGTCATGTCTGGTCATACTGATATTAATTTTCCATTAAAAACAATAAAAAAACCCCCATATAATCAAGCCATCAAGAAAAGAGAAAAAAAAAAGGACGTACAAGAAACGTAATTTTACTTTTGTTTTATGATAATAATAGATAAGCATACATAATTAAATTGAGACCAATCATTTAAATTTATCAAAAGGAATTATTCTTTTACATGAAAAACAATTAGCTTGCAACAATCTGTCAGAAGCTATGATGGAAGTTGAGACAATAACCTAGTCCCTGTGGACTAAGATTTTAACATTTCACAAGTGAATTAGGTGAGCATTTGTGCAATGTGGAAATGAAGGCAGAAGAATTACCCAAAATTAAAAAAAAAAAAATCTTGAAATAGTGTTCCTTGTATTTGCCTCTGAAGACACATCTCAGGCCTTTATTTTAGACGTAGTTCTAGATGGAATCAAGGCCTTATGAAAAGGTTTCAATTTACTTCAAGTTAAGTTGTAAATACCAATCTTATGTTCAGTGTCATAAGCCAGGAGATGCCATATTTTAGATGCTGTTTTATCCCCTCGAGTATCCACCTGAATTCTGAGACAATTTTGACACAACCGGTGCAACAATTTTTGGGGAGGGCTCTTTTCAAGGAGCTTGAGAAGGCCTAATAATCTTTAAACTGACAAATATCATGCCAGGCCTTTGCTCTGGACCGATTATCTTTAGCTGAAATGCTAATTAGATCTGGTTTGCTTTTCCAAATAGTTCTTGGGAGTATCATCAAGCAATGTTTGAACACCTCAGAAGGAAAACATTGCTTTCCGCAGCTAAGGAGGAAGAAGATTTGAAATGGCTGAAAGATTACTGCAGATAAGGAAACAAATCCAGCTTCTAAGAACACCAGAGAGACTTAAGTATTTGCAAGTTTTTCCGTATAAAATGTACTTATTTTGGCACTGAATTAGGAGTTGACTGACCTACACTAAGCCTGTTTTTACTGCAGGTGTCATCCGTGCCAGAAGTGCCTGCAGAGGGCAACGGGGGATGATCTGCTGGGACTGGGGTGCCTTGGCAGGTGCAGAATAGAGTCCCCCTCACAAAAAAAGCAACCTGCTGCAGCTCCTCTTGCTTCAGAGCAGCACTTCATCTCTCCGGAAATCATAGTCCATGGGGTAAGGGAAATACCGCGCTGGGATTGTCAGCAACATTCCTCACCGCTGTTAAGATACCTCTTTAGTGTCACATTTGCAAATAATGAGTGTAAGCTGGAAAAGAACCCCTACCACGTGAGTTCCTAGGCAGGCACCTTATTTGTATGGCCCCTACAGCAGCGTCCATTTGTTTTTAGGTGACTCTCAGCTCCTGTGTCCCACTGTGCGAGATGAAACACAGCCAGGGAGCAATCCCTCCTCTTGCCTCAGGGCAAAGTGGCTGGGCTGAGGCTCAGGAAGGAAATGAACCAAGCAGCAAATTCTGCTGTAGGAAGGAAATGAACCAAGCAGCAAATTCTGCTGTACATGTGTGGATGAAATAGGATGGAAACTGAGGGCACAGTCCAAAATTCCCTATAGGTAATCCTGGAAAATCTCATATCGCTCCTAACATCGCTTCCCGAGGTGGACCAACTGTGGTGGCACTTCTGCTTTCTCATCCTAAAACAGGGAGCAGAAAGGATGCAGATAATGGCTTTAGTTTTTTTTTAGGGAGAAAAAAAATGCAAAAACTCCTCATGTTCCTGTGGCTGCTTTGGCTACACTTGGAGATAAGGAAGAAACCCCCTCACCTCCCTAAGCCCAGCAACAGGGCCTGGTGCAGACAGAAAAGCCACGCTGACCGCTGCTTTCACAGCAAAAATGCAAAGAGAGGGAAGTGGTTTAGGAATTATTTGATGTGCATGAGGTGTCTTGAGGCACAGGAAAAGGTTAAGAAAGATATTACATAAAAATAAGCTCAAAAATTTTGTTATCGTGACAATTTAGCATTGGCTTTGGTTATTACCTTTTCTGGAGCTGAACAAAATGCAACAGCTCCTTCCCTTTCTGCATCCTAAGGGCATGATAGGACAGGGCTTGCTGTTTGAAGAATAATTGTCAAAACAACTTTGCATAACTAGTTGCAGTTAAAAATAATCTGCAATATTTGCATCAAGGGCTTTTGTGGAATGTTTTATATACTTTGATTATGGTTTATACTTTGATTGTGGTTTAGGCTGAATTTCAACAACAGTTTTTAAAGCAGAATTAAACCAACATTAGAACACCTGAAGCTAAAGAAGAGCTTTGCATAGCAAAAAAATTAAAGAGGTGCTTTGGATTATCATATGGCCCACAGAGTTGTTTTATTTTTTCCTTTAAAATGTGTGTAAAAAGATATTTCAGCAAATTTCAGTCACATATATAATTCGTCTTGCATCACGGAATTTCTAAAAAATTCAGTGGTATGTGAAATATGATAACAGAACTGCAACCAAACACATATTGTTGTTCAGTCTAAGGCTTGGGATAGATTTAATTCTCTCATTTAAATTTGCTAAAGTTACAACTGTATTATTTTTACAGGATGTTGTTGGCGGGTTTTTTTCCTAGTTCATGTATCGTATTAGAATTGAAGAAATCTTCTTATTTTGAATTCTATAATTCCACTCATTCCACAATTAAACAAGTCACTGTGTGATAATCTGATAATTCTGAAACTATCACCCCAATAAAGCTGTATGAAATAAAGTGGGGTTATTTGTGTGCTAATCCCACAAAATCAAGATGGAAAGTGAATAATAAATGTATAGGTCATAAAAAACCAGGAATATTTAGAGTTTTCTGGGCTACTTCCTCAGCTGTGTAGATTGTACAGATTATTTGAAGGAGAGCTGTAGCAGTGCACTCTGCTGACTCTTGGAAAATCCAGCAAATATTTCGCAGGAGGCATCAACTGCTCAGCTTTGTGCGTAACCCTGAACTTTTACGAAATGTGTTATTATTAAGGATTAACTACAGCATTACCTTTTAATAGGATCGTAAATCTTTAATTACCGTTCAATACGGTACCAACTAAAATTGCTTTTGGAATGAAATGTTTTTTATTAAATGGCAAAAATATGAAGTTTCCTTCAGAAGCAAAGAAATCATAACTTCTTAGGGAAAAGTTAAGGCATGCAAAATTCCTGCTGACTTCAAAATTTGCCAGTGTCTGCCCACTGAGCAACACGGATTTTACCCAGTCTGCCACTACTGTTTTTAATACTTTTAATGTCCACTAAAGTGTCAGGTCCCTCTGTGATTCTTATATTTATATTTGTTCTTTGAACTCACAGTGGTGTCAGCTCTAATTATGTAAGAGATCTCATCCCAGGGAAGGGGCTTGGCAGGACACCTTTTCCTGCAGTCAAAGATCGAGGCGGTGGAGAAACAACAGCTTGGTGAAGAGACAGTTTCCTTCAGAAAGCAAGAGGGTCCACCAAAATTTTATTAAAAATACAGCTGGAATTTCTTGCCAGTTGAGACGTGAATGTCCATGACTGTCATTGCAGCTGCAGTTTCAGCTCCAGCTTGGTTTCTCTGCAGTGACCTTTCTAAATATTTTTCTCCTCAGGCTCTGGGGCTGTGAAAAGGGAAAACTGTGCTCCAGGGACACGGCTCAAATGATGTAGTGAAGGGAAAGTTTGTCAGTCATGCAAACCTTCAAATTATTGACTGAATGGATACTTTAGGCATCTCCCAAATGGATAATTTCTCTGACTAAAGTTTTAATTCCATCTGTGTTCAGCTCAGAGGGCAGACATGGCACAAACATCGTCATGGCTGCTCCAGAGAGTCCATGACACATTTAAATCCTTTACTGTTTAGTCTTCAATACTTTATTTTGCCTTGTTTTTCAAACAGCAGCTGACTTTTCTATGGGAGCATTCACTGGACCATATCCTTGGATTGCACCCATGAGTGAGAAGGCCTTGCATCCTACCCGCTCCTAAACTGTCATTCACGAAACGAAAGAGGAAATCCACGCCAAAGACAGGGAGTTGCACCAGGAGAATATTCTTTGCAGCGGTGTCCTGAAGAGATGTGTAAAGAGGTAACTCTCCAGTTGCAAGAAAAGGGGAAAAGCGGACACTGATTTCACAGCAAATATTTTCCAGCCCAAATTTTTTCCAACCCATCTCTAATCCTTATAATCTAATAATCCTTATTAGACTGCACAAGGTGAGGAATTCTTTTACACTCACAGACAAACTGGGCAAGGCAAATTTTGGTGTGCATTTGGTGAAGCTGCATCACAACAGCTGCTGGTTTAAGCGACTCTTTCTGCTCTGTGTAAGGATAAAAGATCATTGGCAAGCGAGATTGGTGTTGGCCGAAGGCTGTTCCACAGGCTGTCAGTTAAAAGCTAAAATTAAAGTGATTTTGCAAGTGAAACCGCATTTGCCTTCTTTGTGTGCAAATGGGCTTCACTGACATGTTCACATCACAAAGATTTAAGCACCTGATTAATGTACATCTGTACCATTCTTCTTACCCCTCTCGTGACCCTCTCTTGACTGGTGTTACAGTCCCTATGTCTTTTTATTTCTTTTTTTTATAACTGTCTCTGCTTTCCTCTCAGATCTGGAAGTACCAACACAGCATTTCCAAGACAACGTTTCAAAGTGTTTGTGCAGACAAACAGTGATGTCACAAGGCTGGGGAGGAGGATGAAATAAAGATTGCCTAAAAACCTCTTAATCTAACACAGCAAGCAGTACTCCACATTAATTAAAGCATTATTATTTGTTGCAGACCAAAGGAGCAGAATTGGATGACTGAACAGTGCATCATTCCCAAGAGCAGCAAATTTAGATTTTAAGGGGGTTTTATCAGATTTAAAAAAAAAATCTTCAGTTTTGCCCTGGGTTTTCAGTTCTTAGCTCTGCTTAACTGCAGAATCACCTTCAGTTACTGGTAGATCCAGTGCTGAACACCAGCATGTGTTGGGCATACATGCAAAAAGTTATAATCTAAAAGTTATAATCTGAAAGTTATAACCTACTGGAGTTTTTTCAGTCTATCTTCACAGCTCGTTTTCTTAGGCAATGCAACTTATGATTCTGTTTTTTAATATACTGCTCAGAAAAGTATAGGCAGCTTACAGTGACAAACCCCCTGCCCCAACTATCAGAAAGTTTGCATTTTTCCTAAGAGGTTGCCATCTTATTCTAATAAGTTGATGAATGAATGTCACAAATAATTTGCCTAAATGTATGTAAAACTCATATATTAAACTTCAGATTATTTTTTATTGTTGTTACCAAGCCTTCATAACAGAATAGGCAATTAATTAAATATTTCCTTAGCTTACACTATCTTGCTGAAAGATTTTTTTCTAACAAAAGATTGTTTCTGAAAAGGAAAATGTGGATAGCTTTTATGTGCTTTTTGGGTGTAGGATGTTTTTCGTGCGTGTGTGTTAGTCTCCCTGCTGAATGTATTTCATAATGGTGGAGAGAAAGAGGTGATTTCTTACTCCATTTCCTCCAGCTATAATTTACCACAGGATTGTAGACGTATGTGAACTATAACATAGGGAAGGAAAAAATAGTATTTCCCATTATACTGACATTATTGGGTAGACTGGATAAAAGATTACTAACTTAAGCTCCAGGCGTGGCGGAACACATGTCATTTTTGTTTTAATACAGAATTTGACAGGGCTGTACTTTTTATTTTATTTCTTCATTAATGTTTTTATTCATGTGAATTAATTGTTCCCCTTGGCACGGATGGCCCCGAAGTCATTGCCCCTCACTTGTGGGTGGAAGGGTGACTTATTCATCTTGGTTGTCATAAAGCTTATTTTATTCCATTTTTTTTCCTCCCATTTTCCAGCTCATGCAGTTCTTCCCTCTGTTTTGGTCTGTTTTTCTGCAAATATCTGAGCCAGAGAGCTGATGCCCTGTGTCTTCCTAGGGAAGTCCACCTATACTTTCTCTGACATGAAATCAAACCAGACAAAAGTCAAAATTTAAGCTCTAGGAAACAGCTTCCTCTGAAAAGTGCTTGTGGCTATGATCTTGCTGTATTTTCCTCAGGATAGGTAACATTTTAAAACCAATACTCTCTGTAGCCTGGGACCCCGTAGCAACCCCTTCATTCTCCTGTGTTCCATCCTGCCTAGCCCTCATTACCAGAGTCTCAATTTATTCCCGCATTTTAACAAATTTCTGTCGTGACATCACTGGGTACATTCCCATATCCTTCATGGAAAATGGACTGAGGTTTTGTATGAATGTTTTCAGCTTTATGGGTTTTTTTTAGGCACACTTGCTGCACAAGACTGTGCTGTTGCGGTAGGAGGACACAGCACTCCTATTTCAGATCCAGCCATGGAGAGGTTTCTTTTCTTTCAAAGCAGCTCCTTCTGAAGACCCTTGGCCACAGGAACTGTGGCAGCAATTACCTGGCCCTGGGTCTGCTGTGAGTGCTCATGCCCTGAAGGGAAAGCAGGCTTTATCTGTGCTCTTCCTGCAAGTCTCTTCCTCTCAGAGCCTTGGAAGAGAGCACAGCATCTCAGCAGAGCCATCCTATTTAGAAAGAGCCAACAAGTTGCCACTTCGTTTGAACTGCCTCTTTTCACCTGCTTGTTTGGAGGGGACAAATCCCATCAAAACAGAAAATCACTCAGTGGCATTACCATTTTTGCTGGGGTAGGAAGTAGGTTTCTACTCTTTCAGCAGAAAGCAGATAAGAGCACACAAACGTACAAGCACACACACAGACTCTTTACCAGTTTCTTTAGGGAAAGTTGCATTTTTGGGATAGTATTCCCAGCCTGAGATGTAGTTTAAAGATTATGCCCCTAATTAAAATGCAACAAATATCCAGTGCTCCAGAGCCAACATGACAGTGTAAGGGAAATGTAGCCAGCCTTCTAAAGAGACTCTCATTCTTTCAGCAGCTGATGTAGTTGTGTTGGCAGTGATGAGCACAGACTGAGGAAGGAGCCAAAACCATATAAAAAATACATAAAATGACAACCTGCTGTCACATCTCCTCGAGTTATGATCTCACCATGATTTCCAAGCCAAGTCAGCCTTTACCTTGTTAGTAGAACTGATAAGGGACACCCATTTGTAGGAAGTGGAATTTATGGACAATTAATTAGTGGTGTCATTTCCTCCACCTTCATAGCCCAAATCAGTGCTGCAACTTATCCCTCAAATTCAGTTTGGATGTTTTGGGCTGCCAGAGGGTGACACAGCACCCAGATCCTGCCCCTAACACTGTTTAACTTTCCCACAGCAGGTTTCACCAGAGAGTCCTATTAATCAGAGGTGCCCTGCTCAGGTTCTAAACTGGGTAATTAATTTTTCACTGCCTGCATTACCTTTGTAGTTTCAATTACTTTACAGCTTTTTTCTTTCTTTTTTTTTTTTTTCTGTTAAAACACGTTTTCTTGAAATGGTGTGCAGTATGTAATTGCTGTCATACATGAATCCACCTCAGATACATCTGTATTTGAACCAGAAAAATGATGCTACTCCCAACACTTGTGTAGCCCTTGCAGACACTCCAGGAAATGATGAATATATCTGTTTCCTTGGTGATATAATAGCAGTTCAAGATATGTCATCCTTCACCATACTTTAAAGTAAATATACTGCACTTTTCATGCATTTGAAAATGCGTAAGGGCTGCACCTTTTATGGGTCCAGTGCCCTCAGCATAGGAGCCTCAGAGACCCAGAGAAAACCCTTCATGTCCCCACCTAAATCAGTATGTGGAGAGCACTCTGTGATAAGAGAGGGTGCAGGCCCCAAATATTTTGTTTTTTGTGGGGGACAACACATCTTTTAGCTGCCACAGCTCTTAACTACTCTTATAGCTCTTAGCCATATTCTTTGCTATTACTCCAAAAATAAATTTAACCTGTAGCTTAGTTCACCAGATCTATCCAGAAGCATGGACATAAATTCAAACAGTCAAATAAAACTTCGTGCGTTAAATGAGGACAGAGAGCAGAAAGTTTTGATTCAAGGCTGATACTGTCCAGATTGGTGCACAAATAAAATTTCCATCCCTCTGAGAGATTAAATGGAAGAAATAATAAAAAAAAATGTTGTTAGTAAGTCTATCACTGAGATCTGTGCCAGGGGGATATTGATTTGGCACTGCTAACCTGCAGGAAAGGCAGGGTTCCTGCATTTGCTGTAGCAGTAATAAGGTGAAGCTGCTCTCCTCAATGATGTTCCTTTCCAAACACAAACACTTAATAAATATTCAGGTCTGCTGTTCCCTAGAGGAGAAGTCCCCAGCAGGAGAAGATGAGGAATGAATGGCTCAGCCCACATGGATTTTAACACATACAACGTGGGACTGTGTTGGTTCTGTGCTTTTTAGCCTGTGGATGCTGTGAGGGGGCTCTCGGACTTTGATGTGCTCAGGTTTGGCATGTGAGACTGGCTCAGATGCTGCTGTGAGATCAGCACTGCTGGGGATCTAAAGGTGAACTGGACACTGAATTTTAATGTAGCAGTACAGACCTTTTTAGCACAGCAGCCGCTCACGAAGCATCAGAGCGGCCAGCACAGGAGGGCACTGGGATGGGTCTGCAGTGGCCTGGCAATATTAAGGGGGGCCAGAGACCTTCTCTTATCTCATTAACTTCCAGAACTTGGTCAGTGTAAGGAGAAGAGAGCCCAGAGATAGGAAAAGGGAGAGATGACACATGGAAGGGGAGGGAAAGAGAACAGATAACAGAAGAGAAGCAAATACTATGCTTGCACTGGGACCTGGAACTGCTTTTCCTGCCTTGTAGAGCAATATATAAAATTAACTACTTTTATAATTAAAATAATAATATATAGACACTTCTCCAGCTAGATGAATCACATCTGGAATGGCATTCAAATTCCAGCTTGTTTTCAGCACAGATGTAACACAAAATTTAGGTGCAATGTGAGTCTTTGTGGGTCTATGTTTTTAGGTCAGCAGCAGTGTTTCACACGTAATATTGTGGTTTAGGCGTGCAATGCTGGGTTCTTCCTCTGTCCCATCCTCCCACCTCCCAGAAGAGTTAAGCAGGAAAAGACTTTGAATCACAGCCAATCCCCACTTGCTCAGGACAGCTCTTCCGGGCACCCTGAATGCTCAGCAGTGCAGTTATTAGGACAGGGCAACCTAAGAATTCGTGCCTTAGGGCATAAGTGCATCATGTAGGAGCTATTCCATGATCCTCATTCCTGAGGACAGGAATCATGAAGTGTGGCTGCAGAAATGCTGAATATTTCTCTATACAGGGCTTTGTTCAGTTCTGAAAGATCACCGGACACCACCCCGGCTGTGAGTGCAAAATGGCCAGTCACTACAAGTGCTTTTCATACTCGCTTTTCCCACTATACGAAAATCTAATTTTCCCTAATGTCACGCTGCCAGTACATTATCATCCACTTCTGTGCCCTTTCTGCTGCTGAAACGGTGAGAAAAGCATGCAGGAGCAGGGAATTGAGTGTGAGTCGAGGGCTAGTGTCTTAATCATTACAATAATCTACTTTTCTGCTTTCCAGCAAAAATGAACAGCAAGAAAATTGAAAGGGACATCGTGGCTTTTTCATTGATTCTGAAACATTTTCTACTTCTTAACACTGTAGACTTTATTCTAAGCGTTTTTTAATGTCACAGCTGCAGAAAGGCTCTGCTGTATCCCCATTCCTCTTTCTTTTTATTGCAGATTAAACACCACAGAGAGCTGCAGGAACTACACCCAGCACTTTCCAAAGCGGTGTTCCCGCAGCCGTGAGGCTGGGAATGTTCCACTGCTGAAATTCTTGCTTGGCTCAGCAGCCACAGGCAGCTCAGAGTTCAGCTACCTTTCTCACACTCTTGGTAAGATCTCACCTGGGTGGACCAGCAGAGTTCTATAACACCCTAAGGAGAGTTTAAGATGATTTACATAGGAATTTTTGGCTATTCTATAAAGCTCTGGTATTTAAAGAGAGCCTAAATTTCAGATCTAGGCTTTTGGCTTAGGTTTAACCTTAGTTTGCAAAGAGCTGTGAATAGAATGTCTTGTCACAGCCTCCTCCCAACCTGCCCCAAATTTTCCTTTCCTTGGGCCAGCCACGTGAAATCGTCCCCATGACAATAAACAGTTCACTTGAAAATGCCAACTGTGAAAATAAAACACCCCTTTATTGCCCTGGCATTTCAGTACAAACATTAAATTAATTTTTAAAATGGTAATAAAGCACGAAACAAGAAAAAAAAGTGCTTTGATCTGGGTCTTTGGCTCCCACTAGACCCCAGTGCAAGTGAGTTTCACATATAAGTGCATAAAGGTTGACCAAGCCTATAAAGGCAAAAATCAATACCAATCCATAGGTAGAACTGGTTATACCATATTTTGTTTATCTCACCTTAATTATTTTCAGTCTCCAAGCAGTTCATAAATAATTCTTGAGTTATTCCTCACTCTGCATTGCACTCTCTTCATTTTCTAGGGTAACCTTGTTGAAATCTGTATGAGTTCGTCTTTGGGAGGGGTTCCTGCTAATACTGTTGTGGTTACATAATATCTTACAACTAATTTTACCAGAAAATTCTCTCAAATCACCTGGGAAATTCTTGGAAAACAGTTGAACATAACTTGTTTTTTGGAAACAAGGCTAGGAAATTTTCTTTCTGGTGAGAGGAAGTTTAAGATGGAAATCACTCTAAATACAAAACAAATCTAACTCTGTAAATGTGGTTGTCACCTAAAGAGTTTATAACATACTATAAGAAGAGCTGGTCAAATGTCTATCCATCAGCAAAATAAATACTCCTTGAAATTGCATAGGAAAGTGATAAGAAAATTATAAAAATATTAAGTGAAAAGAAACATTTATCCTGTGGAACATATCCATGTGGTCCAACTACTACCTCCAGCAGGGAGCTAGGCTTTGCTCTGTAAAACTGAGCAAAATTGTAGTTAATCTAACAGTAAATTAACCACACGCAATTTTAAATGTTGAAATGAAATAAACACGTTTATCTTGACCTTTTTTCTATTCTTTTTAGGTCTATATTTGCATGGATCTTGATAAAAAGAAAATCCACATATTCTTTCCTTCATAATTCTTCTTCTAACTTCTAATTAATTTTGCACATTCTCTGAGATGTGCTTCCACCTTCCAGAAAAGCCATTTTCCTCCTATTTCCATCGACTGTTAATTCGCTGCTCCTTCTGGAGACTTCTCACTGCTGCTTCATGAATCCATTAAAAGGCTTTCCTTTGAAAAGCCGCCCCCGCTGCTGTGTCAATGATTGGTGCTGGCAAGGAGGACTTGTGGCTCTCCTGAGCAATTAACCCAGCAGTTATCAATAGCAAGCACCGCGCGCTGGAACAAAACGCCGCGGAGTCAGGAGCGGGAAGGCCGCGGATGGTACAAGGCGGATAATGGAAATGTAATTGGGAAACGGTGGGCCCAGCTGACTTCTCTGAACCCTGGGCAGGTGGCACGCTGAAGGGATGGGGTTAGAAAGCTCAGTTTCCTGTCCTCCTGTGTTCTGGGCACGGTGGAACAGCAGCATTGCCTATACATGTGTAGGTATTTAAACAGGGAAGAGCAGAGAGTCTGTAACATGGTTGAGCTCCTTAAAAGTGTGTGGATCAACAGATACAAATAGGAGTCTTTTCAATCATAGTTATTTTACAGAAATCCTTACATGGAAAAAGTGGTGTTTGTGCTCAAGCCTGCCCTGTTCGGAGCCCAATGCCCCATTTCACGTGAGTGCTTTTATGCCCAGTTCTCACCACTGTGTCCAGCCTGGACTTTTCTCTGGGAGCTTGCCAGGAACACAGTGGGTCTGAGCTGCTCCAGGCACAAGGGAGGCCACACTAAGGTGACATTTTATGTACTCAGGGTCAGGAGCTGCTCCTATGAGGGGTCATTTTGCCCATGCTGCATTACGTGTGCATCTCTTCCTGCATCTTTTTAAACAATTGTCTCTTGCTTCCCCCTTTCTCCCCCCACAGCATGACATCTCTGGAACCAACAGCTTTGCTGTGGCTCCCCAGGCTCCTTGACTGGGCTTGGGAGGGTCTGTGCTGCACTGCAGAAGGGAACTGGGCCCTAAACCTGTGAAATCTGTGGTAAAGCATGCCGAGGTTTTACATCTGAGCTGCTGTTTGTGTGCCACTTTGCTCTCTGCATCATTTTGTATCTTTTAATCAATAGGAAATGTTGGTACCTAAAAAAAAGGTTCCTTTCTAATAGAATGCAAATGCTCAGTTCTCTTGGCAATAGTTTTCTACTGCCTATCTCCCTGAAGACTGGTTAATTATCTGATTTAACACCAATTCCTTATGATGGCAGCTGACAGGAACACGTATGGGACATCTGAGACTGGCCCAGGGTTCTGAAATTGTCCAGCACCTCAAAACGTGATCTGACTTGTTTGGTGCTGAAGAACAGCTGAAGGTTATTAGAACTTGTGTAAGGTGCAGGCAAGCCTGCATTTAGTGCTGTACTATATGGTTTGTAAAGTGTAATAGCTCTAAAGTTATACATTAACACCATGAAATTGAAGTGGGTTTTGCATATTACATTAATTCCAGTTAATAGGGAATTAGTGCCACCTAATGTAAAAATGTAACCCAAGTGTCTCTGATACTGTAAGGGAAGGTTTTCTCATTCTTTCTCTCCCATTTGCAATAAACATCAGTGAAATAAAAATTACCATGCATTATGGAGCTGTTAAATATTATATATTCCTATGCTATTAAATGTCATCTATTACCATTACATAAACTTTACCTTTGATTAGCAACAAATATTCTGCTTTATTCTGAGAAATTGGCCATTTCGTAATGCTCCAAAGGATTAATTGTGGTAATGAAATATTTCCCTGTCACAGTCTTGTGTAAACTGTAATTATTTTGGCCCCAGTTCTGCAAAGGAGTATGCAAGTACTTAATTGCACTCAGGTGAGGAGAATCAAGTGCGTGCATAAATATTAATGTGGGTAGAAGCAAGGTCCTATGTGTAGCTTTTTCTCCTTTTACCAAACGTATAAGCCTGAATTCCAGGCATGACCCAGTCTCTCTGGCTGTTTTATAGGAGAAAAATAGCACTTTAATAAAAATCAGTGAGAGCAAAGATAAATACAGTGGAGGAATGTTCTGGTTCCCCAATAATTAATTATCTATCACTTATCTGTTTTATTCTGTTGGGTTTGAAGTAAGAGTATATCAGCCCATGACACCTTGAAAAGAGTCAGGATGAAGTAGAACTAAATATTACTGGAGCTTTTGAGAATATTTAGGTCATGATGCTCTAACCACTTCCAGGTGGGCAGAAAAGCCAGTACATTGGTTTTGTTGCATGATTGACAGTGTATCGTAAATGAGGTGTGAGGAGAAAAGTGCCCAATCTCAGCTGTTCTGCTTTATTCTTTAATTATGGTGAATGTCTGGCTGAACCTGAGCATGCAGCTTCAGGAGAATGAAGGCCAAACCCCCCAGCATCTCTATTTCTAATGTGAATTTTGTGAAATCTGTCATCTGGTTACATTAAAATTTATAATGCTTTATGTCTTTTTTCTTAAAAGATAACCTAAAATTTATAAAAATTATAAAATCAACTAAATCTTAAAAAAAACCCCAATCTACAATCTGGCTTAGTGAACTTGACTTTGAACTATTAGAAAGACAGCTGTTATTTTGAGACATAAACAATGAATATTGTGAGGGATTTTACAATAAAGTTCAGCACAATCCAAATTTTTAATAAAAATACAATATTTAGGGAGAAATGCATCTATGTAAGATGTTTTGACTACTGCAGTATGAAGTGACAAGAGTAAAAAATCCTCTAATAAATAAACTGCATACATTTCCTTCCCCACCAAAGTAATTTTAAAAATGCACTATTTTTAAGGGATAGACATAATAGAAGATTCAAAATCTAATTGTAAAAGCAATAATTTGTGTCATGCACCCATTTATTTTTTTTTGCAGCTCCAATTTAACTCATGTTTTTTGTTATCACAATGTAAATGACAAACATGTTTGTAGCTGCCTTTATATCAGGTTATAGATTTAAAGCTCTCAGGATTTCTGCTCATTCTGGTGCACAGAAAATGCTTTCTGGAACAAATTACACAACGTGGCATGCTCTGGCTTTTGACATAGTTGCCTGAGCCTAATTGTAAAGAGTTTGCCTGTTTTAGAGGGCCTTTTATTGACACAAATGGAAAGCTGAGGTGCTGCTGCTGAGCTGAGCTGGACGGTAATGTCAGAATTATCTTCCAGGGGCTAAAGGGTGACGTGCTGCTCCCGAAAATTTGTCATTTCCTCTCTTCGGAACACATGAGGGGCGAGCTGCAGTGCCCACCCTGCACTACCCCTCCTTTTGATCAGATGGCCCGGATAACACAAGCTGCAAACCTAGAAAAGGGATCAAAAACCCAGGGACTTAGACCCCTCAAAAGCTGCCCAAAACTGGTGGAGAAACTGAGGAATATGACCATCCGCTCGAATAAAGAGTAGCTGGGGATTAAAAAGAAACTTTGGAAAAAATCTGGAGCCAACTTGAGAAGCCACAAAGCAACGCGGGGCGTGTTTGGGGCTGGGCATCTGGGGACGGCTTTGGGTTTTGTGTGCCTTGGAGGTGGCATGGGAAGATGTGGAGCATCTGCAAGTGCTCATTAACACTTTGCAAGAGTCCAGTGTTGTGCTGAATCTCTTCTGCTGCTGGTATAGATCTTGAATATCCAGGCCGCAGATTGCCAGTTATTTATGAGCTGTTAATAAGTCAATAAAACTTCTGATCTTGATTTGATTTAAACCACCTGACCTGAGGAGATTTTTCCCCATAACCGCTGTGTATTTCAGTGGGATGTTCTGGGCTTTGGTAACTTCTGCTCCCATGCACAAAAAATTTCCTTTTTTTTTTGCTAATAACTTTCCCTCCTTTTCATGCCCCAAATTTCTGTATTTGTTAAAGATGTCATAAAATTAGCTTCTGGACTTTAGGAAAAGATTTTTTTTCCCCATTTTTTTCCATACCATCATTTTTTCCATACCATCATTTTGTGAGTGAATTAAATGCACAGAGAAGGAATGATCAAATACTAGGATCATTTATAGGACTATACATTTAATTTATAGTCACCACACTTATAAAAAAACCATGCTGAAAAGCGGAATGTGGAAGATAAACAAACCAAAAAAAATCCACCCATAAAAGCACAGGAGTGCAGATTTCTGTGTGATCCTGTCCCCTTCTCTGAGCACATTTAAATTGAATTAGCACACTGAGATATGTTCCAGACTCTTTAGTCCAGCTGTGCCTTCTAAGGTGGAAAACACAGTGCAAACCCCCTTTCTAATGGGATCTATTTTTAAGTCTCAGGACACATTTTAGAGATCAGTGAGAGGTGCAGAAAGTCACTGCACTTTTGCTTGCCTGTGATCTCATGCTGCAGCAAGGACAGTGAATGCCTTTCTCCAAGCGAGCTGCTTTGTCTGTTTTCTGAGCCATTTCTTTGAACCGCCTCCCATTAAAGAGAAAATAGCATTTTGCTGCTTCAGATTTGGTGGGAGATTCATATTAAGCTACAAAGAAGTTCCTCTCCACTCTGCTGTGACCAAGCTGTGTACGATGAGTGGAACTGGTCCCTGCATGCAGTAGCAGTGCAAGGCTTATTGCATCTCTCAGGTCCCAATTATGCTTTCAGAAGTGCTCCCTGCCGTTATGAAGGCAAATTTGCCCACAGATGCATTGTACCCGATATGATCCACTTGTCCTACACGGCGAGCTTTATTGAGGTTTCCCAAGCCTGCCTTTTCCTGAGATTTTTTTTCTGGGATTTTATGAAGAAATACCTGCGTATGGTGCTACAGGATGCTGAATAATTCACATTGTTTCTGCTTTGTAATCAAGTTTCTGCAGTTCTTCCACTTTCAAAATCCACATTTCTGGGCAACCACGAGCACCATACATTTAAAAGAGAGGGAGGATTTTCATGTTGTTTATGCGTCCTATGATATTAAGAGTTGCTTCTGCAGGAATAAAAATAAAACCTTTTCCTCTACACTGGGCAATGAGAAGGTTTTCAGTTTCAAGGTGAAAAATGCCAATACTTCAACACTCAAGAAAAAAACGCAATTGCCTACTGTGTCTAGAGAATTGTGCAAGCATCCTGCTTTGAAGAAATGTGATTGAGAGATGCTGGTCCACCCTATCTACTCCTGGTTGGTGCATCCTGGTGAAAATTGACCAACTGAGCAGTCCTCAAGATGCATAACAGGAAATGTATTTTCTCTGCTTGCAGTTCCTGAAGACAAGGTTGCAGTGATGAAGGGAAAATAATGAAAGCATACTAAAAGAGGAGCTGATGCTACTCCTTTTTCTCTGACCTTTCCACGCTGCTGGATATTGTGAGATAAATCAGGTGCAGTGAATTTTTTTTTTTTTTTGTCAGTTTGGGTCTTTATCTGCACCAAATAATCAAGGTTTGCCAAATGACTGAAAAGGTCCCACTTATTTTGAAAGTTTTACAGTGCTATGTACACTCTTTCTCAAATGTCCTTTTGTGATAACCCTGAAGCAGCATCCTGTATCTTCAGTCCTGAACAACGTTTTTGGATGTATTTAATTGTTGGATTTATATAACTGCATAGCACAGCAACAGCTGACAGGATCTACACATTCAACCAGTTTTCTTAATGTAAAAATCATGTTTGTCTATTCTTAAATGGACACACCAAAACAATGGAAAGAAACACAAAATTGTGTCTGAATCCAAATTGCCATTGATTTGAACTTCCTGCCTGATAAACAGAGTCCCAGCATTTGCAAGTACCTATCTGGTCACACATGATTTATTAAAAAACAGGCATATAAGGCATTTGCATTTCACAACTCCCATGAAGAAACACATGCTATTTCTTTACTCCACTGAAAAATACAGTAAACTTTCTTCTACCGTTGATTTTTATTTCAAAAGAGTCCGTGGGAAGGTGTTTTATGTTTTTTGACAGCAGTAAAAAATTGAGCCAAATATTTGATTCCAACACGGAATTCCTACTGTCTATTAAGAATTAAGTAGAGAGCTGATTGTAGCACATTTATTTGTTAGAGAGAGATTTTAAAAGACATACCTCACAGTGTGATTCATTTATCTTAAATTAGTTATTTGTCCTCCACAGTGTAATCTTTTCAGGGAGATACCTAACATAGTTTGAATGTAGATTCTGCCGTAGGGAAATAAAGCATATAGGGGAACCAATGTAGTCATATCTCATTTCCATCCATTCTTTCCCCTGTTAACTTCAAATTTGTCTCAGTCCAGATCTGCTACAAATGCTGCCATTCTTACACTCTGTTATTCTTTCCTGGGACTGTATTTTGCATGTTGAAGGAAGAAGAAATTCAGAGAGGGCTTGGAAAAAATTCTTTGGTAGCAACTATTTGAATTTATATCTTGTGACCATGTCGCACCAGAGGCAGCCGATGTCCATGTGCTCTCAAGACCACAACAGGGGCTGAGAACTTCATCACTGATTTGCAGGTTAAGCCTTAATGTTTTCCAGGTCATGTCCTAAATGTATGAGAAGTGCTGTTCATGCTGCATGATGAAACAAAGGCAGGGTTTGGAAGGAGCTTGAAGAAAGGTGATGCTGTATCTTTATAGAAAGCCATTCTTAGGCACCCTGGGGAGCTAAATTAAGATTTGTGATTTTGGGACCACGTATCTCAGGAAAAGCCTCACCAGAGGAGCTTTGCTCTTCGAGGAAATTTGTTCTTTTATTGCTGTGGTATTGAATGCTAAACTATCTGCGCCAAACAACAGCAAGAGTGCTGAAAAAGTGCTGGATATTGATGCCATGATGATTTTTTGCTTTTTCGTATACCCCTCTCATATACCCTTCCACACACCCTTTTACACAGCTTTGCATGTATCCTTAGTGCTTTTTAGCCCGCACACTTGTAATTCCCCAAGTCTGATAACCAGCTTAGACCCAAAGCTCCGTTAAGCCAGGAGACCAAACATCTTGAAAACCTTGAAGTTGGGTCAGAAAGCCCCAGACACCAAGGTCCTCTCCAGAACACATTCTGTAAACCAAGATAGGCCCATTCAGGGGGAACATTCCTCAGGACGGGGGCTTCTCTTGAGCCTCTCATTGGGGAATCTTTGATAGATGTGCTAATGTGCAAGGTCTGTAACTGTATACGCGAATTATCGTGTGTGTGCATCTTGGGGTGGGCATCCTGGGGTGCATCTTTCGGGTGTGCACTTTCGGTGTGCATTCGGGGGTGCTTTCTGCCTGGATGTGGTGCACCAGAGGATCCTTAAATAAACACCGAGGTAAAACCCTTTTTCCCTCTAACTGTGTTTGGCTTTTAATTCTAAGCCCAAGGAAAGGCATCAATATGAAACAGAGTATTAGGCTGGCATTTTGTGGAAAATCTGGCTTCTAACCTGCAGGATGCAATGAGGATCTGGGACAGGTGAGTTAGAATCTAATCCTGCCCCTATTACAAGCAAAGGGGTTCTGCCTCATGACTTAATAGAGATTTGGAGAATACATGGGATTAAAACTTGGAGCTCTCCAGTTCAAATTGACCTTGGCATCTTGATAACTGCAAATCAGATATTCTTTGGCCTTTTTTTTTTTCAGTTTTGAAAAGAACTGTAGCTTAAGGGGCCACAAAATATAATTTTCAGAGCAGTTTTGGCCTTTGCAGAGCTTGCATCCACATGCTTCAGGAAAAGGGAGAAAAAGTGTGTAAAATGTCTGTCTGTTGAAGCCCTACTTAAGAGACGTCCAAAACCGCCTGAAAAATGTGTTCTGTGCAACAGACAAAAATAGACAACATCAAAACTCCCTAAGTGACAGCAATTACCTCCTCTTTGCTTTCTTCAAAGCACTTGCAGAAGAGGCAAAAGGGAGGAAAAGAGGGGAAAGCAGTGTAAATTGTGGAAATTTTTTCCTGGAAATCTCTGAGCAGCCTGGTGCTGTTGTTAGGCAGTGCTGGCCCACGAAGGAGTTGTAGCTGAGCACCCACACCACTGTGACCTACAGCCATTAACACAAGACAGAGCTGGAAGAATTATTCTCATGTTACTGGTAAATTGTTCTCGGGTTACTCCACTGGAGGCCCAGCTGTGGTTTTATAATGTGCAATTACACTCTGTTAAGTGAGGCTGGTGCTTCCAGGAAACAGGAGCACTGATGGAGTGCCTGTGCCCTGGCAGCAGCAAAGTCTTATCCCCCTGTTGAATAATGGAAGTGTCTATTTCATCTTGGATCCATCAAACTGGGATGGCATGAAGCTGAGGAGCTCCACCATCACTCTACCAGTCCTCACTTTCATTACAGACTTACACTTGCCCCATCAGCAGAACAGTTTGCAGTGAGGAGCATTTTTTGTCAGGTCAGAAGTGAAGGCTGAACCATCTTTTTGTCCGATTTGCCGTTTTTTTGGTGTTGATCAGAGCTTCCATGCAGCTTCTGTCCTTCCTGCTGTGAACTCCTGCTTGATGGAGTAGTCTTGCAGTCTTGGCCTGGCAAATGTGGTGTGATCAATTGTCCTTTGTGCAGGTAAAGTTCAACCCACAAATTCAGAGTTAATTCGATATTCCTCTGTATCCTTTAACACATGAATCTACTTTCTGCAGAGAACACAAACCACCACTAGTTCAGCATGACAAAGCTATCAAAGCACTCGGACAGGACACGTTATTTGACTTGGCCTACTATTAATTTCAATATTTTTTTGGGACACTTACCTGCTAATAAATGATAGCCAGTTCTGATAGATTTCATTATATCACCCTATTCTGTACAGGGGAAAACAGGCAGCTGAATGAAACCCTCTTGGCTCATATTATACAGATTATTTTTATGTCAAAATCTTCTTTTCCTTGACCACTGTTTAATGTTGCACTGTAATAGCAGTAATAACTACTTGCTCCAGCAGTTTTCCATGAATTTTTACAAAGTCATTGATGTGAAATTTGACTGGTATTAGACTGCTTTTATCCCACATGTAATTGCTGCAGGCAGGCACCCTTCCCTCCTGCCTCCTAAATTTTAATGTGTTACACCACATGTAATTAAATACGTGCAGAAGGCATGTATTTTAGAGTTTTGAGCCTTGATTACTTAATTTTAAAATGTTTTATGGTGGAATAAAAAGTTTACAATACTCCAGCCTACAAAAATGCAATCTTGTTGTAAAGTATAGCTCTAATTGAATTTGCAGCTCCCAGTGACTTCCAAGGTACTCTCAGAATGGCACTGGTGACAGTGTGCAGCCAGGGTGAAAGTGGCAGAGATATTAACCCTCCTGGCACTTCCTGCAGTGGCCACTGCTCTAACACATATTTGTGACATGTTTTACTACTGGCATGTCCCACTTAACTCTGTTTGTCCTGGATGTTGCCACTAAAGCACAGTAGATATTTTGTTTTCTTCCTCTAACTCCTCCTGAGACACACTTGGGAGCATGAATTTGCTTCCAAGACTGATGTGAAGCAAAAATAACACAGAAATAAAACCTCTCACCTACTCATCATGTTACTTATCTTTGGTTTAAAGAGTGCTCAGAGCAAGTGGGAGCTTCCTTGATGCTTGGCAGAAGTGTGAGCAGTCGGAGCATACAGGAGGGAGACTTAATTAAAATGATCACTTTCCTCAGAGTGTTGGGACGAACAGACCCGTGAGGAACTGTGTCCATGGTGAAAGAGAAAAGGCTATGGGACAGCAGTAATTGTGGGAGTTTTAATGCTTGCTGGTTGCTTTTCTGTTGAGCTGAAGTGAATGGATTCCCTTCCTGGTCTTCGCTGTTCTGTGTCAAGTAAAGAAGAAAAAGGGGTTTTATTTTTGCATTTTAAATTTCAAGAATTCAGCATGGGTCACTTTAAAGCACAGCTTTAAACAGCTTTGCTGCACTGGCTGCTGGACACAACCAAGATGCTGTTTTAGATTGATCCTTGCACAGACCTTTGCTACGGCCATTCTCAGGTTTTTATACTACCAGCAAAGCTTTGGCATCTTTCTTTTTCCCTGGTTTGCTTTCTTAGGGAATGAGAGCTCTGTGGGGATTTTTAAAAGTATCTCTGTAGTCTTTTTGTGTTTCAGGGTGCTTTTAGGAACTCATCTTGTTGGTAAGTGAAACAGCTACTAAAGAATGCTTTGAAACTTTCAGGAGTTTTGTTAGAAGGTTTACGCCACTACAGAGGAGTGGCTTGGATGAACTCTTTTAATTGTTAAAGTCCAAAGTTCTAATTAGGCCAGCCAATAAAGTGGCTTGAGGTAAACAGCAAAAACATTTTCAGACTCCCCTGACTCCAGTGAGAAGCGTGGATGTTTGGGACTTCTTGCACTTCTGAGACATCAGACCATTCATTTTAGTTTTCTATTGGTAACAGGTGCTATTAGAAAGGAGACAAAAGAGCCTTCTCTGTAATCGTGGGAGGCAGAACAAAAGTAAATGGTGACAAGGGAGATTCAGGCATTCAGAAGAAAGAACAAAATGCTTTCCAGTGGTAAAAATACTGAAAAAGCCAGAATAGCTTGCCTAGGGAAAATGTTGAATCTCCATCCTTTGAGATATTTAAGAGCAAAACAGCATCAGGTGTCTCAAGGGTGACCTAAATTTTGTTGATCTTGCCAGACAAAAGAGAAGCTCTGAGGAGAATTCCACAACCGCTTGGAACATTGTGCATTTGAGTTCTGTGTTAGACACAGCTCTGTGCTTTTGGATACTTAAAAAAAATATAAGCTGAACATTTTTACACAAATTACTAAATTTTGTAGACTTATCCCAGTGTTAGTCTGACCAACTGAGACTACTGAGTTTGCAATAGTATTAAGATGGTGTTTTTCTTCATTAAATATCCCCTTTTTTTTTGTTTGTTTGGTTTGGCTTCTAGGGGGAAACAGGTGAAAAAGCTTCTTTAAACCTACTCCAAAGTAGATCACTGCAATGCCATTTCCATAGGTATATAATGCACCTACAATGTGCAGCGTGAGTCCTGCAATGAAAAAGTCTCAGATACAACGAGTACAATAAAACTCTCCATTTAAAACTTGCAACTTTCTCCATCATTTGCTTGGGACAAATGTGAAAAAAAATCCCCTATGAGATCCTGTAATGAAGGAATTTTATTTTTCCACGTGCTAAATGGCAAATTTCTGGGTCAAACGCCTGCCAATTTAATAGGAATTAAACCAGTGGCGTGATAGCTCTGTACATTATTTGCAATTCAGAGAAGCATGAAATTTAGTCCTACCCTGTGCTGGGTCACCAGCATATTGCTGTGCTGACATTTGAACATGACTGCATTCCTTTCCTCTCTGCCTTGCAAATGAGTAGGTTGGAAATAAAAACAGAATTATACTGTGGCAAGCCTAGCCACAGAGAAGTTTCATCACTCTTATTAATGCTTTATTTCAGGGCAAAGTATTATAGATACTTGTATAATATTATAAATATTAAGTATTTAAAAGAGATCTATGAATCAATAATTAACATTGTACTTTAAATTACTTAATTATTGAATTTAAATTAAAATGGCTTATTTTACACACAGTATTGGTGTCCTCCATAGTGAAACCATGGCAATGCACAGTGAATGATATCTCTTGTTACTGGTGCTGTGCAATTCTGCCATCACTATAATCTTTTTTAATGCACAGCCTGTGACAAAAGCATTGGCAAGATAAAAATCAGACTTCTTTTTCTGGCTCCTGGCCTAATGTAAGGCACATTTTTAGATTAAAATTAAATGGCAGTGTTGAAACCTAAAGTAAAAGTTTCTACTTGTAGAGGCATCTTTCTGTGAGCACATTTTCATCTTTGATATACTGGGAAATAAGTGATCCTCTTTATTAAAAAAATCCCAAGCCAATATAAAAAATAAAATACCTTCTCCTGTGTCTCTTTTTTCCCATATCAACTTTTCATGGCTCATAGGATACAATCATCTCGTTTGAGATGGATTCTGGAGAACTTATATAGAGATCCATTATTTGCAATAAAAAAAAAAAAAAAAAAGAAAAAAAAAAAGGTAAAATTATTAAGANAAAAAAAAAGAAAAGAAAAGCGGAATTATTTGTCAAAGTGAGTGGAAATCATCAGCTTTAAAAACTGATCATAGCATTACACACATCCTTGGGGAACATCCTGAAGTGTCACAGTTTGAATTTTAGAAATAAAATGTTAATAAATCACGTTCCTAATGCATGAACAAGTTTTCTTCTAATAGGACTTGCTGAAGTATCTTTATGTGTCTTCCCAAGCCTTCGCCACTTACTTTCTCTTGAAACACATTCTAATTGTTGATTTTTTTTTTAAAGATTTATCTGTATTTCATGCTAAATGGAATGCTTTTAGAGATAAGTAGTCTAATTTGCTCTGTAAAGTGCCAGAAGAGTTTCTTCCAAGAGACTTTCCGTTGCAAACAGAATATCCTGCCAGCATTTGAGAATGCAATGGAGGCTGCAGTCAACTCAAGGCTTCATCACAGCCTTCGGTGGTAACCAGGCGAGTGAATTTGGGAGTAATGTAAAGAAAATTTATGTTCCTTGCAGCTCATTATCACTTGATGTGTAGGATCAGTTACAATGAGAGTGTCTGATTCTGTTACAAAAGGTTCTGAGCAGGACTGAAAGTGATATTTCCCATGTTTGATGTCGGCGCTTCCCCCGGGTGCAAGTGTCACCCTGAAAGAACAGAAATTCAAATCACAGCTCAGATTTGATTTAAAATGTGATTTAAAACCTGTCACATCTTGCCTGCAATTATGAGGTGCAAATCTTGCTAACACTAGAAATGCAAATATTTAAGGTGGTTTTCAGTTCATGAGCGAGGCATTACTGATATGGGCACTGGAGGACCAGCTAGGACAATAACCTGATTTAAAAAAAAAAAGGTCATTTTTCTACCAGCACTGTTTCACTCCTCAGCCATCATAACCGTGAAAACTTTTCAATTATTTTTAAGTTTTTCTCGCATAAGGTATTCTTTTTTGGCATAAAATAATTGGAATAAAAATCTCGGAATAAAACTTGGCCCAATTAAATCAACCTTCTATAGGTAAGGAACATATAGATCAAACATATTAATTATTGAAGACAGTCTTAATATTAATATTACTATTATTTCAAATATTAATTACGAAAATTCATGTGTGTTTAGATGTGATTTGTAGATGATCTTTGCATGTATTTGCATGCATTTACAGGTATACACATGCATGATATTTACATTGAGTTTGCAAATGCTTTCAGTGCCAATCCAGCAAATATTTTATACTCACAGTTGAATATGCATCTAAGCAAATGTTGAGCTTGTGGATACATCATTAAGCACATCTAAGGTCCTGACCTTACCAAACAACCTTTTTGGGTTAAAATATTTGCCATGAGCTAATAGGAACATGATGTGCTGACAATGACACTGGAAGTTATTTGTATTTACATAAGTATTACTGGAGTGGTTCAAGGACCCCGGAAAGGGAACTCCGTAAATTGGATGCTGTCATCTTTGCAACCTTGCCCGTAATTTTCCACTAGGGAGAAAAATGTGATGGTCCAAATCACATTTATTACCAAAGCAGGGTAAAAGTGTTGAAGTGATTTTAATGTGAATGAGCACTGGATCTTTGAAGCATCACATATGACACTTTCTGAAAGGAAAAAAAAACAATAACTGGTGTGAGGGCACTCTAATAAAATCCCAAACATAAGAGGAAAAAGAACAACTTTAATCCAGAGACAGCATGTAGCATCAGGTTGTTCAAATTACTCTTTTTTGGGGGTGTTACCAAGCAAAATACATCATTATGGGGAAATAGCAATGCTCAGTCACCCTGGCAGTGTTAGATCTGATTCCCTATTCATTTCCCCTGTTAAAAGGAAAAAAAACCCAAAGAGTTCAAAAGAACTTTGCCACTCTATTTTCAGTGCTCCAGCTATTGATTCCCACATATTGCAATATCTCCCTTTTGCCCTGGTTTGTCCTATACCTATTGTATGTGAGTCTACTAAAAATCAGTGGGGCAGAGAAATTCTTCTTGTTCCTCTGACGTGAAAAGCCCGTACCCATGATATCAGTGCACCTTTTTTGTCATCCCTTGTGGCCCACCGGGAAAACCAGAGTCTGTTCTGTGGTTTCATTTTGAATAAGCAAAAAATACAAAGTAAAGAGCAGCAGAGGAACAGCTGCCTGTGCTGCGAGCTGGCCAGAAGCTGTGCTCACAGCAGTCCAAATTGTCAGCTGCCTGAAATATTTTAGTACCAATCAGGCAGCTTCTTTGGAGGAAAGCTTTAAAAAGAAAAAAAGAAGTGAAAGATTCCAAGAGGCAGCAGGAGGACTTCTGCCTATGCAACAAGTCACAAAACAAAAAATTGGCATATTCACTGTGTGTAGCACAATGGAAAATAAAACTCAGTAGCATCTCCAGCTCTGCTTTCATGTGATACAGGAGAGGAGAACTGTGAAGCATTTTTTAGCTGGGTTTATAGGGAGGAAAGGTTTTGCAAACTTGACACCCAAGGGAGTTTCCCAATTAAGAATGAAAAACAGAGCCAGTGAGCCTGTGCTGGCAGCAGTACCACACAGCAGAGGGTCAGGCCAGAATTTTTTAAAGCATTCCTAGTGAGTTCCGGGAACAGTGACATTTCCACACAAACATCCGTGAAGACGTTGCAGGTCCTGCTCTGGCAGGGTGTCACAGCTTTGCTTGGTCTCTGCAGCCCACACCCCCACCTGGCATTAGCTCCACCCAGCCATGTCGAGCTCAGAATTTTACCCTGTTCTCCTCTCACACAGTGTTTGGGTTGCTGATTTTTAACTTGTATATTTTTATTTGGCTGTTTCTTCCCTCAGTGTAGAGTCTCTGCTGACTCTGTGAGCTGGCTGCCCCAAACCCGGAGCGCAGCTGGGAGGAGGACTGATAATGTAATTCCCTGATTTTCTTTAATCTTCCCCACAGTAAAACCTCTCAGATGGAACAGGAAAGAAACTGGAAACTGCGACTGGCACGATGTGGTGCAGATTATGTTATCTATTCAGTGTGAAAATCCTGATCCTGCATGGGGTCACAATCAGGAAGGAGCTAATGATCACACACAGGTTTTATTAATACCACCATGGCTTTGAGTGTTATAGTCAGTGGGGGTTCACAGTCATTCAGGTGACTTTCATGTTAACCTTGTGAAAAAAACAGCTTTTTAGATACATAAACAAATCCGAAAACACCACTGCACACCTTTCACCACTACAAAGATTAATATTGCTCTCTGTCGTTACACAACAGACTTTTGGAGTAGACTCAGTAGAATTATTGATAGGTGGAATTAAAGCCCACTGTGTGCCAAATGCAGCTGGGAGTGCAGCGAGCCTGGACTAGACTCCTACTCACAGTGCTTTTGATAGCAACTGTCACGAATCACTCTTGGAAGAAAAACCCTGAAATCAGTGCTTTTCAACTCACTGGGAGATGCTTAAAATTCTTGTTTTGGTTCTGGTCTAAAATACTTAGGGAGTTGCTTCTGAGGGGGAAATGTAGCCTACAGAGAAAGTGAAATGCCTTGGTGCCTCAATTCAGACAATTGCCAAGGTTCAGGCTTGAGAATCAGGTTTTTAATTTTGATCTTCAATTAGGACAGAAATGACGTTCACCTTGCTTATGAATTACTAAATTTTGATTTGATTTCAAAGTCACCCCTAAATTCAGTCCAAATTGCCCTCTGGATTTTATAACTCTCACTGGATAAAAAAATTTAGAAGACAAATGTTGACAGGCTTCCAGCACTCTCCTATTCAAGACATCTGACTCAAACTCTCAAACTTGTCTCAGTATGGGAATGTCATAGGGCCTGACCTTGAGAGTTTTCAAAAACCTGCCTTTTTTTTTTTCTTTCTTTCTTATGTGAATGAGAGACCATTTCAGCCACCCCTTCTGAGGTTCAGGAGCAATCGTTGTCCACCAGGACCCCCAGCTCTGCTCCACAGAGCTGCTTCCCAGCAGTTTGGGCCCCAGCCTGTGCTGGAGCCTGGGGTTGCTCCTCCCCAGGTACAAGGCTCTGCATTACCCTTTGTTGAATTTTAGTTGATTTCCCTCTGGCCATCTCCCCAACCTGTCCAGGTCCCTCTGAAGGGCTGCAGAACTCCCTGGGGTACCAACCACTCTTCCCAGTTTTGTGACCTCGGAGAACTCGCTGAGGAGGCACTCAAACCCTTCATTACACTCTGCTTTCCTTCCATCCCATCAGCTTGTCACTTTATCTGGATTCCAAAAATCATGATTTTTTAGAAAGAACTTAATGATAGGACAAACTCTGTCAGACAGATGGCTTCAAATTGCAGTTATTAGAAATCCAGCCTAACAATCTGCACTTTAATAATTAATCACTGACGAGCCCTTGTTTTAAGCTTCTCTTACGAATGCCCTTTCCCTGATGTAACCTGGTAGACGACTGACAGATTCCGAGGTTCTCAGACAATGATTTCCCCTCTTACTGAGGCACAGGGTTATCTGTCTATCCAATGACTTGGAACTGCAGAAATCTTTTCCATACAGCATTAACAAAGTGCCTGAAATAGCTGAATTAGAGTAATTCAGGCAGTTCCCCACGAAATGCAGATAATAGACACAACACACACTCACGCACATCTTTTCTATAAGATATTTCATAAAACTACTAAATTTTTATGCAAAGAAACAGAAGTTTTTTTCTTCAACCAGTGTAAAATTCACTGAGAATGAGTCTCAAATTTCTAAATTTCTCAAAAATGTTAAAATTTTGTAGCAAATAAGCATTTATTTGAATTCTGACCATGTTTAAATCATTCTGTATCCCCACTTTGAAACGGGACTTAAAAAAACCTGCTTAGTTTCAGCAGCTACTATAACATTGTAGTATTAAAAAGTACATTTCTCTTGTCCTTTGCCTGCCTCACATCTACCACCTTGGATGTGCACTTTCCATGGGCTTTCTCCTTTTCAAAAGAACTGACGCAATCCATCTTTGGGAAATGATCAAGTCACCAAGAAAGCTAAAAATTCCTGGTGATGCCTGGGAGCGTGAGCTTGCTGAAGCTCCTCTGCACTTCTCAATACCAGCGCAGTGAAGGAATAAGCCCAGGAACTCTCTCTTGACTACAAGAAATTGAAACGAGGAGTTTCATACTGTGCTTTGGAAGTTAGGAGCCTCCAAAGGGACTCAGAATCTAACACAGGAAGGAAGAGAAGCAAAATGGTTTTGTCACCCTTTATTTCTCAGAGGTTTTACAAATCTGCAAGCCAAACAGCATTCTTAGGTACACACTCTATTTGCTCTTTTCTCCATGGTTACTTTTAAAATGCATTTTCCTAACGCATAATTAGTTTCTGAAAAAGGAAAGACAACACCATTTGTTTATGCAAGAGGCTAGAACAAGCACCCAGAGTCATTCTTGAATGAATAAATACCGGAGCCAAGTGCAATTAGGAAGGGACAATGACTGAATATTTATCTTCTTATCTGAGAGACTGATCATTGAGAGACTGATCATTGTCAAAATTTTATGCTTCTTTAAATGCAGTGACGTGATTTAACGCCACCACTTGAGTAACTTTGTCTCAGAAACTGCTGTGAAGCTGAAAGGAGGGCAAATACCCCTCCATTATACACCACTTTTCCTCCTTGATTGGAAACTCTGCGATAAAAAATCACCTTTTCCCGTCATAAACTAGAGGTAGGCTCTGAACTGGTTCACAGTGATCTATCTCAGAGCAAGAGATAAAAGAAGCTGAGCAAGAGTTCAGCCTTGTGGTTCCTTCCTTTAATACAATCCCAGGGTTCCCTATAAATCACTGTCACAAGGTGACTGAGCTTCTGCCCCACACCAGGATCTTGCCCTAGGGTTGATGTCAGAGCTGGTTCAGGTCAGCACAGTGAGCAAAGAAAACATGATCAGAAATCCGAGCCCCGGCCAGACCCCGGCTGAAGAGCTGTGTCCGGTCTCACTGGCTTTCAAAGCTGTGGTTGTGCTTGGGCTGTGTCCTGGGTTACAGTGTATTCTATTACCATCCTCATGAGCTGTTGAAACCAGGTGCAGCAATGTTCCCTCCCTTCGGCCTATCTCCTGTTAATGGCCCCATCAATGCCTTGCCCTGTGACTCACCATCCCATTGTGAGATGCTCCGCCCAGGGGGAAGGAGCCAAGCATTCCCATGTGGATATAATCTGCGTTTTGGAACAGCACAAGCAGCCTTTTTCCACTGGATTCCCAGAGGACAAGAGCTACACAACCACCACCGGATTTTTCTGAGGAGGACCAGACCTTTTTCTACAAGATCACTGCTTCAACAGAACCACTTCAAAGAGAACTGCAGCTATCACCTAATTGGACTGCTACCACCACCCTGCCCGGTGGGGTGTCAGGTCATACCCTGGCTCTGTCAGGTTAAACTAGTGTTTCTGTATTATTGCTTTGTTATATATATATATATATTAGTAGAAGAACTGTTATTTCTATTCCTCATATCTTTGCCTGAAAGCTCCTCAATTTCAAATTTATAATAATTCGGAGGGCAGGGGGTTGCATTTTCCATTCCAAGGGAGGCTCCTGCCTTCCTTAGAAGACACCTGTCTTTCAAACCAGGACAGGCTGTCAGGATTTTGAGGCAAGAACATAGAAATCTATCAAGACTGCAGCAGAGTTCTCTGTCAGTTCAGGAAAGATTTCCTATTTCCATTTCCATGGATTAATTGGGTACTGTTAATGAGGTACTGCGGAGAAAAACATTGGAAGTGACAGTAATGCTTACTACAGACCAAGTCCTTTTTCCCTAAAATAGTTGTGTTAAGGTCAAGAGGTAGCAAAAGTCTGCAATATTAAGCACTGAATTTGCTGGCAAAGAGCAATGCAGGTGTTCTTGCAGTGCAGTGGCTTCTTCCTTTTCTCTGAGTTCCTACCCATAGTCCAGCAAAAAGCTTTAACTTGAAATGCTTTCTAACCCCTGCAATGATTTATTCAAGGAATGGACTGTGTGGTCAGTCAAGTAACCCTGAAGTGATTAATTAGAATGTGTTTAGTTCATTAACTTGTTATTATGTGATATACCAATGAAGGAAACTGGCCCAGTAACTCTTTTTGTCAGAGAAAACAAAAATAGTGAAAAGGAGATTTTTATTTCAACTGGGTTGCTTTCTAACCAAGACGTGCAGAAGAACTCCATGTTTTTTGCAGTATTGCCAAACAGAAGCATTTTTACATTATTTTAAAACTTCTTGACATTTGAAAATAGCAATTACATTGAGTTTGTTTTCAACATCCAAGCCCTTAGGACACCCCTTGGTTTTAAATTTAAATTTTGACAATGAAGATTAAAAAAAGAGTCAGGTTTCAACTTAAAGTCAAGGTTGTTATATTAGCATGTCGTTCTGGGTGTTAGGACGATTCTTATATCATTGAGGAAGATGTCTTACTGTGGGAAGAGGAATTGGATTGTTGGGGAGCCTACACCTGCTGGATGTTATGATTTGACGAGAAGGCTCAAACCTGTAATTCAGCTGGCAGGAAATGACACCAGCACACAAATAAGATAAGTAAGATAAAGTCACCCAGTGGGAGAAGTCAAGCCTTCACACAGACAGAAGCTGGAGAGGTGACACAAAGCTGTAGATTCGTAAGGATGCTGAAACAAAACCTGGTGCCTCCTGAAGAAACAGACACAGTTGTGCCCTGCAGAGCACCCAGCTTGCCATTGGCATAGGATCCTGCCTGAGAGAAAAGAAAACAAATCCAAACCAAAACAAATAAACACTTTTTGTATGGACTGCAGATTCTAAGTCCAATAAATGTTCTTTTTGTATTGAATGCGCATTATTGCAAAGCAACATAATCAGACAAAAAACTGCCCCTGAATCATTTTCCTGTGCTATGGAATACTCCAAAAGAAAGAGGCAGAAAGACCTCTGGTTGATGGGACACCGATCTGAGCAGGAGAAGCCCCCCAGATGGAAATGCAGCTCACATGGAAATGCAGGCTGGCATCCTGTCAATCTCCTGCATCTGTGCTTGGCCAGCCAAACCAGAAGAGTGAAACAAAGTTCACAGGATTTTCTATCACACTTCAGTCTGCCCAGGTTAGTCAGCAGCATCAGACATGCCAGAGGAAAGCACAGAGATTTGCTGCAAGCAATTTAAGGGATAAATAGAAAGTCTACTCTGAACAGGGGTAGGATTAAGTTTACATGCTAAACATTTGCCTTATTCTTTTCACAATGTCAGTGTAAAAATGGGTGTCTTTTAGCTCTATAAATGCCTATTACGTCCGTAATTTCAGAAATGTCTGCAGTGCTTAGGGTAGCTAAAACTGGGGAATGCATTGCAGTGCTTCTAAAATACTTCTGTCAGTTGTCCTGGTACTTTTTGAACAAGGCTGGTTGGTTTTCAGTCTTTTGAAATGCACCTGTGCTCTCCTATTCTAAAAATTATTTACAACAAGGTAGGGAAAGCTGCCTAAAATGTTCTCATTAATTCTTATATTCTGTGATTTATCTTTAAGCACAAACATTAAAGGAAAAAAAGATATTTGTACAATTAGCTACAGTCATAAGCTCACAACCTTTTTTACCTGCCAGTGCAGGGGCCCACAAACTTATTCATTTTCCTAATTCTATCACTGGCATTAAGTGAAGATAATACTGCTTCCCCAAACTGCAAATTTTAGATTTTATAAAGTCAGGCCATATCCTGAGGTATCTGACATCTCTCCAGCAAAACAATCCTCAATATGACGGCGGTGCTTTGACAGAGAGAATCAAGACAGCTTTGACAATACATCACTGAAGTGATTGTGATCCCTGAATATTTCCAGCAATCTTTTCTGACCTCCCTGAGAACTAATGTTTTCTTGCTTTTCTCATCACTGTTCGTGTCACCAGATGTGTTTTGCTACCCACAGGTCTTTTTCCAGAGTGGCAGCAGGGAGAATGCTGAAACTCAGGGCAGGAGACAGCATAAACTGCTGTTGTAAACTGATAGAATCAACAGAAAGGAATGAGTGGTTTAAGGTTTATTCAAACTAAGATCCATTTCCACGCAAAGAACACAACAAATTTATAATTGAGCTCGTCAAAGTGTGCAATACAGCATGAGTAGTTTTAATTTGTAGGTACTGTTAATTATTCCCATTCCATTATTAACCATGGGAACTTTTTTTTTGATAGGAAATTAGAAATCAATTTGAAAGGTAATTACTTCATTAAATTTAGTAATTATGTGCTATAACCATCTCAATCTTCTTTAAAATGAATGACAAGACGTTTTTCTCATTCATTATTCTGTATGAATTTTAAAAGTGCTACTTTCCTTTTTAGTCTTAAGATAACAAAGAAGAGCTATAAAGGACATTCCTGAACCAGATGAGTAGAAAAATTCAGAAACTGGAAATTTATGTCAGTACTGCAGCCAGAGAAAGCAAAACTGAGATATTTAATTGCTGACTTCAATGAAACATGGGCTGGAGGTCCTTTCCCTTAAAGGCATTCTCCAGGTAAGAAGACACAGCACCTTCCTAGGGCTTCCACTTCCCACGTGTACATGTGAGAACAGAAAAAAGGAAAACTCCTTGCAAGTATTCTTCCTACTTGAATCTTAAAGAGGCAACATTGTTTTAATCCAGGGTGTGGCTCATTAAGCTGTCTGCAAAGAAATTTTTAGGTAAAAAGAACAGGAAAGCATCAAGGAAAGAATTTATGTCTGCTGAAACTCATTGCAAAACTTTAGCCAGCAGTTCAAAATACAAACAGTTATATGCCCAGAATGCAGGATTGAAAACAGGCCTTAAAAATATGCAGGAGTTGTCACAAAATAAGGTTAACTAGCTAAAGGCCTCACTAAATACTTCCCTTTCAGTTAATTAGCCGCAGACCTCACACATCTTTTGTCATTCAGTTTTGGGAGCTTCTGGCTGTTTTCACTCTGGCTTGTGAGTCAGCAGCAAGGAGCCAATAGTAGTTATTTGCATGTTTTTCCTCCTCTTTCGTTCCACACTTCTGTGGGCTCACAATACATGCTGACTGACTTTTTCCCCACACTTCCTCTCGTGTGTCATACACCTTGAATGATGAAAGGGTGGGAGATAAAGGGAAGTTGTCAGGACATCAGTAAATTGGGATCTGTAGCAGTAAGGTGGTTAAATATTCAACATAAGCAGTTGCTGTGGCACCAGAAAAGCCTGAGAAACAGCAGAGGAAGTGAGTTGTTTCATCATTCCTTGAGGTTGCTGTGAGAAATGTGCAAAACATCATAAATCGCTGGTTTAGGTAGAATGCAGAGCACTTCTAGGCACCTATGAACACATGTGGCTATACGTGCTTCTGTTTCTCTGGTGTGGCAGAGCCTCTGCTGGGCTCTCACAGAGTCCTGAGCACGATTTCTGTTTGCACTTATGGGCCAAAGTTTTGTCTGTTGCTGCCACAGGAGGGAACCTGTCTCAGCAGCGTGGAGAGAGCACAGGGTGAGAGATGGGACTGGGAGAGGTGAGAGAACAGGGTAAGGATGGGCACACTTTTATCCACTACCTCTCCTCTGCCAGCAGATAATGGAATAATCAGAGATTTGCCACAGCTGAGCTCCCTACTTCCAACACCAAGAAGCCCTGGGGAAAGATGATCCTCTGGAGCTGCTTCCTTCTGCTGCACTGTGGGCAAAGCTGTGGTCAAGACTTCATCTTTCTTCATTCTTTCTTTGCAGCAAGGTAAATCCATGTTTCTTCTTGTATTCACAGCCTCTTTAAGAACTTTCCGTACACTTTAGAAGTATTAATATCTATTTTTTCCTACCTCTCTTTCCCTGGCCTTTTTTAAATTTAACCTGTGTTTAGCCTTCATTAGCTCTTCTCTGTAGTTCTTGGCTTTCAAGAACTTTAATATTTCTCTCTCACTTGTAGACCCCTTTAGATTGGTCCACACCTTCCCTGAAGCATAACGTCAAAAAACTGGATGAAACCCTCTAACTGGTGTCTTGCCAGTGAACAGTAAAGGAGTTTTTTGACATTTCTTATTTATATTCCATCCAAGAATCATTGGTTGAAATAATGTCATCCAACTTTATGCTGTAGCTGTTGACACCTGACCCAGGGAGTCTTTAAATTCCTTTAAAGTGAATGTCCTGACTTCGGAGTGTGACACATCTGAGGTTTTTACCTCTAAATTTTAGATTAGTGGGTGGAACTAGACCTCAGAAGTGCCTGTTCACTTTGGTTCGTGGGGTCATAGAGTGGTTGGCTAAAATAAAGGCACTCTCCTGCAGTGTGCCGTCTGCTTTCATCCAGATAAATAGCACTCTTCATCCAGCAGCTGTTTTGTACTTCTGGATGCTGGAGAATACAGATTTGGAAACTATTCCTTGGATCACTGAGTCCTGTCTCCTGCACACATTGCCAACCAGGAGATATATACATATATATATATATATATATGTAAAATTATATAATTCAGAAGCAACTTCACACACAATGGCACACTGCAAGTCACAGAACACTTCCAAACATCCATTCCATGTGCAGTAAAAGACCAACGTTTCAAATGCCATGTGCCTTAGGAAAAGAGGAAGGAGGATGATTCCTCTGTGCTCCTGGGAGAGCACACTAATGAAACCACCCTGAATGTCCCTAAAAAGCAGAAAAGGACAACACCTACTCATGAGGGTCAATGTTTGCTGCCAGACTGACAAGGAGTTGGAATTCTCTGCCATCGTCAAATCTGGCACCCTTTTTTGTCTTGTGTGAGTGAACACAGCACAGATGTGTCAGGCTAAAGTAAACTCTGCACCCTGAGACCATAAACTCTAATTTAGAGGACTGAAAAAATAATTACTTTCTGGTTTGTATCTACATTTATCCCCTCCTGAAACCCTGCACCACACACATGTCAAGTGCAGTCCTACAGTGAGGTTGTACTTGTTATCTGCTGTCCTTATAGCAAGGAAGAGAGTGCAAGGCCTGAAAAATGTAGGTTGTTTGGAGTAGCTCTAGTAGTTCAGCCAATAAGGAGCCTCAGTCCCGTGTCTCTTCAGATACAGACACGGGATTTAACTTTGTGCACACGTTAAAGAGTGCACTTCACTTCGTTTGAATAAAACGAATAAACACGTTGGGGTTTTTTGCCTGCAATGAATTGCAGTTAATACAACATACAAAATGCTGACAGGGTAGCAAAGTATTAGCATTTTTGAATGAAAATATGACATTTTATATACCCTCAAGGAAAAATATTGTTTGCTCCCTGGAGCTACTCTGACCAATTTAATTTACCACATCAGTACACATATGAAGTCAAAACTTCCTACTGCCTTTCCATCTACACATAAAGCTCAGAGTATCAGAATTTTTTTTCTTCTTGTGTGTGTTTTCATTATATTTCTTTAGACCTGCTATTTAATGGATATTCAAACAGTTGCTGTTACCTGTCTCATTTAATTTGATCTCTGCATTTCACCAGAACAGGACCATACACTCAATTCTTCAGTGGTGGAAGACGGTCAAAGCCAAAAAGTGGAGGCTGCCCAAAAGCACTGAGGACTTGCAACATTTAGGTAAATCAGCTATAGGAAAATTTGAATGGATTCCTATTCTTTATGACCCTAGAGCAAACAAGCCCCATAGCAGGTAAACTCTGAGTTAAAAATTAAAAATTTCAAACCATCCCTAACCAGAGCATATCTGAGCCAAACCTAAGGTGTGAAAAGCAAACACTGATTACAGAAACTCTTTTTCCCGCTTCCAGGTGCAAATCAGATCATTTAGTTGAGGATGAGAGGTCCAAAGGTTTGAAACTGTGTGCATTTCACCCCTAGGAATGCTGAAAAGCTCAGCTGAACCTGAGAAGATTTGGCTTTATGTATCTGGGGTTGTCAAGAGGTCCCAGTACTGTCTCTAAAGCAGTCTAAATCAGAAATGCTGGCTGGATCACCCTCATCATAAAGTACCTCTCGAATTGCTACACAATTGAAGTTAATTTCACATTGTTACTACAGTAAATACCTGAGAAAAACTGGGAATTATGTGCTCAGATTTTTTCTATCATGTGCCAGGTTTTCAACCTAATTTGGCCCAAGCAGATTTTTCACCAAGACTTTGTTCTTTGGAAGAGAAAATGTAGCTTGGCTTTCTACATTAACATGTTCTTGTATTCCTAAGTCATATCTTGCTAAATAATTTTTATCATTACGAGGTATTAAAATCTCCAGTTAGGAGACATTTAGAACAGTGACATATTTCCACTTCAAATATAGAAAGAAAAGCAGGAAAAAAACATTGGTGTGTGGTGCTGAGGGAGAGCATCAGAGCAAAAATCTTTGAAAGATGAGGCATATGAAACTGGCTGGCTGCCTGGCTGCCTCATGTTCCCTGTTAGGGCCTTGCTGAGGCTTACTTGAATTTCAAATTGTTTTCTAAGCTGGTGAATAGCAGGTGCTTGCTAACCAGCTCATAATGAGTACAGAGGTCCAACTCCATGGAGGCTTTTCTCCCTGCTTTTGGCTGTCTCTTGTACTCACGGAGAAAAAGCACTGGACCTGGAAAATGGAAATTTTAATTGAAAGCACACACACCCTAGACAATTTTGTAGCCCTCTGAACACAGAGGGATAAAAAAGAAAGCAGGATGTTGTTAATTTTTTTATGCTATGTATGCTGTGATATATTTGGGGATGGGTATATTAGATCTGAAACCAGGATGTTTGCAAAAAATGCTGAAATCAAACATTCATGCCTTTTTTTTCTTACCTAGGCAGGTTCTTGTTCCATGCTGTTCATTCTGGAGGCAAAAAGCTGAGAGACAACAGCCCAGGCTCTTTCTTCTGCCTAACCTCTCTCTAAGGTTTAATCACGGAGCATAAGAGATTAAAGAGTCTTCATTAAATTATTCCATTTTTCTCACCCTTCACCCATTAATCCCAGATTAATGGTTTTAACATGTTTTGGGACTTTGTGGAATTATATCTTTGCAGCTCCGGAATGTGTGCAGCACATAAAATGTGCAGTCTACTACAAAATTGCCACATAATTCCCAAAATGAGGCCATTAATGGTGCAGCAAAGTCTAGTGACACTGAGGACAGTAACTGGCAGAGGGCGAAAAAGGCCCAGCACAGCATGAAAGTCACACATAAGCTGTAAAACCCGAGCATTTTCTCAGCTCCACAGCTGGAATTAGTCTGAATATGTAGTGGACCCTCTACTCTTTTCTTCCACCAGAGTTTCCAGTGAAAGGAAATCCAGCAGGAGTGTTGGAAGCAAGTCACAGGTGACAGAGTCCCCTGTCTGGGATATCACAGGGCCACCTGATCAGCTTAGCAGAGCCATGAGTGTCTTATCCATTGGTAGCCAAATGAGAGAGAGAAACTGAATAATGCCAGCCATGTAAGCAAAAAAAATTTCTTAGTTTATGCTCTTCGAGATGTAATATTTTTCCATTTTTAATAAATATGTGTAAACTTTTCTTTAGAAAAAAATTATTTTAATTTAGAATGATTGTCATGATAGTAAAGAAACCTTTATTTACAAAAAAACTGCAGACTGACTATCACCTAGTTCAATTCAGTGTCATTTCATTGATTCATGGAGGCTTTGTTGATTTATTGCAGTCAAGGATCTCATCCAACAATAACAAATTCCACTTTAAATGAATTGTTGTAGAAATTGCACTACCTTAGGTTTGGTTTTTTTATTAAGCAGTGAACTGATTGCATAACCTATTGAGCAAGGAGTTTATGTATTCTCATTACTGAGGAGTTATCTGCAATGCTTTATTGATGGATTTGTGTTGGGTAATCCATAATTATCAGTGGCTAAAAATGACTAAAAAATTAGCTCAAAAAAGTCAATGAAGATGTTGATGGAGAAAAAAAGTAGTTCTGTATCTTGCCCAACCCAAAATGCGATATATAAAAGCCATTCCCTTCAGCCAGGTGAGGAGATAATCTGTTTTGATAGCTCTTATCATGAATGTAAAGCCATGAAAAAATTGGATATTGCAATGGAGGCACCAAGAGGATGGAATGAGAAGTGGTCTTTCTTTGCCAGGTGCAAAAATGTCTTTAGCACAGGAAACAATCACTTCTCATTGACTGTGTGGCAAAATATGTTTTGTTACCTGTGGAAGAGCCTTTTTTTGGAAATTCTGGCCCTTTGCATCCTATTTGTGCTCCTTTCTCAAGAGAAAGCTCTGGAAGTGAAGTGAGGTAAATAGGCAATCCCTGCTTGGGGAACTGGCTGGTGAAATTTAGGAGATTTGACAGTGATTTTCATTTCTGCACGCTGGTCTGCTTTTGTTTTCTTTGGAGGGAAAAGCAAAGCAGTTCCCTGAACCTCAAAACGTTTATTCACAATCGCACAATCGGAAGATCTGTTTACTTGGGCTTTTGAGCAAAGGGATCTGATGAAACTCATGTGTTGGAAAAAGAACTGTGATTTTAATTTGCTTTGCTTAGTAATAGATCTGTCAGTCCTTCGAAGTAGAGGTTTACTGTGTTGTGAAGGCATGTACAGATAGAAATACATTCATTTTCCTTGCTGCTAGTGCATTACCTGTGCAGCTCCCTCAGCCTCTTTATTGCTTGTTGACCAGTTATTTGCACAGGCCATGGGAGCACATGTTTGAAGGGGGAATTGGATGAACAGGGGAAGAGTGACGTCGTGAGTGATTTTTAGAAGATAATTCCCTGCCCACAGGGTTTTGGGAGATAAAATGAAAAGACAGTTGTGTGTCAGCTAGAATGGCTGTATCTTTTCTTCAGCTTCTGGAATCATCAATTCCGTGTGTCAGCTGTCTGTATCATCTCCCTGCTCATCACCAGCAGCTGACTCTCCTACTTCTAGTTTCATTATCCTTTAAACCACCCTTCATCAGTCAACCATTCTTTCATATTAAAACCCAGTGAGGAAAACATTTCTTACATCCCCTGTCTGCTAGAACACAGTTGGTTTAAACTGTTTCATGTAGGGAAAATGATTGAGAAGATGTGTTTTGCATCTTGGTGGTGTGGGTTTTTACTTTCACCTTCTGGGCATGAAACAATGCAGATTCAGTAAATAGATCTAAGTGTGTGTAATGAGAATGATTTCAGTGCTTTAGGTTCATTAGTCTCACAGTGTGAACTTTAATAAAAATGAATTTGACTAGATTAGATGTAATTACAGAAATTTGAGTTAAAATTTGTGTACCCTTACGTGCTTATAAAAAGGGTGATTATTTTAAAAGTATATTTGGGTAAATGACAGAGAATAACATGCATGGCTGTCATAGAAATCAGTGACTGTATGACTTTCTCTACCATTTTCTTAGTTTACAGAAAAGGAACTTTTAATCACTGGGCCTAGTGGTCACTTCACTCTAATTAGACAGAATTATTGATAGTCCACCTTTAATAACCATGATCCTTATCTAGAGTCTATACTTTGTGTGTAGGCATGGAGATAGCACAATCATCTCACAGCGGAACATTCAAACATTTTCACTGCTTGCACATGGCACAGAAGTCACTGATTTGGTGCCAAAACTTGTGTATAATTGAGACAATCTGTGTTCTCTACACATTATGGCTAATGGTGATGGTCTCACCAGCACTGGACACCTTGTGCTGCATCTTTAGCTGAAGGGCAAGAAGGACCTACACACCACACCACAGCGAAAGCAGATTAATTTACTGTGGCAGGTCTGAATAACCCACAGATCTTTGCAGACACACCTACCCGCCTTGTCTGAACTATCCCTTTCACCTTTTTTTTTTTTTTCTTTTTCCCCCTCCTCTTTCCCCACAGGATTTTCTCACTGCAGTGGAAGGAAGGCATCAGACCTGAAACATCCTGCAGAGTGTGAGGTTCCACAGCCAGGCCCAGAGCCCGCTATTCTTTGCCAGCTTTTGTTTGCACGGTACTGCAGCACTGTGACATGTGACATTCTGAGATCAAATCTGACTATCAACCCCTTTTACCAATTAAACACTGCAGACCTGATGACTAGTCTTGCTTAGGGAACTTGCAAGTATGATAGAAAATTTCCCAATACTGTGCAGCCAAATTACCCATCCAGTCTACATGTGAAGGTCACTTTGGAGGGCAACATGGCCTTTTCCTGTTTTGCAGTCTTTGTCTCCATCTCTTTCTGCTGTTTAAAACCACTAAAAAAGGATAAAAAACTTCTGCTAGCAACTAACTTCAACACAGAAAAAATGCCTGATTGGTGCCTTCTGTGAGAACCTGATAGTGCAGTTGTTTGAGGCGCTGACTGCAATCAAAAGTAGAACAGTTCTCTTCGGGTTGTTCTTAAAAGGTAAGGAGAAGTAAACAACCATAAATAGTGAAAAGATAATAAACTCAGAGGAACCCACCACTTCAAAATGTTCAAAAAAATATTGGAGAAAGCCTTTGTCTGAAAAAGTGTGATTTCTTTCAGTTCACAGTGTGACCAAATGGAGCTGATTGAGTGACCTCCACTGGAACAGAAAGGTACGTGGGGTATTATATCTCTAACAAGCAGAAAACTTGTGCATGTTTGATACGAGTAATACACAAACTGTGTTCCATTCACATTCAACTTGATGAAGGTCATGTCTGGGAACTTGAAATTTTCAGAATCAGAGCGTTTAGACAGTTTAAGCATGTCTAATTGCAAGCCCATACCATCACGGCATTTGGGTTTGAAGGTGGCATGGATGTCTAAGAACCAAAATATTGGTTTGCTTTTTAAGAAGCTCACCTCCTATGATAAAGCTGTTTCTTTCACTGGGCAGAACAGATTAGACCAATCAAAGCATCACGTTCTTGAAGTTACAGGTTTGAGACGTAAAAGGCAAAGCAGTATTAGATTTAGACTTTGTGAATGACCTGGAGTAGGAGCTAAAAGTAATTTAGGTGATAAGCAGGGCAGTTATTCAACACTCAGTATCACCAGTAATCATTTTAAAAATCACTCTGTGTCTCTGCACAGTTTGCCAAGCAGCGGTATTTGCTTCTTCCCGTAATTCAAATTCCCCTGGGAGACGCTGTTTTTGCAGGAGGCAGGGATTAGCAGCACTGTTAAAGCAGGCCTGAAGTTCTCGAGGAGGGAGCAGCTAAGAAAAATGAGATTGCCTTAAATGGGGATCATGAACACAGACAGCCAGGGGCTAAAACAAGTGTGGCTAAATATACAATATGTCTTTATTTTGTGTTCTGAAACTTGTCAATATGTAAATTGAAAAAAACCCGGAATATCAACACGTAAACATCCATCATTCCCTGCAGAAAACATTTAGCACTCTCTGAATTTCAAAAGGTTAGCCTCTTAACCCTCTGCTTATGGTTTGAAATGGATGGAAGCCACCATCTGCTTTAAAGACAATGAAATTTTATCCAATTCAGTTCACAGATTGAAGATGAAGTGGGATGATTTGCTGAGCCCATTGCTGAGCAACACAATCTCCACATATGACAGTCCAGAGGTTTTGATTCCAACATACTATTTGGAAGTGTACACTTTATTTCTTCTTTTTAACCTACACATCACTGCTATCTCAATTAAAATTTAGTTTGTGTTTGTTTCTTTGTTTGTTTTTCACTTCCTTTCAGCTCCTGGCTGTTTTGCTAGCTCAGTGATTTTGCCATTTATCTTCTAGTGAGAAAGCAAGGATTCATAACTACAGGCCCGAAATTAATTAGATATAGAAATAATATGACAGCTATTGATATGCTTTTCATGGAGAGAAATCTTCAAGAAGAGAGGTTTAGACAGAAAGACAATAAGCAGAACACCCCTATTCCTCCCCTGGAAGGCCGTAAAAGAAAGCAGTTTTGCAGAATAAACCTGTGAGACTCTCCAAAAAGAATAAAGGGAAAAGCAGCCCCAGTCAAACATGACCAAAGCAATAACTTCCCAGTGTCCTCTGGCAACTACCAGCCCATTCAGAGATCACTTTAAAAAAGGTATTACCTGCTCAGTGCACGGAAAATGATGATGGGAATCTGATCTGCTGTGCTTGTTGCTGGTTCCTATAATGGTGACTCCACTTTGAGGCAGCTTTTCAAAAGTTTACCAAGCCAACCATATCCTTTCCCCTCAGTTTGCAACCTTCAGGCACTTCCTTTCTGCAGTGTCTTCACTCACCTTATTTCAGTCTTCCTCAGCTCAGGCGGTTAGGAAGCTGGAGTTGGATCCATACAGTTAATTTGAAGTCACTCAGATCCTCGATGGATTTGGGTCAGCTGTAGCCACCTGGGGAATGTTACCCTTTTTCTGCCATGGGAGAAGAGTTATAGATATGGTTAAATTTGATTTTGATGACACATTAATTAATAATTAATGTTTGCTAAAGGGCCTGTGTTTTAGGAAGAAAGAGGTGCTCTGCATGTGTATGGAGACAACACAATAAAGACCTAATTTGTCAGGGGCTAAAGCACAAAGAACTGCGTGGATCTGTTGGATTTTCTGGAATGGCAAGCTATGAAGCACCTTGGCCTTGTGTATGGTCTGGCTGCAGAAGTCATTTACTGTGTAGCCATAAAATCCCTGTGCCTGCTATTCTCAGTGTAGAGTGAACAGAAGATAAAAGTGATTTCACAGCAGCTTTTAGTGCAAGCACCCTTACTGTCCATCCTCCAGGCCACCAATGATTCTTTTTCTATTTTGTGATGAAAGTTAATCTTTACAATTTTATGTTTACCATCTACTCCCAATGCCTCAGTTACAGGAGCAGTATGATCTCATTATGGGACACTTCTACCTTTTGTAAGGGGTGGTGAGACACAGTAATTCCAGGTTTGTCTCTATATCAATGGAAAAACTGTAAGCAACTATCTTACTGCATACAGAAGGCCCAGCTCTACAAAAGAAGAAAAACAACTGGAATCTATAGGTTTTCTATCTTTTTCAGGCCAATTCCTACATTTATTTTGTTGGGATGGTTTGCCTGGTTTCTCCTAGGGACTGAATGTCGATCTTCTCTTTCGGGTGATTGACAGAATGCGTGGTTAGACAAGTCTTTTTAGAGCCAGACATAACCCCAGCATAAGGGATCTCAGAAAAAACACCGACTGTTTTGTAGCACAAACCTCCCTCTCCCCTGAGTACCATCCTATTACAGTCGTTGCTGACAGAATAAAGAACTATCAAAACAACAGGGTTCAAAATAAAACCCAGGAAGCTCTTACGAAACACGAAAGCTCTGTGCTTCAAAATTCTGGACTGAGGAGAGCACAATATGTGCACAGTGAAAAGTTTGGAGGGGAAAAAAGATGAAAGAAATCGAAGCCCTGTGTTAAAACAAAGACAGCTGTAAGAAATCTTTACTGTGCGTCAGATTAACTGTAGCCTAATGACCGCAGTGAACTCATTTGCAGCGGCATATATAATTCCAAATGTTAATCAGGATGGGGATGGGAGGAGGGAAACGGCAGTGCACGAGGACAGCTCTGGGTTATGCCACCACTCCCAGCGACAGACGGGGAACAGAAAAACCTTGAAAGCCAGGAGAACAGTGAAGCATATTTAACACCTGCTACCCCAGAATCCCTGCTAGGGCAGCTTTTGGCAATCTCAGAGACAAGAAATGGAGAGGAAATTAGTGGGTAGGAAGATATTACCCAAATGAAGGAATTCCTTACCTGCCACCCTTTAGCTTGACAGCAAAGGGGAGACGACAAACATTTTGGATGGGCCCATCTCAGCCACATGCTTGTCACATGTAAAGAACCTTTTTTAGGATGAATATTTAATTAGTTTTAAGGCATTATGAACCTTGAGCTTATATTTTTCACTTACCTATGCACCACTTTCTACAAGTAGAAACGAGCACCTCAGTGTGGAAATTCTTTGATTCTTCATTGATTTCACTGAGCCAAAACCATTTTGTGCGGAGGACTGAGATGATCCAGACTGCCAAAGCACCACTTTACACCCTATCTAATCTGTGAATTTATCTGACACCCAACAGCAGAGCCTTGTTACCCAAATTCCTTGTCAGCCTCTAGAGCATCGTAGGTCACTGTATCATAGCTGCAGCTTGTGTATGTACCATTATATTGTACACATTTAGGAACTCCTTAGTAATTTTTCTTTGCCTTGGTCCTTTATGTCATTACTGCATTGGTATACTGTGTTATTTTAATTGCAAAATGATAATTCTACTTACTCCTCAAAGACTGTTGAATTACTGATGAGATCTGCTTAATATACCCTTACATTTTCTAATGTTTATTAACCCAAATTTCTGTTTTGTTAAATATTTAAGTGATATCCATGAGAACTTACTCAAGGCTTTTTCTTCTTTTTTTGAGTAATTTATTTCATTGTCGTAATCTCCCCTATCTAATTTTTCAATTACTATAAAAAAATAAAGGAGATTTATTTCTATTTAAAACCTAACTCATGCTATCAGGAAGTAGAGAAGGAAACAGGGAAGGGATTGATCATTCTCAAATCCCATGTTTGCATTAGGCTTATTAAAGAATGAACTTTTTTTCCAGAGTAGCATCTCATCCAAGTAGCTTGAAAGCTTTTATAGTTTGAGAATTCTCTTGTGTTCTGTCAAACAGAAATAAATAACATGAAATAATTCATATGGCACAAAGTGTTTATAACCTAGTAACAGTAAGAGATTGTATTTCTGGAGTGTAATAATACCATTGTTAAAGGAAAGAAAAGACAGGAGAATAATGTTGCAGGTTTTTGCAGAAATGTATTTTGCAATAAGCACTGCTTCAGGCAATGCTTTTTTTCTCATATAAATCAATTTATTTTGTCAATCAGCAGATACCATCACTGTGCCTACTCAAAATAGAGACAATAGTTATTTAAGTGTATGAATACAAGCCCACAGTGTCAAATTCAGCTCCTCTTCAGATGTTGACCATGGAAGTAAATTAATCTGAATGTCTGAAATATCCCACTGGTCTGTTACGAAGTCATTTATGACTTTTAAAAATGGAAATCAGGACTTAAGTATTGAGTTCCATTTCGTAGTATTTCATTTTACAGTTTCTCAGACTTCCACAAAGCCAAGAATACTGGAGGATTTAATCCACAGGTCTTTGGCCTGAGCACTTATGAAATGGAATGCACTCAACAGTACAAAAATAGGTATCAGCAAAGAAATTTCTGTCTCCATTTTCAACTGTGCTGTCAAGATATATCTTACTCTATTCCAGCTGCATGTAAATCTGAACTCAGCTTCATCCCTGACTGCAGCACAGCTTCAAGAGATGCATGTACACGCACGGGGACTGTCCCGTATCCTGCCTCAGGATCTCCTGATCTCGTGCTGAGCTGTGAGTCTGCCTGCTGACACAGGTGGGTTTTCTGAAACAGCAAGCTGCAAGACTGCTTGTGAGGCTGGGAAACCAGGCATATGATAGTTGCAGAGAAGTGTTTTAATGATGGAAATCAGTGCACATACTCTATTTTTTTCGGAGGTTTTCATGTGATCATTAACTTAATTTTATCAAAATAGGATGCAGCTTTTCTATAAACTGGTGGCAGCAGAGGAGACCTTATTTAGCCATCAGAACCTGTTGTATCAGTCAGGATATCAGAGGGATATGAGATAATAGATTTAAAAACATCTTCAGTGGATCCATTTTTAAGTTAATTCCACTCAGCAGTTGCCCTTCCTCAACTACTTTCAAATGACTGTATCGCTTAAGTTCAATTTCAATAACTACTAAATAGCACTTTTTTGAGTCACATGCATGAAGTAACTCCACATTATTATCCCTTGGAATAACTTTCTATGGATTCATTCTTTGAATGGTCTTGAAAGGTTTCCATGAAAAGAGGCTGCTTGATTTCTGTATGGAAATGTGACATTTAGAGCATGAGGCAAATGAGCTGTAAAGAGGATGGGTCAAATAACATTAGCGGGTTTTAAGTACCCTCCTGTTTATTGGAAGCATGACATTGATTAGAAGCATGAAGCAGTGACACTAATTTATAATTTCTGCTTATCAACTTGCACACGGCTGGTTTGGGAGGGGCAGTCTTCAAAGATTTACAAACAACCAGAGAAAGCGGCCAATTAGTGCATTTACCTTTCTGTCACATCGTAATTGAAAGCATTGACCACACTCCCTACCAACTTCTCCCCCATCCCCTCTGTAAAACAAGGCACATTCAGAAGGGTTTGAAAGGAATTGATCAGCTTTGGGCACCTCACCTCTAACCAGGCTGGGTCCTTGTCACGCTTTGTAACCTGCGTCAGTGGATACCAATGCGAGCTGCCTGCCAGGAGATGAGGGTGCCCGTGCTTGTACAGCTCCAGTGGGTGTCAGTCATTATGGGCTCCATCTGTTCGCTTCAGCGACAGCATTTCCAATCTGTTCTCCCGAAAGGTGAATGCTGCACAGGAATTCCTTCCAGCTCTGCTGCAGGAAAGAAATTTTGCCCACATACAATGGTATATTTTTCTCTTTGCTTCCTTTCTTATACTTCATGCAAATATGCAAAGTTCCCATGCACTTGAAGGTAAAATCACTTCCTGAGAAAACAAAACAGAAGGGTCTATTAATTTTTGGTACAAAGTTTGTGTGTTTGACGTCTTATAATCAAACATGTCATGCTTGCTGGAATAAAAATATATATTGCATGTGTAACTGTCCACTATGTGCACAATTATGCTTTCTTTATGATAAATAAGAAACCAATTTCATGGAAATGAAACTTGAACACAGAATGTGGCCAGTATTTCTATGGTGTGTTACATATCAGCTGATAGAGTTTATGAGGAAATACATGTGAATAGTTTATAAGGAGGAAAAGTAAAAGTATAAAGGATTGGCCACTTACGATACATGGTAATACTCAAATCAGTGTTGTGTGTTACTAATTGTTCTATGATACATGAGCTATAATTACTTTAACTGCTTTGAATCATTTACCAGCTCTCTATAACTTATAGCTCAAGCTTTATGAACTTCTAAAGTTAGAAAAAATTAGACTGAAACTGTAAGCACAGGAGACCTTTCCAGTGTGTCCTTTGTTACACCATATACTAATGAACACATTCATATGAGCATGCAGTTATACGTTTGCCAAAATAAGACTAAGTTCTTCATTTCCTCTGCAGTCTTGAATATTATTTTTTCACATAACTCTAAAAGGCAGAAATTTCATTTGTAAGCTGACTACTGGTTAACCAGTGCACATCCTTTATTGCCTTTTTTCTTTATGGTAGTGTCACTGATATGTCTCTGAAAAACAACTGGAACTTGCAAAGTTCTGGATAATAAACATGCCCTGTTTGGGTGAGGCAGAAGGATGATCTATCTTCTAAATTGCAGTGTAAAATAAAGATGTACAAGACTGGGTAAACATTGAAAGCGTTTTGGACATGGTAGCACACAGGTTTAGATGAAATAATTTTGTTCATACCAAAGTATTGTTCAAAATGATGTTGTGAAAGCAAATTAATTCAACTACTTAGCATGGATCAGAAAAGCTGAGGAAAACATTTACACTGAAATTTGTGTCTCACATACACACTTCGTTTTCATTTCAGTTTGCTTTTGCAAGAAGTTATAAAGATAAATAGAAAAGGCACCTTTTGGAAAATGTTTCCCGTCATAAAAATCAGTGCCCACTATTAAATATTAATGTATAATACACACTGAAAGAACAATTAAGTATCTATAGTACTTTAAAAATATTCCCTCATACCTTCAGAAATGAAGTAATATTGAGGAACTAGCAGAACACAAAGCTGTTATATTAAAACAAAATAAAGACAAATAGGTTTCCAGATTAATTCCATAAACTGTACTGGCATTCTGTCATGGTGAAAAACACGGTGAGAGCTCTACAGAACAGAAGGTGTTATAAATGGAGCAAAGCTGAAAATATTGCAAGTGGATGTAAACTGACTTTTTTGGCTACAAGAATAAAATAAATAGTTCAAAGTAGTTACTGTTCTTTGTTTCTTGAAAGTGTGCATGAGAAATCATAATTTACAGGAGTCTAAGGAAATTTGGTGTGAACAAAAATAATGCTACAAGTTATGAGGTGAAATGTCCACTTTCCTGCTCTAACTCTGTCTCTGACACAGGGAATAGATTTTGTCAAGTCATTTATGTTTCCTTGGGCTAGACACTTGTTTTTGATGCCAATGGAAACGACATTTGTTTACTCCATAGAAGTGGCCCAGTAAAGGGATATGTACGTTCAGGAAAATTTAAAAGTGCTGCAACAAGGAATGGTTAAGATATTGAGCTGTGACTCTGGTAATTTTATTTTTAAACCTATCTTTATCTCTTTAGGCCACTTTGGTCATTTTACCTCTTTGGTCTTTATTTTCTCCTACAATTTAGCTCCAAAATAGGGGGGGTTTGCCATCTTTGAAAGCTTTCCAGCCATTACTAAAACCAGCAGAGAAGGGAAGAGTCCAGGAAAACCTAGTTTTGACTTCTGTGTGCAGGCAATACTTTAATATTTGTCATTTAGAAAAATTTTCATATAAGATGGGGCTCTAGGAGTGCCCCTTGCTGGGAATTAGTACAGCCTCCTGTTCTGGAAAAAGGAATTTCCTTCCTCCCTTTCGTCTCCTTCCCCTCTAGGCCAATATATGAAAATTATCCAGTATTAGCAAGACTTTTCTAGTCAAGCATTTAAAATAATGCAGGTCACATTAAGAGAGTGCTCACGTAATCTGCTGGATCTGCTGTGGCAGTGACCAGAAGGAAAGAAATGGGGCAAAGCTTCTCATTAAGAGAGGGCTGATGCTGCTTTGTCAGCAGATGCTGGGGAAGGATGCATGACCATGACCTCAGCTAACTGGAATTGGGACAAAAAGCCTGCACTGATCCTTAAAACTGTTCAGCAGTTCAATCTAAGGCATCTCCATTTTTCAGGGCAGCCTGATGGAAGCAGATTTAAGAGTGTAAAGATGTGGGTTCGTTTTATATTTCTCTGTTGTCTCCTATTAGAAGCATCTGGCCTATGCTCGACACAGTGATGAAATTAAATAGATGTATCCAGAGCAGGACATGCCACTTCCCTAATCAAGGTTAGGAAAGGATTACCTCAGAAAGAACACCTTCCAGTGGCTGGGTTGTCAAACACAGCACCTGCAGTAAATAGAGAGACAATTCGCTTTTTTCCTGGTGATCTAGGTCTCAATTTATCTCTTTCTCTTGCAGTTTTAGTGCTGTTTTTTCTTCATGCTGAGGTATTTTATGTCACTGAGACGAAATTTGCCACCTTTCTCCAAACAACTGCTCAAATTGGATGCCATTCTCACCTTACAAGCATTGTGAAAGCTATTAGATGGTTTGTAATATCCAAATAACTTACATTCACAACAGATCTGTATCCTCTAATAGTTGGAATCCTTGTGTCAGGTTAAATGTGATAGGAATGAAAGGGTGAAAACTCATGTTTTTAACAACTTTAAAAAATTGAAAGCACATTTCAGTCATTATCCTGATTTACAAATGGGCAAACAAAATAAATGTTTCATAAGAAAAAGAGTAGCAGAGTTGGTAATCTGAGGAAAGCCTTCTTGTTTTTCATGTTCTCACTGGTTTATTTATCGAAGTCATTTTTGTAAAACACAAATGAAATAAATGTTTCCCCAAGAGAAAGAGCAGCAAAATTGGTCATCTGAGGAAAGATTTCTTTCTTTCTTTTCATGTTTACTGGATTATTTATCTCAGTCCCTTTTTTAAATACAGGCATCAATAAACAAGTTATACGGCACAGTAAGAATTTATGACCTGCAATTCAGCTGAGCTGTGCTCACACAATACCATTAGGTCCAAGTGATGTGACTAAGCCCGATAGTGATCACTATAACTGAATAATCTGATTTTTTTTTTAAATACAAGTGTTCTAGGTGTTTTTCAAGTAAAAATCCCAGAAATTTACCCCGCTACAGCAGCCACTAAACCCGCTTGAGCAGAAAACCCAGCACAGTCTGACCAAGAGTTCCACGGAAAAGAAAGCTAGAAACCAGCTCTCAGCCAAACCAGAGCTAAAACTGATTTCTTTATCTTTTCTTTTCTGTGGAAATAGCAAAACGTAGCTGTTCTGCCGATGCTCATAAAAACCAGAACTATTTTATATGCAACGAAAAAAGGTAGTCTAGAATATTGAAGAAATCTCCAAATCTACAGGATTAAATACTGCATTTCTTAAGGAAAACACCAGTATCTTTTTTTCCCAGTAAAGTTCTCCACTAGAAATTAAAACAGGGACTGAACAGAGCCATTGCAGATTAGATCACTGTACTACAATTGCCATAATAATAAACTTGCTCAACCACTATACATTAATTTAAATATATATATTAGAAATATTATATGTAGCAGTTTATTCTGCTTTAAAATCACGGTTGTTTATACACTTGCCTAATTTTCCTTCCTGGAAACAGGTAGTCAGCAATTAGTTTCTTATTTACCATATCCACTTTTGCAACTGTAATTTCTCTTCAATGAGTAATGCCAGGACTTAGTGACACTGGACAGCAGAACAGAAAGGTTTTATGTTCTCCAGTATTAACCTGCTATAGAGGAGATAGTTTGCTACTTTTACAAATTTAGCAGCTTTCCCTTTCTTTAATTTTATTTTTTAAGTGGCAGTTTTATACTGCTGGTGAATTGCTCCTCCATACTGGGTGCTGTGCAGTACAGACATATCTCTTGATTTTATTTTGCACAAAATCTGCCACATCAGAACAATTCAGCTGAAACTAATGGAACTAATTAAACAGCAGGGACCTCTGAGTCAGGGAATCACAGATTTGTGAAGTTGTGAAGATCTATCAGTCCCTCCTCTTTATCTTCCTGCCAGAGCCAGGCTTTTCCACGCAATGCATCTGCTTTTGTTCCCTGTGCTTCAAATGGTGCTCAAATTGGACAGTTTTGTATTTAAGAGGTAATTAGCCCAGTTACTACAGACATATTTTAGTGGGAGCTGCATGGACCTCACCAAATTCCATCAGGAGTTTGCATAGCTGTCTCTTTCTTAGTGCTTCCAACCTCTCACAGCACTGAATTTGATGCTTTTTGGGATGTACAAACTAGTACCTCACTGCTACAAAACCTAAAAATTAAAAAATCATACCTCTGTACCTTTCCTAACATTCAGTCAAAAATTAGGGATGGGAAAAGAGAGGAGCTTTGGAAATCAAAAACCTTTGAATAGGAATTGCTAGCAGTAGAGAAGTCCTTGAGAGGAGAAGGGGATAGCTTGATTCTACAGAAGAGAATCTGCAGACAGGAAAGAGCAGAAGCCTTCAAGCCATCAAATTTCTTTAGAAATGAAGTGAGGTTATGGATTGCTCAGTTTCAGCTCTGCTGAGTTCTGCCCAGCAGACTGAAAATTTTCTTTAATTTTGAATTTATAACAAAACCTGAACAGATGTGATTGACCCTGATTTCCAAATTGTTTTGTGTATTTCTGATTGTGCAGTGACATGAAGTGACACCACCTAACTAGAAAAGGGACTGCACTTCAGGCTGCAGCAACACCAAAAGGAAGATTGCAGATTTAAGTCGTTCCCATACCCTGAGTGTACCAGCTTTACAGTTTTGGGTAATTTTAAACCTCACAGATTCTTAAAAAAAAAAAAAATGCTCCATTTCTGATATACTTGAAATTATTAATAACCAACTATACCAAGTAAGAGCCACACAAACTTGTGTGCAATATTCATTATAGGAGAAGTAATGTTTTTTACAGAAAATTAGATTGTTCTTTTGCTGGTTCATCCTAAACATTCTTTGTTGGTTGGTGGGATTTCTCTGCAAGGATATAATGCTCTACCTATTGCCTGCTTGCTGCTGGGGTTAGGGGAAACCTAAGAGATGAGGAAGAAACAGAAATTTGTGCTGAACCCCTTTACTGTGCTACTTAACCTTGTCATAAATCCTTTAATAACCACCAGCTGCTCTATTGTTATCATGCCCTTCTGAGCTTAGCTGGTTAAATCTCCCTCCTGCTTTTAAACCTCTTGGTAAAAAGAGCTTTCTTCTTGCAAAGTCCATCCTAAAGCTGAACAGCAAATAGCCAAGGGACTGTGTCCCAAAATCCTGCTCATCTCCAGGCATGGATGCTCCTCCCTATTCCCATGAATGGGGAAAGGCACACGGAATTCAGCAAAATAATCTTTTAACCTGATGTTTGCAGCTTCAAAGGTAAAATAAAAGCCAGGCAAATCCTCAGGTGTTTCAGGATATTGCAGAGGATACGTAGAAGTCATTCCAGGAATGATGTGGCAAAGTCTCATAATTAAGACCATTCTGTGTCTCCTGAAATTCTCACATGCTGGTGGGGAATCTCTGCTGGCATTTTTTAATAAAAATATATTTCCAGATCAATGAACTGAGAACATTTTTGAGACAAGTTTCTGTGAAAGCAAAGATTCACATATTTAGCTGGGAAAAAATATATCACCACATTTAAAAAAAATGAACTTAATTTGCACTATGCAGAGAGCATAGGGCGAGGCAGACAAGTCATGATCTTTGACTGTTTAAGGCTGAGGGTACTGAATTATTCCATTTATTTTGAGCTTACTCGTGGTCCTGTGTCCTGCAGGCCTCAGGGATGACGAGGCCAAAATGCCAAGAGGGATGTCACTGCATAAAAGCAGCAGAGTTTATGCAAGTGAATTTCCTCAGCTTATATGTGACCTCTTTTGACTTCACCTTAGCTAGAAAAGCAGCTGCTAAATTAAGCTTGCGGAAGAGCTCAGAAAGGTCCTAAATTGTTCTTGCAAACAGCCAAGGTTGTGTGGTCAGTGGTGGCAAAGAAAGTTGGTTCTTTTTTTGTAAATTTTGATTCTCTGACTGTCATTTTCACTTGCAGTATTTTTCCCCTTGGAGGAAGTCCTGTAGGATTTTTCCTTCTTCCTTGTCTAACCACAATGACTCAGCTGGGAAAAGATTGTAGCCTGCAGTTTAGCCAGAATGCTTTTATCAAGAGGCTTTTCTGGAAAGAAAAGAAGATTTGAAGCGAAATTCCTTAGTTTAGCACAGATTAGGGCCTTCTGGTACTTCACATGTGCAGAGATGAGTTATTAACCTTTGGGGAAAGGCAGCAGTGTGTTCACATTAACTTCTCACAGTGTCTGAGGTTTTTTTCCAAGTGCACACTGGGGAGCCATTGGAACAATAACAATGAAGAGTTTGCTAATTCTTATGACTCCTTGTTTTATTCCCAAAATCTCTGCAGAAGGAGTACAACACAAACCATTCCTAGCAACTATTATCATTATTATTATTTATTATTATTATTACTGTGTTAATATTCATCTGAATTTAGAATAAAATCTTCAGCATCTCTGAGATGGTGTTTGTGTACCTTGATCTCCATGTAGACTAAATTTAAACAGAGTAGTAGGCTGTTGTTTGTGGTGTTTTGTTTGTTTTTCTGTTTATTTGTTTGTTTTGTTTTAAATAAACTAATCTCTTCTCATGGGGAAGATCAATCATTCTTCAGAATCAAAATTCTCCCAAAGTGGAAGCCTCTGGGCTGAAAATAATGAAGTTTCTGGGAGACACTGCACATGCAAAAGTGTAATATTGATGTGGAAACTGCAATGTGGGATCTATTTCTGAAGAAAACCTGGCCAAGGAAACACTTAACTTTAATATAATAATGTTTGTTTAATATTTCAATTGAATTTAATTTAAAAAAATAATTTCTTTGACATCAGAGAAATGTGTCAGCATAATTTAAAAAGTAATAAATCCCTTGCTTCCTTATCTGTTACTCATTACATTTTCTAAAATTTAAATAAAATAATTGAGGTAGTATTTGCTGACCTGTATAGATTTTTGAACTAGTAAAGCAGGGATTTCTAATGCAAGTAAGTTAAACTGTTTGAAGAGTTAAAACCAGCTTTTTCCAACCGTATCGTCTTGGCAGACAGACTTTCTTTGAAGGTGGATTTTTTTTTTTCCATGTGTCAGTTCATTAAAATAAACCAGTTCAGAGAGTAATTTAAAGTAGAGAATTTTCTGAGGTATTGAGAAACTGGAGAACTGTTTTCCTCAAAAGGTATGGCTCTAAATGAGGAGTGAGAACCAGCAGTCCCATAATCCAGGATAATTTGGACCCTGGAAAGATAACTCATTAATTAAAAGTAACACTTCCCTTTTTTAGAATAAGCTGCCTTTTTTTCAACCTTTTTATTTTTTTTTCCCAGCAACATCATGTCTACAAAAAATGTTAGACCCTTGTTAGACTGTAAGCTTGGATTGCAAATTTAGAATTCTGTTTTCAGGCCTTCCTGATTAAGGTCCAAATCCCAGGTAAAGTTTGATGCAAATCACAAGTGGAAAGGAACAATTTAGTAAATAAATGGAAGTTAGCATTTACTAATATACGGTTACTCTGAATAAATTGTATATTACTAATATATAAGTAGTTTGAATAAATGACATACTTTATCACATATAATAATAGGGAAGTCAGCTGTAAAAAAATGAGACTCTCTTTTTGTGCATTTGCTGATCCTCTTTTGTACAGTTTCATCTTGTTTCAAGTCCATTTAAGGTTAAAATTTGCATCCAAACCATTTCCATTTTTGACAGCCAGATAAGCAAAACCAAATTGCAGCTTGCTAGTCATTGAGGGGAAAAAAAAAAAAATAAAGAAAATATATAACAGGCTTAGGTACACTAAACAGCATTTCTGAGGGAGAAAAATAAAGGTAGCACAGATCCTCCAAGGTGACTCTGCCTCTGAAGAGGTGGCAAGCTGTTATTTCCTCGGTGTCACGGCTGGGCTGCCTGCTGAGGGACGCCTGGTGATGAACAGGGGCTCTCTGACAGGAGCCTGATCACCACTCGCTTGAAAAAGGTGCTGGGAGGAAGATTATCAAAGCATGATGCCTTTATGGAGTGTGGCATTTAAAGCACATCCCCAAAACCTCTTCCCTCATGTCCTTTTAAGAGGAAAACCGATCTCAGGGGAACAGAGAGGGATGTCACAGTGTCTGGCCTGGCAGGTAATGGCGCACAGATGAAAAATCTTTCACAGGGTGTGTTCGGGAGGACAAAGCCAGAGATTTTGCTGGGTTCTAAACACTGAGCTGTCAATCCCTCCATTAGTCAGAGTATCAGGACGTGTTTATTCCCACACTAGGGAAACTTCAGCCAGTGATTGAATCTGAAAATCCTTGAACAGTTTAAGCCACTGATCGTGCCCCACCCTGCCCCAGGTGCTCTCCAGGCACAGAGAGTTGCCTGTGTGCAGATGGTGATCCCTCCACTGAAACACCACACACCTCGGCAGCACTGCAGGGTTTGCAGGGTCTTTTTCTCTTCAGGACCATGGCATGTGTCACTGCAAAATGTTTAGCTGAGGCACAGACTCTCCTGTTCCACATCAGCAGCCCTGTTTGCCCCTTTGGCAAGCAAGTGGCATTGAGTGTCTGCTTTTTGCAACAGAACTGTTCCATAATGACTTACACAGAGCTAAATTTAGCAGTAAACCAGGAAGGAAAAAAAAGTCCCAGTTAGTGGATTTCCTTTCAAAGACTGAGAGAAAATTGCCTTTTTTGCTTTTCCTCTTTTGGCATTGTGTCTAAAATAAACATTCATTAAAACTTACTCTGTCCACAGACCAGCTACAGTGGTTTAGCAAAATGCCTCAGGAATAGTGCAGCAACAAAATGCAAGGAAATCGTATCAGATCACCGTGGCAGAATAAAAATTTAAAATTATTAAGCCTTTTCAAAGCCCTCAGGTTATCAGTTGTTAAAAAAGAAAATGAAAAATCTGGTGCCAGATGCAATGCTGACATCTTTTTAGTAGAAACCAGGGTGCTGGATAAAAGTGTGATCCAATTCCTGGCTGGCACAGTCGTGCATAGTCAGTGTTCTAGTTTAAGTGCTTCATGTAGAACTACATTCAAGGTTAGAACCACCTCTTCCTTTTCTATAAAAATAGTGATTTAAGTTTCCTGACCCGTGCTAAAGAAATTACTGTTAATTATTTAGAATATATTTAAGCTAAGACTCCAATGTAACATTAAAACACCCAGCTAATAAGAGAATTTAACACACACCAGGAGGAAACTTGCAAGTTCAAACCTGACTAGAAGTTCCTTCTCTGTTGTTATATATAAGAATCACACTTTACATAACAGTAAAAGGATCTGAGGCTTTCCCTTTCTAGAACAGAAGGCGGCAAGGAGCCCCAAAGCCTTCATAAACATTGGTGAAGAATTCATGACTTAGTCATGACCTGGCCATAGTTCTGGACCATGGAAAGCTTTAATCTTTCCAGTCTTCCACTCTTCTAACTTTGAATCCTGCCTTGAATCCTTGAAAGTTTGGGGCACTGATTAAAATATGAGTATCAGTGTTTAATGAGAACAATTCATCACCTGCTTGTCAGCTTCAGCTGGAATGCTGTTGAGATCTCCCCGGTAATAATGGATTTTTGAGACAATCGATAGCTTGGATACAAACATTTCGGGATGCAAGAGCAAAGTATCTCAGAAAGGGCAGCTAAACAAGATTCAAGAGGGAAATACTTCTGTGAAAACATATAGAACTACAAGAGAAAACCAGCAGAGATGTAAATTCAGCAACACCAGAGGATCAGCCTGTTCTGAGAAGCAAAGGGGACTGACATATCCCCATTTGATTGACAACTGCCTGGCTGGCAAAGCCCCATCAGGCGTTTCATCAGGAGGTGAGGAGCATATTAATGTTTAGCCTGGCAAATCATTATTCACAGTTAGCTGCTGGGCGCATTAGCAAGTTTAAAAAAGCTTTGCACTCCTCATTTGTGCACACACTGCCTACAGACACTGTTTTGCTGTATAATCTGCTCGAATGGTCGTGGCACAGCCAGGGGAGCTGGTTCCCTGCACACACACACACACTCACACACACACACGTACACAAGATGCCACCTGCCTGGCAGCAGATATGAAACCAGCTAATAGTTTCACATCCATCCTTAAACTGAGGTTGAATGAACACCAACAGTGAACTTGCTCAGCTCTGCTGAAGGTTCAGTTTCTCTGGGTTTGTGACCGTAGGAAAGGGTAAAAGAAAATCTGCTGAGTTGTGCAAATAGCATAGTTTGAAATATATACTGATTGTTTGATAAATAAGGAGTCTGCGGGATGGGTCTTGGGGCAAAGAAATTTATGGGTAGCTTAAATTCAAGCCCCTCCACAATTCTTTCATTGGTAAATCATACATCCTTCTTTACCACAGCAATATTCCATTTTAACCTTGGTTACTTACCTTGGATAGATGCTATGTAAGGAACTTTTTTCATATTTGCTAATCTGTAAAAATCTAGGTAAATCTGAGTGGATATTAAGTTAAAGACTCTGAAGAGAAGCCCTTGCTGAGGAGAAAGAGTGTCTACATAATAAATAAAGTAAGACTTTATTCAAGGCATGTGATCTCTGCAGTTCCAATGGCAGCGGATGTGACCAAGCCTAAATATTCCAAAATACATGAGTACCAAGGCCACAGAACATGAGCGGCAGACTGACATCCTTCAGTGATAACAACAGACAAACCATGAACTTAAATCCTGGCTGTCTCAGAGCCCAGTCAGTCCTTTTTCTGTCAGCCATAAATTTCAGGCCAGTGCTCATGTATCAGCTAAATCATCTGAATGGTCCTTCACTGTATCATTCTCCAGCTGTTGACTGGGTGCATCCATCAATAAGGTGAGCAGCTTTTGCTGCAGTTGGAGTAAAAGCTATTTTTCAGTTTGAAAAGAAAGTCGGTGGCAAGGTTAGCTAATGTTGTAACAATCTTTCCATTTAACCTTTTATGCCAAAAAAACTTGATGTAAGTGATAGTCACCCCTTTAGGACACAGAAACTACACTCAGACTGCTTGTCATTACAGGCAGTGTGAATATCAAAGTGTTGAGTACTCCTGAACTGCTGAACTACTGAATGCACCACCCGATGGTATAAACCAAGACTCATTTGTACTCTGGGTGCTTAGAAAAACTCAGGGTCTGACCTTGTTTCGCAAGTATTTATTTAAATCAACAGCAATGAACATATTTATTCAAGTGAATTGCAATTTGCTGCAGCCAGTTTGTAAACCGAGGTAAAAATGAGCAACTTCAGCCTTGTGTTTGTAATCCTGGGGAATGTATGGACTAGAAAAGATAACCTTAGGCTTGAACTTCCTAAATGGACATGCAAATACTATCATAAAACTGAATTCCCTCCTGGTTTCTATGCATCAGTTTTGCTTGTCCTGTTTTTTAAAAGCTCCTTTTTTAAAACCAGCCAACACGAAAACTGCATATAAAGAAAGCTGCAGCTATCTTCATCTGCATGTGGATTAGCAGGTAGAGAAGAAAACAAATCAATTTTCCATATAGGAGCTGTAAATCCTAGGACCTGATAGAACTGGACTAATTAACAAAGAATTAAAGGTAGATAATTTTTGGCATTCCTACTTCATTGATAATTTTGTGGCAAACAAGTTAGGAAAGCACCAGATGAGAGAGAGAGATGAAAGTCATTTACATCAGCCAGCTTGGCTAGAGCTGTAACACTGAGGCCAAATGGCATTTAATAACATATCTTTTCATTCTGAAATAAAGTTGGGTTTACTTTTCTGGTTTGAGCTGGGTAAAGGGAAAAAAACCCTTTGGTAAAACCTTAAATTTACAGTATACTTAAGAATAAAAAAACATCTTAATCCCAGATCAGCTGTTTGCAAACCCAATGAAACTTGTCAAGGGATTTACGTTTTGAAATATTGCCTTTGGCTTCAAATACATAAAAATATTTGGTGTGTTCTGTACTTTCAAAAAAGCTACATTTCTCCTAAGTCTTGATAAGTCAAGAGCATAATTTTCAGTTCTGTAAACGTGAATATCTGGTATCCTTTACTAGCCCAAATGTTGCTTTTCCTGTTTCACCCTGATGAGAATTTGTAAAGTTATGGAAGCAAAAGTTGCAGCTGTGTTTAAACAAGCCCTTGGGCAACTGATTGTGCTCTTGAAGTTAACTTGTTCTCCAAGAAAATTCATCAGCTTTGGATAGTATTACTATTTAACATCTTCTCTTCTGCAATATGCAGGCATCCAAAAACAACAGTTTTGCCACACACACTCCGCTATTTACCCACTGACTGACAATTTGCTGACGATCTTCTGTCCCCATCTGAATCTTGTTAAATTGGAACTTTTTTGGTCAATGAAAGATGGTTTTACTTTCCCAAGTCCAGGACAAAGCAAATTATCTGCCAAAAAGTTACTCTTAAAAATCACAAGAGTCACTCGGAAGGTTAAACAGACCACTCCACATAATGGGTGGCTTTTCTTTTTGCATTACATTCAGTTTACCAAGCATCAAACCCTTTATATCAATTAACATGCTCCACATCTTATTCGATGCCATTCTATCAAACTAAAATTGTCCTTGGCAATTTTCCTGTTTACTTTAACAGATCCTGCTCTAAAATCTGTCTCCTAAGTTCCATGTCCCACTTGTAGAGCCTGCAGCCCACACCACCCTGTGCAGCCTTGTCAAGATCCCGACAGGTGAGCCAGGTTTCAAAGAGTAAAATAAATACTGTCTACATTTCAGCTGGAAATCTCCAGGCAGGCACGCTGCCCTTTGTTCTCCACATTTACAGAATTGGTTCTGGCGGTTACCAATCATTGACACAGCTCAAAGGAGAGCACCAAGCCTCGCACTGCCTGCCCAGTGTGAACAACAGCACCCGACACAGGGGTGTGTTTGCACTCTGTAGAGGGAAGCAAATTACTACAAACTCATTACAAAACCCACCCACATCATGGGCAGAAGTCATTTTTTCCCTTCCTGAGGGACTCTACCAGAAATATGGTGAATCTGAAGACTGATGAACTTTCTTAGTATGCTTCTACTCAATCTCTTTAATGATTTCATTCACTCCAAGTTTTTAGAAAAGTTGACCACGGGAAAAAAATTCAAAACAACTTTGTCATGAATTAGATCTCTGAATTGAGCTGGGGTTAAATGGCAAACTGATTTTCAGCTAACTGCTTCTCATGTAGTTCATTCTTTTGAATGCATGGCTGCAAATCTGCTTGCTCACACTGCTGTTTCCTAGGCTGGAGTGACTATTAAATTTTGTAATTAGTGGAATGTAATTATTTCCCGTAATGGGCCGTAAATTCACATTATGCAATAAATCATTCTTATGTACACTTAAGGATTCATTACTCCTCTTAGCAACTGAATAGCATATTTACTAAGCACAGAAACGTTCAGTTGGAGTGCCTTGTAGGTTATTGGGAAAGCATTAGTTGTTCCCAAATGAACCCTCTTTGGTGAGGGAAAGTGGTTAGCAGCAGGAAAATTGTGGTTCTACCACTGAGATTAGAAATAAGACTTGCAAACCTGATTCAGCAGGGCACTAAAAAAAATATTTGCATATCGGTTCCACTGGGATCATTTATCGTCCTCATTAAGTGCTTTCTTAAATCATCTTCTGAAATAATAGCCAAGGAGAGAGAACTGCTGTTTTGACTAAAGATTTGTCAGCCAGGATAGGAGTGAGAGAGCAACAAAATCCATGGAACTGCTAAACCCAAGCCAGAACAACTCTAAGCCTTGCATGTGCCTTACCAGTTTTGTACTTTGGGAGGGTAAAAAACACCTGAAAAGGCCGGTGGTATTCTCAGTAGAGACAAGGAGTAAAGTTTATTATAATATTGTACTGAACTGAAGGCTCTGCACTAATGTTGCCTTTAAATTGGTTCTTCCTTGGAGATATGCTATTTGTCACCTCTTAGTCGATTAAAGGAAGCAGGAGCTCAGAATATCTTTGAGCCCTGACATCAAGAAATGAGAGTGCAGGAAAAGGGAATTTGTTCAACAGAGAGAAAAACAAAGATTCAGCACAGAATTTGTAACCTGTGTTGTCAGACTGTTGGCAGAATTTGGATTCTTTCATGTACTAACCTAATATTCCTACAGCATGCATGTACATGTGTGCCTCCAGCGTCCTAATATGGTTCATGAGGAGTAAACCAGTCCAGAGATACTTGACTCCTCAGGAAAATTAAGTTTTATGTATAAACAGGCAAACATCACCCTTCACAAGATGGAGGATTTCAGTAAAAGAGTCTTCCTTGCATTTTTCCTGTACTATTTTTGTTGCAGCCTTTCCTCTCTCTAAATTAGATCTCGTTAGATCTCCTCTTCTTATTCACCATCAGTAATGAAAGTAAAACTCTAAGAAGGGTCAGAATCTCTTTTCCTTGTTGCTGCCACCATTAAACCCTGCTTTACTGAGGTCCTGATGCTGCAGGACTGGCACAGACAGGAAACCTCCTTATAATATTTACAAGACATACATAAATACATGATCCTAATTAAAAAAGGATAAAGCTGAAAAAAGGAAAAAAGAAATCCCCATCTGCACCTGAACCACTCACAGTGTTGTCCAGATATCTAAAATGTTCAGGCTGCAAGAATATCCTAATGCCCTTCAAACCCAATGCAGAGTGTTAATGATTGCTTTAATTGGAAAAAAAAAAGAAATAATAGCTAATCCAACAGATAACAGCAATGAATTACATGCCAATAAAGGGAGTCTGAGACTGAGCTTAACAGATTTTCTGGAGAAGCTACTGCAGTGTAAACCTTGAAGGCATCAGTTTGTGGCCAGCAAAGATCAGCTCTCTGCTTGTCTCAGCCTGCTCCTTTGCATGTGATTAACAAAGGCGCAGGGAGGCAGCTCCAGGGAACTGTCACAGTGATAGATGGATGGTTTTAGACACTCTTTGCTTATGCTGTGACTAAACTCCAAATCCTACCACTGTCCCTGAATTTAGCCTGTCCCCACCGGGCGCTGTCAGATCCCATCAGCCTTGTTCCTGCGCCTTGCGGAAATCTCTGTCCAAACACACAAACGCCTTTTTGCTCCCCGGAGGCTCCGCTGGTGCAGCTGAATAACCCAACACGGTTATTCCAGTTAAAGAAAGGGTAAGCACCTTTTAAGTCTGGGAAAAACCCAAAATTAAACAGTCTGAATGGTCTCCTAACTCGGAGTACGCAGCACCAAAAGCTCACGCTTGTTGCGCTTCAAAGAAGGCTGCCTCGAAGTTCTGAACTCTTTGATAGGAATTAGTCAGTGAAAGTCCACTTTTGGGGTTTTTTTACACGTCCTTCAGCAGTGGTGGGGCAACAGTGTGTGGTCACTGAATGCAGGACCAGAGAGTTTCATATTTTTCAAGAGCTTGGCATCAATCTGATGGTGGGGGCTGCACACTGAAGGACGTGCACAGCATTGTTCTGGCAAGGCTGCTCAAGAACAGTCTCCCCATGGTTTTAAGAACAAGCTGCTGTGAGGAACTTTCTGTCACTATTTTGAGTCTGGTTTTAGCTCTGCTGCCTCTTCCAGCCAAGGCTGTAACTATTAAAATCCTCCGCTTCAGCCCGATTAGGACACAAGGATTCACCAAGAAGCCCCTCACAATCTTCACAATACCTTTTTGACCAGGAGCAGGAGTGTCTGCTTGTTGTCTTTACACACTGAAGGAAGACTCTGGAACAGAGCCAGGAAGTTGCAAATAAATACCTTTTAAATTTTTTTTTCCTCAGTATTTGCTGGCTTTCAAAAGGGGCAAAGGAGAACTTAAATATAGCAAAAAGAAGCTTTCAGCTTTCCAGAAGCTGAATGTGACATTTTTTCAACTAAATATGAAAAGCGGTTTTATGTATCGCTTCCTCTGTCTACTTTATAACTCTCTAAAACACCATTAAAATATAAGGTACTTCTGAGATTCTTATGTTCAATAAAAGGGTCAATAAGAAGCTGTTATGGTAACAAACTCTTTTTCCTTAGTCGCTTATCTGCTTACAATGCAAACCTTTCTCAAGGACCTCTATATCTATAAAGTGTTTTACAGCAGAGTACAAAGTTATAAAATATTGATAATTATATCTAATTTTTAGATGAATGAAACAATATTTTTTCGCTGTTCAGAGTGCATTTGGAAAGATTCGTTTCCAGGGTTATGGAATCGCCCATTTACCAGATACTAAAAAGAAAATTAACAGTATTCCACATAACACCAGGAAAGTATCCTAATAAAAAAAGCTCTTCCAATTTCAATATCTTTCTGTTACATGTACCTTTTTATCCAACAAAAGCTTTCAAAGATACAATGACTAATTTTTGTCCTTTTAATCTTTTTCCTCTTGTGTTCTGTCCTGGAAAATTTCTCACTCTCTACTTCCCTTCATATCCTTCTCTTGCTGTTTTTATTTTTCATTGCTCATCTATTTCTTGGCAATCCTCCACTCTCCAGGGTGTATTTAATGATTATTTAGGTCCACAAGCCAAACTGCAAAACAGCTTCTGAAGGCAACATGGGAGTAAACATCTTTTGTGGGACAAGGTAACGGCATATCAATGAGCCTTTTAAAAAAAGTTATTATTACTTCTTTAATGATAAAATCTACATTGCTCCAAAACCATTTCTGCAAAACCTTGCTAAATTAAATGTATTGAAGGCAATATGAACCTGTGGGCTGCTCTGTCTTACAGTTCAAATCTCATGTGCGGCTTGACTTCGTACCTTACTATTAGCCAAGTAAGAAGCCTCACAGAAAACTTATCCAAATAAGTAATTAAAAAGTAAATCATGGCAAAAATTTGCTCAGGACTGCTGAAGACAGAGGTTGACTCAATGGAACACGCTTTTGAAAGAAATTCAGTTTAGAAAGGGAACTGCCGCTACAGCCCATCACAAGGATATGAAGAGCATTTTACATCACAGCCTAGAGACTCAGATTCTTTTTAATGAAAATAATTGCAAATCACCTCCTTTTGACTACATTTATATTCCCATATAATAAGGAGGGCTATGCCAAACAGGTGGCTTTGTATTCATTATTTTTTAGCAATTGATTTTCTCAATTATCACAGATTATCACAGAGCTGGAAGCGACCCAAAAAGTTCATCAAATCCAACCCTTAAGTGCATGGCAGGAAAAGGCCATAGGATGGCAAAATTTTTAGCTCTTCAAAGAGCCCAAGTAAATTTTAAATATTAAAAATATTAAAAGAAAAGCAACAGTCAGTTGTTAGTCAGTCTTAGTCTAAGCTGTACATTTCACAGTGAATGAAAAGTGAAGCACAGAAGAGAAAACTTTATGTAGCAAGAGATGATGAATTAGTACAGCTCTGTCTCAAATTCACAGCACAAGATAAAATGAGCAGGTTCAAAAGCAAGTCATAAATCAAGCTTATGAAAGGAGAGTGAGGAATTCATACACAAATGAAATCTCTTGACAGCAAAGCCAGTGTGGATCACTCCACAAGACCAAAATAAATAAGAACAAATCAGAAAAAACCAAAAAATTACTGTTAGGAACAAATACCTGAGAAAACAGTGAGTGGGAATACAGCCTCTAACTTGATACAGAAGCAATCCTGTCTGAAAGGAAAACAAGGGGAATATTCAGTAAAAGTGTGACAGCACAGTGGAACATATTTAGAAATCTCACAAAGCTCCCAAAGCAGGACAATGATTTTAAACATTTATATGTTTTAGATTGTGTCTAATGCTCTGACATGCTTTGAGGTGTCCTTAATTAGCCAAATACAGATTAAGGGAGTAACTCCTCTATAACAGATCTTTAAAACATTTTTATGAAAACAGAGCAGAAGGAACACGCTCCTGACTTTCTCTTGGAACGGGGGAAAAGAAATCTGTTGCAAAGTTCAAGTATAATACTGGTTGAAGCCATTAGAACTTGAAAGAATTTTGATAAAATATATGATATGCTTTGTCTTATTTAAAAGTGTTCACATACTGCTCCAGTGTCCCCTCCTTGGGCTTTTAGATAAAGGGTTGCTGGGAATGCAGACACTGTTCACTGGGGTATTATGCAAGTCTGTCTTGAATTTAATCCTGGCAGAATCTAGGGAGAGACTCTCACTGATCTCATTCACAGAACAGGCAGCACCTTTAAATAAACCAAAGGCATATCTTGCTTAAATTTTTATTCTGGAGCTGCTCATTAAAGTGTTGAAAGAAAGGTAAAGTTCCTTTCCTTCTAGAGAGAGGTACAAAGGTTTTATTATTTAAGTGTGAACATTGGGGGAAATATTTCTGATTCCTACAGTAAATAAGAATGTGGCTTCGGTCCCACTTTTTCTACCTGATTTCAGTATTTCCAATTCCAGTGAAGTGAAAAAATGTTGAAAGAATAAGTGAATTAGCAGAAGGGACCTTTTACAGGAAGGATTTCCACTTATTTCAACAGAGGACTTAGGCCCCTCTTACCAGCACATGATGATTCCTTGGATGAAGAGTTTGGATTTTCAGTATTTAATTATTGTAGGTTAGAATACAACTACAAGTTTCCTCTTTGGATATGTTTTCGTTAGGGTTGTAGAACAACTTTTCAGTTGCTATCAAAATGTAGCAAGAATGAGGTAGTGAAGCCAATATTGCCCAGGAGAAACACAGCAACTCAGAGGGAAAATATTACTGAGTTTAATACCTAAAACATCTCAAAAAACCAGTGACATCCTGATCTAGGCACAGTGATTAAAATGCTTTTATTCAGATTCATATGATCTGACTATTTTTAAACAACTATTCTAATTGTGGGAAGTTCTGAGTTAAATTAGACAAAAAATGACTGTCAGACAAAAAAAATCTTACAGCTGAGGTGTCATCCCAGAGAAATGGAATTCTATAGCTTGTAATATAAATGCATCTAGACAAGACTATTATCTCTAAAATTACAAATCTGGCATCACGCTTCTTTAATGAGTAAATAAAAAAACCCTTCCAGAACACAATATTAATGAATGTTCAAATGACTTTCAGTATTAGTTGATCAGTGCCATATAAATAAATTTGATGGAAAGCATTTCTGATGGGGCAGATATATGCCTATCCTTAATCTCCAATATAAATTGGAGATGGCTGTCAAAACAAAAAGAGAAGTGCAAATACCCTGTGCTATTTTCTAATAACCAACCTCATTTTAATAGCAATTGAGCCTGTGCCTGCAGATCAAAACAGAATTTGATGGGTGCTGGGGTTTGTTTCATTTGTTTCCCTTTATGAAGTGCAGGCATCCTGAAGAAAGAGAAAATCTGGACTAAATTTATGACACAAAATGCCTTTTTGATCTGTTATGCTGCAGAAGTCTTTAAAGAAGAGGAAGAAAAAGAGATACAGAAGTCAAAGGTTAGGAATGAGCCATCTCAAGCAGTCATTGATATCAGATCCAGGCCAACATCATCTTGATATTCCCACCTCCCTGTGCTGGTTTGGTTACGAGCCCTTCACAGTTTTATTCATTGCTTCCCCCACGCTCTTTGATTTTATTCTGGTGTGTGATGCTTCAATTAAAAAGGGCCTCCATATAAAACCTGTCTTGAGACTGAAGCACATTCACAGAGGGATGTGAAGGAGCACTTTGAGAGTAGAAAATTTTTTCCAGTATGGCTTTGCCATGAGGAAAAGAGGCAAAATTATTAAGTAATAAACCCAGATAAATGATATAGCCTTTCTGAAGTGATTTTGAGCAAGAGGAAATCATAGGTTTTTAGAGAGATGGAGAAGAAGTAATATATCACCAGAGAGCAACTGGTGTCGAGTCATTGATTTCAACAGAGTAACAACAATCAACTGAGGACGAGGCTGAAACTCTCCTGAAGTCCTGAAAACGAGCTGAGACAGTGAACCTTGGCAGAACCTGTCCATCCAAGTCAGCACAAGGATGTTTTGTCGTTGGACTCAGCCAAGACACCCATTCTCACATCACTGATCCCTTCACGCTGCAGAGCAAACAGCACTTCACAAACAGCTGCTCGTGTTGAAATTGTTCTCTGCACGGTGCAAGAGGCACATTCCTCTCAGATGTGTCAGGTGTCGCAGCTCAATTAAGTTTTCTGGTGGTCTCAGCAGCTGCAGAGAGGGACAGGTTTTCCGGAGCATGTCATTCCCATTCAGACTATAAAATAAGTGACTTGACACTCCAGTTGGGCTTTTGCTTGTGCTAAAAGATTTGCAAGCCTTGCAACACTTGTGGATATTATAAATTTGCAATCATTTGCAATCAGGAATTTTTTGTTTCGAGTTTTGCAGCATGTGGGAATAGGATTCTATTTAGCTCTACATGGTCCAAATGAAGACATCTGTGTTTGAATATTTCATCCTTATTTTGGTATATGGAGAATATAAATACCCCTTTCTCAGTGGGGAGAAATCAGTGCTTATAACACATGATTCATCTCATCTTGAAGCAGAAAATGACCAGGAAAATCACATTCTAAAAATATTTGTTTCTGCGCATTCATTATAGAGGAAAAAGAGCATGTTTATATATAGATATATATAGATACAGATATAGATATATGTATATATGTAATGTCTGTGTGTGTATATCTATATATAACCTCATATACTATAGCTGAACTCATCTTCACTTTGGTTTAATAAAGTGATTTAATGATGTATTCTCTCTATTCAACACACCTCATTTTAGAGTGATTCTGTTACATTTAAAGGCATAAATAAGGCATTAATCTAGAAACATTTTTTCTCTAAATTCCAACATTTAGAACATGGGCTTAGGGCTAGGGCTTTTTTATCTTGTTGAAGAAAGCAAAAACCAGAATCGTAGTGCTCCCGTATATCCAATGACAATATAAAGATATTTTCTGAAAAATATTTTTGTTTCTTTTTGTTCCTAAATTGGGGAACATTGTTAGAAGGAATCTAAACATGGACACACAAGTTCACACACAGCAGTTAGAAAACTGCAAGCCAGAGTTAAAATTAAAAATGAACACCACCAAACATCAAAATGTGCATTCTCAGACACAGATATAAAAGTTATCCAACAAGAGGACATAAATAAGGAGCAGGATTTGGCGAAAAGATCTATTTCTCTAGTGGTCACAGGACAAACTGCACAAAAGAGACAACTTCAATCCATTGAGGAGGAGACAGTTACAGCCTGTTATGGTCTGCAAAGGAAAAGGACCTTCTAAACTGAATAGAACACTAAATCTGATTTTGTTTAAAGCCTATTCACAATGGATAAAAGTCCGAGGTGCTGGTACTGGACTCACAGCCCCTCATGCTTGGTCATATTCTAATGACTAGGGTGGATAAAAAGGTCCTGTGGGCAGAGGTGTGCTTGTCTCAGGGGTGTATTGATATTTTTTGCTCAGTTTGTGTTTGCCAGGTGCTGAAATATTGCACAACCAGTAAACTGCTGCATCATCAGACATGTGCCGTGTATTTAGAGGTGTGTATGGTACAACAAAATGCCAGTGATTGGAGCACAGCGATGTTTTCAGAGGTGTCCTTGGTCTTCAAGCTGGCATCCCTCTTAAACTCCCTTTTCTCTGGGTTGTATTCACACTTTCCTTTTTCTTTACTCTTAAGAACGAACTGAATGCCAACACGTTTTTTAGGCAGGTAAGTGGTTATCAGCTCTTGCAATATCCGATTTGTAAAATATTAAACCAGAACTGCCTTTTTACCCACAGCTGGCTCAGATGGAGGAGCCTCATCTGCCTTTCCCCTCACAAACCAGCTCTGAAAGGTGAGAGGCACCTGGAGACAACATTCAGAACAGCAATACACCCGTGGGGAAAAGCCGAGATTGATTTTTTTCATCTGGAGCAAGGGTTTAGCATTTACACTGTTTTGCTTGTATTGCAACCCTATACATGCACAGGATGTTTACGGTTATTATAATGGACATTTCTCATCTCTGTTTGCAGAACATGCTGATGGCTGTTTATTTTTCTTGAGACTCAGCTGTTATTTCCCCCTCCTACAGAATGACAATGATGCTATTTTAAGTAAAAGCTGATCCTCCTGGTCAAAAGACTCATTTCACTGAGGCCCACAATACATTTCTGCTCTCAGCACGCTGACTGCTAACTCAAGACTTTTAGAAAGACAGAACATTTCTTGCAAAGGGTTCGGGGCAAGGTTGATGGGAAAATTCTGCCATCAATGTAAAACCTTGTCCTATCATCCACTCCCCCCACGAGCAACACCTCTCCCTAAAGCTGAAAGCCTGAGAAACTCCGAATTTTAGTCTAGTATTGCTCGCAACCATTTTACCTCTAACTCCTCAGCACACTCCCAGTATTCTCCAAATATATGTATTTACTCTTCCAGAGGATACATTTAAAGACACGAATATGTTTTACAGCTGCATAAATAAAATGCTGCTTCTGAAGTCTGGGGCAGCTGGATCTACTCCTATGCTTTCTAGGATGGGGAACCATATTTCATTCTTTCAGCTGAACATACCAGCAGGTACCACAGGGGTAAAGACATCAATTTCAGTCCTCCTTATTGAACCTCTGAGGAAAACTTGTACCTCTATCTATCAAGCAGGAGGCCAGGCTGTGTGTGAGCACTGAAAGTGCTGATCTCAGCCCCATCCTCTTTTCAGTCCGTTGCTGGCTGTAAATAGGATTCTGCTACAGGGAAAGCAGAAGTATGAAGCTCAGAAGATCTGCCCTGCTGTGCTTCTGTGCGACTTCGTTTTCGAGGAGAAAACCAACTGATCATATGAGGAGTGTAACTCTCAGTCTCTCCCACTGAACTGCCTCAGATTCAGAGGTACTACAAGAAAACTTCCCTCATTTTTCTCATGTGCATGAAGGAATGAAAACATATTTTGTGTGTACATGTGCACCTGGCCACGGCACAAATCTCAGTGCACCAGAACCTATTTGGGCAGAAGAATAGGGGCTGCATCTCTAAAAGAAGATGCTGTCTGAACTCAGAAGTCGCAGAAGAGAGTAAATCTAAAATGTGTTTAACAAGTTTTATGTTTTCCCACAGCTCCTGAGCACAACCCATGATTCCACCAGAGCAATCACTCTGCTGAACATCCTTCTGCCTCCCAAGTCATGCTTAAATCAATGGCTTTTTGTGAAAATGTAGCAGAATGATGTATGGCTGAGGATAATAATATCTGGGGAAAAGACATAAACCAGTAAAGTGTTTCATCTTCTGTCACTGAAAGAGTGGCCTTGATTGAAAGCTTTTTTTTCCTTATAATAATTTAAACAACTCAGCTTCAGCTATGGCCTTTTAGACTATGGTGTGTTGACTCTGACTGGACACCAGGTGCCCACCAAAGCTGCCCTATCACTCTCACCTTCAGCTGGACAGGTGAGAGCAAATGTAACAAAAGGCTCATTTGTCCAGATAAGGGCAGGGAGACACCACTCACCAGTTACTGTCACTGGCAAAACTCAGCCTGGGGAGACGAATTTAATTTATTACCAATCACATCAGAAGAGGTTAATGAGAAATAAAACTCATTAGCTAATTAATAAAACCTTTTCCTGGGCTGTGCAAATGCACAGCTGTTTTTCTTTTCTGAGGTGTGGTAGGGATGCTGGGTCTTGACCTACTGCTGAATTTTGAATTGTCAGGTTTTTAAGAAATTATCCTAAATAATTATTATTTATTTCATTTACATCTCTACTCGTGGAGCTACAGAGAGAGTTTGTGTTCTACAATTCAAACTCTTCCATCCTTAATGGACAATTTTCTCACTGGTGCTCAATCCCTTAGCTGAGGCATTCAGAGAACTCCAGTCATGTTGGGAAAATGCCTGCTTTGGGCCAAATTAAAGCAAGAATTTGAACATGAAATGTCTATACCTTTTCACCTCTGAGAGTGTTAGAGGTGGACTGAGAAGCTTTCAGCTTCTAAGAGCTGTTGAAGTTGTTCCAGTCCTTGGTAGAAATTAACTCTTATCAAAAATTGCTGCACCAAAACCACATTGACCTTCTTAAAAATATGGTGATACTTACCCCATAAATATACATGTTTTAGTATTTTTGGAGCAGGTTGTTTTATTCCATCTTCCCTTTACATTTTTTGAAAAAGGGGCAATATTCACATGGGAGCAGTGGGAGATTCTCTCATGTTTAACAACTACATCAAATTCAGAATTCACCGTCATCTTCTCCCTTCTTCCTTGCCACCCTTATTTGATAATTTTTTTTACCAAAGCTTTGAGATCTCTAATCCTTTGTCAATTTTGGCTCAAAACCATTTGAAAGGTCAAAAGTTTATTGGAGCGGGAGACAAACAATGTGATCACATAAATCTTACCTTCAAAGAACAGAAGGAAAATAATGAGATTTAAAAATAAAAAGAAAATTCTTATCTGTTCTTATGTGAACTTTTGTTGTGGGGAAAAAAACCCTGCCTTGATCTATTCATTCTGTATTGTTTTTCCTTACTGGTGATGGTTCTGTTAATCTTCGATTTTCTAAGTACTTTTAAAATATTTGGATTATTATAAGAAGATTAGAAATTAGAAAACTCACTAAATTAGTATCTGATCCATTCTATCATGAAATTCTTTTTTGAAAAAAATTTTATCCTTGTCTGGGTAACAGGAAAAGTCAGTTTTTCTGTGATTTTTCTAGATAATAATCAAATCATCACTAGGTCAAATTTACCACTAGGTTGTTTTTATTTCTTTTAAATATCTGAAAATCTGTGTTACTTAGACTAAGCCTTTGCTTCATGTCCTCAGTAGCAAGAGGAACACAAGATGGATACTTTTGGGGAGGGAATGAACGGAGGGAGGGAGGAAGGGAAGGCAGGAATGGAGGGAGTGTGTTGTTTGTTGGGTTTTTTTCTCCTTTTTTTTCCCAATAGAACTATTTTCAGCTATCCTTCACTTTCTAACTGCCTAGGATGAATGCAGCAACACCCATTCAGTGCAGGCATTCTACACCAACTCTTCTTATCTGACACTATTTTAAAAAATTTCTTTACACACAGAGATTATTTCTTCATTTATTTATTTATTTACAGCTGACCTATACCAGCATTCATCTGAACACGCTGATCAACGTAAGCTGCTCTCTGTAATTAGACTTTTTTTTAATTAAAACAAATTAAGAGGAGTTATTTACATGAAATCAGCTTTGCCACTAAGAAACCTTTATTGGTATTTACATGATTGCCTGCTGCACATTTGCTTTGGTAATTATGCACGTTAGCTCTTAATGGAATGAAAAGGGCACTGGGACCCAATGTTTTTAATCTACTGTCATTTATATCCCAAAGTTACCAGACTGGGGCTCAGCTGAAGACAGTTTTTCAGTGGAATAGTGAGCACTGCTTTTGTTCATCTAATCTTGAAACTACACTTATACTCCTATCTCTTTTCAAGACAGGAATTGAAAAAAATGAAAGAAAAAAAAAAGAAAGGCTGAAAAAAATCTAAATGGAAACTAAAATATTATAGAAACTCAATAGTAACTGAACCTCCTTAGCAAAGAGAATGTATCTATACCATAACAAACAAAAAGGGAAAAGAACACCTGCAGTTCAGAACAAATCTTTTTGAAGTGGGTGAAATTCTCTGACAGAACAATAGACTCTGCCACAGAATAAAGGTGGTTTTTGAGGAATCAGTTTGTACTCATAGGCCAGCTTGAAACTTCTTTTTTTTTTCCTCAGTAAAATCTCTTTAAAATGGGCCTGCACTGCAAAAGCAGAATCTCTGAAAAGGAGTGGTTGTTGGGTTTACGTGTGGAAAGAATGTAGGAAAGTAATTAGGGAGAAAAGAATGTCAGCTTGTTATACTTCAGCTGAGAGGAGAATGTGATGTTGATACCCAGCTACTGCATTATTTGTATCCACTCTGCCATCCTAAAGACCTTTCCTTAGTTACCCTGAGGGGAGTGAATTCAGCATTTCCTCCCTCTCTATTGAAATACATTAATCCACATATGAAGAGTCACTCGAGCAGCAGGACAACACTTTATTTACATGAGAGACACATAACCACAGTGCCTGTAGGCACCTCACCAACGTTTAAAAAATAGACTGACTCCACAAAAAAAAACGCATTCAACATTAAATAGTTCTACATAGGATTAGTTAAAAAATAAATAAAAATAAAACAGTATAAAAACAAAAATAAACCTAAAAGACAAAAACACACACCCCACACCCCCACTCACATGTCATGGAGGTTTGAAACAGGATTTCATCGTCGTCTTGCATTTCAGTGATGCAAGTGATGACACAGCCTTAGAAAGCCCCCTTGGGAATTTCAGATGTTTTCAAAGCAATCAGGAACCCTGGTGGACTTGGATGGACCTGGTTGTCAAATTTTTACAATGAATTTCCAAATATGCCTCTCTTTGGAAGTTAAAAAAAGAATCATAGATATATAGAATGCTTGGTTAGGAGCGACCTTGAAGATCACCCAGTTCCACCCCCTGCCGTGGGCAGGGACAGCTTCCACTGTCCCAGGCTGCTCCAAACCCCATCCAGCCTGGCCTTGGACACTGCCAGGGATCCAGGGGCAGCCACAGCTTCTCTGGGCACCCTGTGCCAGGGCCTCCCCACCCTCACAGTAAAAAACATTCTCCTAATAATAATTAGGAGAATTCTCCTAATTCTTCTAATTCTTCTAATTCTCCTAATCTCATCTAAACCTTCTTTCAGTTTGAAGCCTTTCCGCCTTGTCCTGTCACTCCAGGCCCTGGTAAGTAGTCCCTCTCCATATTTTTGTAGGCTCCCTTCAGGTACTGGAAGGGCTCAATTAGGAAAGAGGGAGAGAGAGAGGTGGGGGAAAGAGGGGGCAGAGGGAAGGGAGGGAGATGAGGATAGAGAGAGAGAGGAGGGAGCTGTGTGCATGTGTGTTGCTCAACAGCAGATAAAAATACACTATTTACTCCCTCTTCCATCTATATGTACCAAAACTGATCACAATATAAAAGCAGTTGTTTATTTTTTTTACCATGCTTTTTCAAAGATAAAATAAATGGAATTTTCAAGTATTTTCAACCAGCTCTCATTCTAAGCAGCCATGAAGTTGTTTATATGACCGGCCTCAATTATCAGATTTTCTAGATGCACAGCCTGTGAATTATCTGTATAAAAAGTGAAGTTCCATCCTATGCCTTAAAAATAGTGCAGGTCATTGCAAAAGTTAGATTTCATCTGAGACTTTGTGGAACTCTGGTTTTTGGGGCTGAACTTTTACCATCCTCTAGGATATGGACAAAGGTTTTAGAACTCATGTGGACTTTAGACAGATTATGTCTATAGCAGTCAGTGAAAATTTGGTAACTATCTAAAGAAAACCACAGAGAACAAGAATCATGTGATAAAATGTGGTAAAGAGGTCTGAAAACTTGCTCTGTTTGATACCTCTCCTAGGAGGCCACTTTTGAAAGCTGAGTCTGCTTTGTTTACTGGAAACTTAAGAGTTATTGAGGAGCAGACCTGATTTACTTTCAAAATTCACTTCGGAGACATAAAGCATCTGGCAAAGATACCAAATATCACAAAACAGTCACACACTCCTGCCAAGTCTCGAATCTTCTGACCCTCCCTGCTCAAGTAGTGAAGGCCATCAATCAGAAACATCATAAAACTCATGATTACATCTCACAGATACATAAAATATGAGTTGTTTACAACAGCCTGCTTGTCAAGAAATTAAAAGTCAGCAGAGGTTCATAAAAGTTAAGGTAGAAAGAGCGGTGCAGATCTGAAACATTCCATAAACATCCATCTGTCTCCCTTAGAACAAATCTCTGCCAGGAAGGATGCAGAGGAATAGATGCAGAGGAATAAATGGCTCAGTTTATTTGGGATTCAGAATTGTCCCTGCAGCAGCACTGCGGATCGGAGCTCAAGTCACGCATCCATGGGCAGAATTGCACATGAACCAATCTTAAAGATTTGTCTCTTTAATATCATGGAAAGAATCACTCCCAGGCCTCTTCCAGAAGGAGAAGGGATTCTCACAGGAAATAGCAGTAGCTATGGCATAGGAAAGCAGAAGAAATATTAAATCCGTGAGGAGGCCCAGCAGAGAATAAATGAACAGTTTACCATGGACCCACTGGGTCTCTGGAAGAGCCAGGTGCTATTTTACAGGCTGTGGAAAGATCTCTCAGTTTATGCTGGTCTGGGAATTAACTCACCATATTCATGAAAAAGCTTGTTAGCTCATTAATCAACTGAATAAACAGGTTTGATTGCCAGGGTTTTCCCACCTCTGCCCTCCTGCCCTCTTCAAAATCTGGAATCAAGAAGCTCTTTTCAAGGGTTTCAATTGCTGACTATAATCTAAAGTGCATTGCTATTATTTTATGCAGCGTCAGATTTTGTGACACTTCTGTATGAACTCAACATGGCAGAGAATAAATATAAACAATAATGGAGGAAAACTCAGAAGGGCAGATTTTAAATAAAGCTCAGTATCCACCATCTTATTCTGTCTTTGTTTTTTAATAACCTTGAATAAAAATAAGGTAGCCTGGAGACTGCATGCTAACCATAAAAGAGGTAAAATCATTATACAGTATTAAACTCTGAGAATTAACTCTGGGGATTAATAACGTTACAAAATATACTGGTTTAAGTGCTGAATATACAGGAAAACAGGGTAAACCACTATGATAGTGCCACATCATCTTTCACATAATGTAATTTTAAAAGAGAAAGCAGTGCAGGAAAGAAGGGAAGAAAACCCAGCTGAAAGAACAGAGCTTGCTTTGGGCAATGATAGAAAAGCCACTCACTCATTCCAGGTGTTCAGTGCACAGTTTGTAAGGCCTCAATCACCACCACATCTTGTGATTCAGCAGGTCTCAAACAAAACACTTCTGATTACACCGTGCTGCTGTTTAGAACACTCCAGAGGATTTTGGGGATGAGCTTTCTCTGTGCACATTAAGGAAAAATCTGTTTAAAAGACTCGTTCAACAGGAGAACTCCTCTCTGAGAGATTCTTTATTTTTTTGAATACTTCAAAATGAACCATGATGTGATCAAGAAAACTGCAGTGCTAAATTTGCTCTTCCGTGCTTGCTCCTTGGTAATGTACTGGTTTTACTTTTAGGGTGTCAGAGAAGCTTTAAAATTCACAAATTTTGGCGCTGTGAAGTTTCAAAGACCTCCTCCTCCACCTAAAAGTGTCATCTCATCAACTTTGGCTTGAATGCAATCCTACCCTGCAGCACTTCACTGCCTGAAGTTTTGTCAGCCACTGGAAGAACTGCAGCTCCTAGGCAGGGACACCTGAGGATTTTGATAAAATATGAGGATAAACAATTTAATGGTAAATAATTAACAGGTAATCAAAGCTTTATTAAACCAGACTTGCATTAGATATGTGTGTATTGGGCTTTTCTGAGGTCTTACAGGCCTGACTTGCTCATTTTTTGCATTTTGTGTGGGGATCTTTGCCATGAAAAAGTTAAAAATTAACTGCTCCCACAGAGTAGTGTCTTTTGAACTATTGTAAATTAATACACATATAAATGGTAATCAAAACCCAAAGCCATTCTTTTTCAAATTATCGTGAAATATTAATATAATTAGCTAAATTTTTTCCTATTTGCAAAATCTCCCTTCCTACAGAACAAATTGCTTGTTTCAGAGCTCAGTCATGTACAAATTAGCTATACCAGTATTGCAGAGAGCTAACTAAATCTGCTGGAAAAGACTAGGTTCCACAAGACCTAAATTGCTGTTTCTGCATATGTACAAGCAATTAAAAATGATTTATAGAGGCTGCGAGATATGAGAACCTCCCATAAATATTGTGGACATCAGAAACGGGAGAAGCAGGTTTGATGAAGTGCAGGAGATCTGATGTTGTTCTTTCACAGTGAAATGATGTAGAGAAGGTCCTGACAAGTCAGAGCATCTCTGCCTCCATGGAAAAGAGAGAAAACACTTCTAATCCTCACTGTAATTCTTTTCTTTGTTCACTGTCATCAACCTGATTTTCTAATAAAGCCAGTTTGTTGCTGCTTTTATTCCTGAGACTCCATTATTTAATAAGAGCACCCCAGAACACGACAAGTGCTGATAGTGGGTGACCTCGCATAGTTCAAGTGCAGAGAAGAGTTTTATAAATTAGTCATAAATGGTTTACAAAACAGAGTTTGGTGAATTAATGTCACCGAAAAAATATTACACTTTGAAGAGGTGAAACATCTATGGCAAAACTCATAAATTAGCTTTCCTCCAGACTACGAAACTTATAAAAAGATCATCTCAAGATCCCAGTTTAACCCCCTCCCTTAAGAGAGAATCCAAAATATCCTGTGTCATACACATGATTTTTTTATCAGACAGGGAAAAGAGTATGTGGGGTTTAGTAGGCACTGCTGCTAATTTCTGAAATTAAAAGCACAGGCTACGGAAATGAGAAAGTGCAACTGAACCTTTTAACACCTACAGCCTTTTTGTCATTTATTGATCATTTATTTATTTATGATCTTGACTAGTCTTGCTACAGGCCATGCTGTAGAAAACCACATTTAAAATGGGGGGGGGGGG
>VZTD01003229.1:262668-486558 GCA_013397725.1 Rhagologus leucostigma | reverse complement strand
GGGGGGGGGGGGGAGCATAACAGAATAGAACAATAAGAATAAATTCCTTGTTCAAAAAAGGAAAAAAAAGAGGTCAGCTTGTCTGTATTTTCAAGTTTTAATTGTGTGAAAAGCTTTAATATTTTGCCAGCTTAAGAAGTATTTGTTAAAAGCAGACAGCTCCTGGCAGCACTTTTTCAGAGAGCCATTAAGCCCATCCCATAAAAAGAAACACATCTTTAATTTGGACTTTTAAAACTTCAAAATATACAGTTGTTTTAGTGCACCTGGTATGTTAAACACCTTCTTGAGGGTCACCTTTCCTCCTGCTTTCCTCCCTGCTTCTTTCCCCACAAAGAAAACCTGAATTTTAAATTAATATTTAGAATTACAGGAATGTTTGTCATGCAACTGGTTTTTTATAAAACCACTGAAATTCAAACATTTTAGGTAAAGGTGAATGGAAATCTCAGCAGGCTTTTTGAAGGTCTCTCATCACAGGCTCTTAGAGAAACCAATCTGCTTTGGGGTAATACAGAAAGACTGCTTATACATTAATAAGTGCTCAAGAAATAGGAAAGGAAAGCTGTGAGTGATACAATCCCTCAAGTGCAGCTTTGTCATTATTTTATCACTGGCCTATGCTGGAACTGGAGTAGGGAAATTAAATCAGCTACTTATTGGAGACAGCTAGAGAGGATCTGAGATCCCTTTGATCATAATTGACTATGAGGTTTCCTTTTCAATGTGTGAAAAAAAATCATAAAGAAGTGGGTTTTTGAAGGCTATGAATGTGTTGGTTTGGATTTTGAAGTTAGGGGGTTTTCACATCATTTTGTGTGCTGATTTGCTGCTTTTTCTGTGGATTTTCTGAGGTAACAAATAAACTTCTTCAGGTTGATATTAAAACGCCATCTTATCAACATTTTTCTTATGTGGCTTAGAAGCAGGGTCCCTTTTGCCTTGGAATCTATAAAAGCATTGCTGTCAAAAACTGAAACTCAGTTCGTTTGTCCAGGGTGACAAACCTCACTGCTTTGACTGAGTTTCCAGACACCAGGCTCAACAAGGCAGTCTCAACCCAATTCTTATAATTAATCACTAACAACTCATTTCCTTTGATTATATTTGTTTCGTTTGCCCAACACACTCAGAAGAACCAGGACTACTTTGTTCAATTGGTAATGAGCACAAGCTGATCTCCATTTAATAGCATGTAACTAACGACATCTAAATGACCTCTGCTCCTTCACGCCCCCGACTTCATTACATTTTTGAATGATGCCTCTCTCAATCAAACCTTTCCTCATAAGAAGATTTCAGCAGCACGAGCACAGATCAAGGAGTGGCAGCAGCTGTGATATAAACACCAGCTGCTGTGACTCAGAGCCCACAGCAGGGCACACGGAGCCACTGCCTTAATCTAACACAGCACCTCTGTCAAGCCTTGATTTGCAGGAATCCTGCAGTCCTCAGACACGTGAGCAATTGATGTCCTTCATTCTCTGAGCTGAACTGCTGAACCAACCTGTAAACTCAATTAACAGCAAGGATTACTCAGTGATTTCTTCCCTGACTAGTCACTGGACAGTAGCTGAGATTAGTTGCCATCCTGGGGAATATCAGAGCTAAAAGAAGTACTCTAGATATTGGTTAAAAAAAAAATAAATAAACCCAGTATGTATAATTTTTTAAGGTGCAAGAATCTCAAAATCTTTTTCCCAAAATAATTTTTAATATAGATCACTCTTGTCCTGTTATAGATACACTTAATTTCATACTCTCAACTATAATTCTGTCTCTGCCCCAAGAATTACCCGGAATTAATCTACATCTTGCTAGGAACTGTGGTGCAGAGCGACATCCCACATTTCAAATAAAGCTTTGAGAAGACAGGTCTAATTTTCTCTTATCTATTGTAGTTGTCCAGCATGATGATTTTTTAATAGGGTTTTTTTGGAAGATCTAAAGGTGAGTTACCTAGTTATTAAAAGCATTTTTATATCCCCAAATCCTTCAGAGCCCTTAAACCCACACATCCCTGAGGCAAACTTTATTAAGTTCACAGACTTCTGATGTCCAGCAACAACTCTATAAATCTGCAAGGTTCTAACACCTCACAATACCTCTTTAAAGTTCTTATAGCCCTAAGGCAGCCCTCTCCATCACAGCATGGCCAGAAGGCATCAAGACAAGTAGGAGCAGGTGGAATATGGACACAGGAAAACTTCAGTGCAGCAGAATAGGAAGCTTTGGCACTGGAGAGGAGAGCAGGCAGCAAAGAGTCCTGGAGCTTGCCGGTGCTCCAAGCATCCCTGTCCTGACAAGGAGAGATTCAGCCTGTGACAAGGACACAAAACAGACTCTGACTCTAATTCTGACACGAGCTTGGTGTGCTTTTTCCTACCTCCGTGTAAGACAGGAAGAGCTCGCCCACCCTTCCCTTACAATCAGGATGACTGCAGAGTGAAAGGATGGAATTCCACCCAAAATGTCACAACAAGTAGGAAAATGGGTATGAACTTAAAATTTGATGCTGCTGCAGTTAGTGAGGAGGCAAAACACACAGAAGAGGACGTTCCACGTTAATGCCCAAACGTTCCACGTGATCAACACCATCAGAGCACAAAGAGGGAAAGGTTTCTCCTGCCTTTCTCCAGTGGCAGCAGCTCACTCACAGAACGCCAGAGCTTCTAAATGTTTATATTTAAGGATGTTGCAAGAGATGACAGCTGAGTACAAGGAAGCAAAAGCTGCTGAAATATAGTTATCTGCATTAGCTAACAAAACCAGCCACTTTTCAGCTCTTTGAGGGGACCACGAGCAAGCACACAAGCATGGAAATCAGCCAAAAATCACTGTTTCTGATTACAGCTAGCTAGGCGCAAACTTTTTGGTATTTCTTGTCAAATTAAAACAGAAGCTGGAAAACTGATCACATGAGAACAGAAAACTGGTCTTTCTGCCTGTATCTTCACCTTCAGGGTTGGATAAACACTCTTGTTGAAAACCATAGTAGATGAAAATGGAACATTTAAAAGAGAAAGACATGGAATTTATGAAAGAAATGATGTCTGGATTTTCTTCATCAGGTAGAACATCCTTGATCACCAAAATAATGGCATTATCATTGCATTATCTATTCTGTGATTCTGCAAATAACTCATTTTCTCTCTATGTTTATTGACAGTTGTGACAGAAGGTATACCAATGTACAGTTTCTCAGCCACAAGAGATTTTGTCCTCATCATTAGTAGGAAGTAATGCCAGCTGGAAAAGCAATTACCACCAATTCCATGAGACTTCCAGGTGAAAAATGTAGTGAACACAAAAAAAATCCTACCAGCAACTCCAGCACGACAACATAAACATCCTGGCACAGACTATGAATATCTCTTTATGAATATACACATTTATTATGCCGTGTACTTGGCCAATGAGCAAACTTAATAAAAAACAAATAGAGCTATTATTTTTCTGCAAGAGTAGATTTAAAACGAGGTAGAGGAGGACAGAGCTCCTACAGAACAGAAATCCAGGACTCTACCAGATAAAAAAGGCAGGTCAGACCTAACCTGTGGTGTCTTTGCAGGATATGAAATAAAGCAGCAGTTCATGTCACTTCAGAGGAAGCAAATGCCATAATATAACACCACAGACACATTGATGAGCTGACATAAAAAACAAAAAAATCCATCAACAGATAAGGTTTGTTTGACATTGAGTCTGGGGAGCTGTGTCTGATGGCTCTGGTCTAACCAGGTGATGGAAATTTTATGAACTTGGACAGCGAAGGTTTTGACTTTGTGGGTGAAACTGTGCACAGAAACGATTTCATTTGATTCAACTCATTGGAGTATCGATTTTCAGGGTTGATGATTTATTAAAGTAACATGTGGTACAGTTGGACCTTCCAGTAATGATGATGCTGTTACTGACACTGAAAATAAATCACTGTAAATCTTTAAAAGAATACAAGTGCTTAGCTAACAGATTGGGTGTCCTGGACTTGGAGAAGCTTGGGAATTCCTGCTAAGTGATATAGTGGCCTTTTTTGGCTGTGGAAGTGTTCTCCTTTTTGACAACACTGGATGAAGGACAAGTTTATTTAAACATACCAGGGAGTTTATAGCCTCATTTTTTACCTAAATAGTCAATTGAACATGTAAAATGTAAATTACACATTTAAGCTTTTCACTACTAAACAATCCTGTATGAAAATCAGGCAGCAATCTAACAAACTGAACAACTAACCACTGGTGCAAATGCTTCCTATCTTGTGTGGAATATAATTCAATAGTTTAGAAAATCCCTGGGCACTCAAGAGGCAGTCCCGAAGTAATCTCTTGTGTGTCCACCTGGCAGGTGTCTCCCAGATATGTACCCCTGAAGAGGCTGGAGGTTCACAGACCTGGAGGATTTCCCTTCCCTGGCACTTTTTCACTGTTTTATCTGCTGACAGTAGTTTTCAACACTCACCTTTTTAATTAAGGCTGCACTCAGAAGCAGGCAAGTCTTCCCATGAGGAATGAAGTGCAACCAAGATCATCAAGGCTCCACACACCAATAATGCTGCTGCTCATCAGGCTGCTGCTGTATTGCTACTTCATAATCACTTTTAGAATGCCTGAGATGTGATCTCCAATAGAATGTAGACCATTCTCTGCGGTAAACAATGATACAATAAATGTTCAGTAGCACTGCACATTATGAAAATGCATTTCTGTAAAACTAAATTACAGGAAGTTAATAACTTCACAAGTGGATCATGACTTCTTTTTTTCTTCTTTTTGCTAAGGGCAACTAGTTTATTTTGCTTGGTAATAAACTTTATTTCTAAACCCTTTTTTTTTGTGTGAGAGAATAACCTTGGTAAGCATAATACTCTGCAAACAATTCTGCCTATTGACATCGTAACCTGGGTGTTCCTGAATAAAATTTTCTCAAATACTCGGTCTGTGATCAGGCAAACCTGTAAATGAACTACAAAACTGAGAGCTGATTTGTCACATTTAGCCACAGCCTTGACAAGAGATGTGAAGAGCCATCTTTCCCGAAAGACCCAAAATTTCCTGCTCCATTGCACTGTAGTTATACTCAAGAGGTGATCGATTAGGTAAAGTTCATTTAAAGATTCACCACAGTGTCTCTACACTGGGTTAGACCAGAGATTTCAGTACAGAGAAGGGATCAGCAGCCTTGTAGTGCTCCTCCATATCTTCTGTCTGATGAGTCAGGGATTGATACTGAAGGACGTAAAACAAATGTGTAAAATTACACATAACGTCTGACTTCTTGAAAAACAGAGGCAGCTCAGAACGAAACAGACGTAAAAAACCACCAGTGAGTGGCAACAAATTTTCCCATTTCTTTCTGAGTTGATTCTGGATGGGTCCTCTCTCTCAGACTGTCACTCGCACAATCCCCCTTGTTTAATCAGTAACAAAAACAAGAAGAAAAAGAAAGAAGAAAGAAAGAAGAAAAAAGAAAAGTGAAGATGACACCTCTACATCTGCAGAAAACCCACTGGGTCAGCAGCTGTTTGCTGTTTGGGAATTCGAAGGTTTTGATAACTATTCAAGGCTAAATCTGTAAAAATGCTCCTTTTTAACTTTGTATCATGTAGTTATCTTGGGGCTAAAAATCTGTGCTGGGCTGAATATAACACATTAGGTTCTCAATAAATTCACAGGGAAAATACCAAATTTGCTTTGAAAAATAAAAAGAGAAGAAGAACTAGCAGAGATACCAGAAGCATAAATGAAGCTTGTTTCAATGTAAAAAACTGGCCATGAATTATGTTTGTCTTAAGCCCTGGCAGCTCTGTCATGAGTTTTGTAGTAGAGTAGCTACCAATGGATCTTCTCTGTTTAAGGCTGTGAGCAGCCTCCTCCTGGGAGGGGACAATCCCTGCTTGGGGCTGGGCAGGGCATTGGTTGGGGTGGTGAATCATTCTTTTGTCCATCTGTTTTGATTGATGTTTACTTCTCTCTTTTTCTTGTCTCCATTTTCATTACCATCATCATCATCATTATTGCTGCTATTTTATTTTATTTCAATTATTAATCTGTTCTTATCTCAACCCATGGGTTTTGCCTTTTTTCCCCCCGATTCTCCTCCCCATCCCACCAAGGAGGGGTGTGGATGACCCAGTGGCTGCATGGCACTCGGTAGCCTTAAATCACCATAGTGCTTTTCCCTACAGATTTATCCTTTCCATACGCAATGCACCTCATGATAGCAAGGCGAAGTCTTCACTGATATTTCAAGTGGGCTCATTCTCTTGTTTCCGAGCTGTGTGTAAACCTCTGCGACCCCAAACCTGACACTTCTCTCACTTAAGATGAATTTTTCTTGGTAGGTGGCTTGATTGAAACTCCTGTTACATTAAAGGCTGACCTATAACTGTGAAGGAGTCCTCCCAAGAACTGGGAGAGATCATTTCTCCCCTTAGCACAGGCATCGTTGCAATCATCAGGAATTACGGCGGAAGAACAAGAGCTAGACAGAAAAACATAAACAGATTAAAAGCAGAAGTGATTATTTTAGTGATTAAACATTTCTTAACTGAAATTACGTGAAATGCAAAAGCAGCATGAAAGGTCAGGAGAGATTTTTCAAAGAGTGCTTCAGAGGAAGGTAAAGGGAAAAGCAATCAAATACAAAGATAGAAGGTTATGATGCATTGAAGATTATTGCAAACAAGTGGCTGCCAGCAACAAAATCCATTGTTTTGAATGTTTAATTAATAGAATAATCTTTTTCTTTAACAGCTGCCACTGGGGAAGATAGATTGGAAAAAAATGTGCATTAAACAAAACACATTTCTCACTTTCATGCATTTACATTTATGTACAAATCTGCAAATGAATTTTGTTTGTCTGCAAAATTACAGGATCAGAAGGAATACGTGGCTATTACTGACACAGATCGTGTTTCCTTTAAAAAGACCACCAAATTTGCCCACACAAATGTTTTTCGTGGGGCACAAATGCACTTTTTACTTTACTTTGTTGAGAGTAATTCTCAAAGGTAGAAAAGGCAGCTGAGGGAAGTAGCACCCTTAAAAGGAAAAAAAACTAAAAGAAACCCCAGCACTTAAAAATTCCAAATCTGAGACGGGGTTGATTAGAGCCTGTTTTTAAGAGTACCAGGGTTGTAGGTTCAATTTCTGTATGGCCCAGTCACTTAAGAGCTGGATTTGATAATCCTGGTGGGGTCCCACTCAACTCAGAATATTCTGTGATTCTGTGAACCACAAACACGTGATAATGACTTCACGTGAACAATACCCTCCTTTATACCCTTGACAAGAATTGAGATTGAAGGTGTTTGTTATTCTCTTCTAAGAGGAGAACACTGAGCAAAACATTGAAGGCCAAAGGCACAGAGTGAAGGGGCAGTGTGTAGACACTCAGTCTCTTTGCCTGTGCTCTCTGCTTGGTGAATGTTTTGCTGTGCCAACACTCTCCCCTTCTGCCTCCAGCTTTAGTCCACGAGCAAAGCTGAGCTGCTGCTCAGAACTCTGACACGATCTATGATTAAAGCAAGGCCTTGATCAAAAGCAGTTTTCAGACTCCCAGCTCACTGTTCTATGCAAGGGAGTGACTTTGTCACACCACATGAATCAAAAGCCCCACTGGATGTTGTAAATAAAAACACTTTAAACAACAACAACAATAAAGAAGAAGGACTCTTTGATCAGGCTACAGTTAATTGATTAAAATGTCCATTTCATTGTCCTTTCATGTCTAAGCTTCAGTAAACAACATGAGAGAGCAGAACTCTGCATGCAGTAGTAGAAAGGAGGCCATGAAGGAAACCCTGGCAAGTAAACAAAGGTTAAAAAGAAAGAGAAAAAATAGATGATACAGAATAAATACAGAAACCTACTGTGCTCATGCCCAGAAGCTTAACCCAATTCTCCAGCTGTGCCACTGAAAAGCAGAGGAATTAATAACCATCAGCAAATCACAGACTCATATTTGCATTTATTTTTCTCACTGTAACCATATGAAACCTTTCCTACCAAACCCACAATGTGATTTGTGCAAAACTAACCTCGTATAACGCTTCCAATATGAAATGGATCAAGTACAGAGAAAGGATATTGACTTTCATTCTAGGGAAATCTGAAAAGAAACCTTGTCTTTGGTTAACGAATAAACCAGGTTTCCCACTCTGATGGAAGTGGAATTGCTGTAGTTGCAATTTCTCTTTCAGCTGAGAGGTATCAGGATGGCACCCAAGTTCCAAACATTCTCAAAGACATTCAGACATATAAACAGCAGCAGGGGCTACTGAAACACTTCAGGATGCTCACAAGTAATCAGTTTACAGGCTCCTTTTCTGTGCAGTGGAAGAGAGCCAAACAATCCCTCCTCCTCCTCTCAGGCAACTCAGCCCACTGATACCTCGACTTCTGTGAATCTTCTCTCTGGAGAGCCAAGGCTCCCTCTGTGATTCAAACAGAAAACCTAGAGACACCTGTCTCACCAAATTCCATCATTTTAAATTATCCCTTTCAGCCTCACTATTAAAAAGAGATCACAACTTCATTAAACAATTATGTTCAATGCTGGACATAATGTTTGCAAACGGATAAAATAAAGTGAAACAATACTTTTGCATGCTAGTATTGTTCTTGATTGCATTTTTACTTTTGACTAAAGAACATCAGTGAGATCCCTTAAAAGCATAAGATAATCAAATAAAATGTTTTAAAACTTGAATTTTACGTGTCAAGGCATGCAACTCAATACATACTGACAGAAAAAGCAATTGGGAGGTGAGGCAAGTGGATTGTGCCTCTCATGTTAAACCTTGGCTGAGTTTCATTAAAGAGGAGGATAAACTACTCCAGAGATCCTCTTTTATCTTGCTGAGCTAAAAAACTTGTGAACACAGTGGTTTTAAACGGAAGTAATGATATTTTTCCTGAAATGAATTGCACAGCTGTAATAACACCCCACTTGTGCCACTGTCCGGTCTTGAGCACATATGGAGAGACAGAGAGCTGCTGTCACTTACGTCTTCACCACTTCTACAGTGACTGATGCTTTGCAGCCCAAACATCCACCCCTAGTGCCAAGTCTAATCTCTCTTTTTTTCTCATTTAACAGCCCAAATGCACATCCTCAGTCACTAGTTGGATTTGGGGTTATTGCCTCTTGCTTGCAGCGCTTGATGTATGAGCTCTATATGAGCAACTGGCTTTCTTCTCTGAAAAACGTGAAAGCATCACTCTGCAAACACTCAGAGCTGCCCAATATCCCATCTGAGTCCTACTGGGCTTAAAATATAAAACACTGAACTTGCCAGCACTTACTGTTGCTTGGGAAAGAAGTGACTACCACGGATAAAAGTCCCAGAGAAATGTACCCAGAGTGGATGCACTGCCATCACTCCTGGCACTAAATTAAATTATTAAGTAGTACTGGGGTAAAGATTGCACACTCAGATATTTAACAGGTGCCAAATCTAGGAATATCAGCTTCAGACATAACATGATAATTTGCCTAAAGTGTTCCACGATTTCCTTCTCTTTGCAGCAGTGCTAACAACTCCACCTTGGAAAGGCAAACAAACAGCTGTGTACGACATATTTAACAATAGACCACTAAAAACACTTCTGTTCAAATGGAATTGCAGCGGCAAACCTCAAGATAATATGGATTTTTATGGAGCTTTTATGGATCCATTAGCTTGAATAGCTGCTGAATTTTTGAACTAGAATAACAGATTTGCATATATTGCCTCAAATTTGCAACTTGCAAGGTCTGTTTCCTAATTTTGAATGATGAAGGCAGTAATGTAATACAAGAGTGTGCCTGAATAGAGCATTATATGAACTGTAATACTTTTTATTCTCTCTAATTTATTAATGTGCCATACTTCAAACAGCAGGGGCTTTTTCAATCATCTCATTGAAGTGTCAAAAATGCTTAGTACAAACATTTCTAAGATACTAGTTGTTGGACTGTTCATGCATTTTATTTTGGCAAATAGTGAAATCACGCATTTCAATTTAATTTTAATGTTCAATTCCCACAGAACATTCTCACATAGTTTTCAAACCTACTAATACTAGTCAGGCATAGTCTTCTGGTTGGAAAGAGCAAGTTTACAAAACTTCATTCCCACAAGTAATGAAAATAATTTCGCTTAAATGAAATCACTGCAGAATCATTTTTATTCAATTTTTTTAAATGCAAAAAAGGCACAGAGCTCCTCTCCTCTTACAGCGCAAAAAAGTGTAAAGGAGAGTAAGATCTCATGTAAGTGTAGTCCAGCACTAATAAAAATTCTGGATTTTGCAGGATGAAAATGAAGTCAAGCAAGGCAGTTTTTCCAAAATATCAAATAGGACATCCTCTTAAGTACTTGTTTTGTGGGGCCTTCTTGAATACAAAAAATCTACCATAGTTTTATCAATACAAATGGATATTTCTTTTGCTACAGAAGAGTAGTTTTTTAAACTACCAAGTTATGGATGTAAATAACCAGGGAGAAAAACAAGACAAAAAAACCCTGAGACAAACACAAGTAAATTGCCAGATCATCTTTAAAGATTGCGCTTTAGCTAAATTGCTGGTACTGATCTTAATTATCCAAATGGCTCCATTAAACAAATGAGATGTCTGGGAACCACACAGGAATATGCATTCTGATTCTGCTCCCCAATTTGTTTGATTAATATGCTACAAAGCTAATTAATCTTAAGGGAAAGCATAAGAGTTGTGCTTCATATTGCACAGGTTATCTGTTAACTAGTAATACACCCAAAAGAACTTTTAATCTAAAGAGTGCATTCATTATTCATATGTTTTCTACTTAATATTACATTTTAGGACTGCTTAAATATTGCTGATCTTTCTCTTAAACCCAGCTATTCATAGCACAAATTTGAAGATTCCAAAATACACCAGAGAAGTTGTGTAGACAGACTCGAAAAGTTCTACTTTAGGAAAATTTGTAATGTTGTCATTAAGTACAGAACTGAAAATTACAACCCTCAGGTTGTGGGACTGGAATTTTCCAAACAGCAAAACTTCATTATGATTTTTTTAACCCCTAAAGCAAAGACATTTCTAACTTTGGACACAATATAAACCCTGAAAATGACACGTAATATTTGCTTGCAAGCCTGTCATACAGAAGACTACTGAATCATATGATGATATATAAATTCATGTCAAGATATGCTCTATAAAACAGGAAAATTCTTTCCTCATTCTCCTGCAGATGAGTTGAGCAGACAGCCTGCATGTAAAAAAAATTAGGAAACAGCACATTTGAAAGGACTTTAAAGAGCAGAAAGATCACTTAAAAAAATTTCATGGAATCATCTTAGAATGTCCTGGGTTGGAAGGGACCTTAAAGATGATCCAGTTCCAACCCCTGCCATGGGCAGGGACACCTTCCACTAGACCAGGCTGAAAAATACAGTCTGTGATAAACTGTTAGAAAAAGTAGTACAAAGCAGCTTTAATATTCTGTACTACAATGAAAATTTGACTTTGTGAGATTGACAGGAAAATATCCTTTTGACCGATGTATGTATGTAAAACGTAAATACTCACAAAGAGTCTAAAAACTACTGTCTGCTACAATAAACAAGGGAGTATCTGAGGAAAGTGTATACATTTTAAGACAAGAAAAATGCCCTGATGGAACTGTGATGTTTGTGCTCTAAGAGCATTTTTTTTCTTTGGCCAAAAGACAACTGACACTACAGACATGATATGGAGAGCACCAAAGCAAAGGTTTTGTGGGTCCAGTTCTAACAGAAATGAGATGAGATGAGAATAAATAAGAGAATGGTTGTACCACTGCAGAACCTTTGCCTATCCTGACATGAATGTCCTGCCCTAGCTCAGGATATGTGGAGAGGAAGAGAAAAGGGAGAGATTTTCATGAGGTACATTCACACCAACACTGCGCGTCCAAGAGAACCCTTTCCTGTCCCCTTTCCATGGTTGTCTGGTCTTCTTCCACTGATGGAGCAGGTCATGTTACAAGATTTTAAATCTTTTCAAGCTGTAGGACTTAGGATACCAGGCTCTTGCAATTCTGCCATATAAAAACCCTCCATGATGCAGGTTGGTGTAAGACTCCCATTGCTGTAGTGCTACAGCTTTTGTAAAACATCTCACCCTGGCAATGGCCACCAGAGTATCCCATAAGAGTGATAAATCAATGGCTTTCCACTGGATTTCAGCTGTCAGTTAACCATGAACTTCAGGTTTATTACGAAATCAAAAAAAACCCCAAAAAATACAAACCACCAAATGATCAAAAAGTGAATTTACTTATAACAATCATCATCATTAATACATATGTTCCATGTAATAATATTTATATCAAATGGTATCATCATTCTACTACTTAGGAAAAATTTTGCTTGATAGCTGTTCAATTCAAGGAGGTGTAAGGATTAATTAGCCCTGTGAAAATGCACATTCTGCGAACTTTATTTCTAAAAGTTGGAGAAGATCTTCAAGGACACTTGCTCCACTTAGCGTGAAAGTGAGACATGTGCTGATCTTAAGGGCTAAAGATTTAGAAACTCTGCATTTCCAAAGGGAGGGCTATTTTAAAAAAAATTAAAGCCATGATCTTCCTTCAAAGATGCGTTGAGCTGAATTGTATGCAAAATACTTCAAGAAATAAAGCAGAATAAGAAACGTTATCATCAAGGTGTTCCAACTACTGATGAGATTTAAAGCATATTTTTGGCTAGCAGCCAATTACAGACTACTACATTCAAAAGTTTATTATAATTTGTCATATTTCTGTCAGAAGGATGTTTTAACTGCCTGTGGAATATCTGACAATAAAGATAAAAACAGCAGATGGGATCAGAACATTGGTTTACTAATCCAACTAAAAGCACTTATGGGAGAAAAAAGTCAGAAACAATCTTAGTAAAAATTATAATCTGTAATCACAAAATAAGCCCTTACATTATGCAATGTGCCCTTGTCTTTTAGTACTCTGAGAGCATTTCCTACTCCATTTTGTTCTCTCTCTAATTTACCTTATCCAGCTAAAAAAAAAAAAAAACAAAAAACCACAAACCAAAAAAGCCGTTTAATGTCTTAATTTAAAAAAAAAATTGGACTACAATTTTCTCTCTTTTGGAGCTTTGTATGGCTACAGGAGCATACTATCAAGATAACAGGTAAAGATTTTTCTTTTGTAGGACACACCTTTACATGTACAGAAATTAATCCTGAAGTTTATCAATTAGATTTGTGTGCCCACACAGAAACTCATTTTCATGCAAAATATTTGCTTTTTATTTTCTCTATTTTTCATAATAATAATAGTTTCCAGTTGATAAGAAAAAGCTGTTGCCATAAAAAAGAACACAAGCAGAATATATTAAATCAGGAGATCTGTTTCTTCTGATGACAGGACCCTTTTCAGAATAATATCTACACATTTGCTAATGTCACTTGGTCTGTTCAGCCTGGAGAGGAGGAGACTGAGGGGAGACCTCATCACAGTCTGCAACTTCCTCATGAGGGGAATAGGACGGGCAGGCACCGATCTCTGCTCTCTGGTGACCATGACTTTGGATATTTTATCTTTTCAACTGGGATTTCATAATGCTTCAGTGAGGATTGAAGAGAAGAATCAGCAAAAGAGTAAGAAATATAACAAGAGTGATATGCTAGAAAAATGAAGGAAATAAATCAAAAGGTTAAGTGAATCAGCACTTCAAGTTGAAAGGTTGAAAAACAGCCATCTCTGATATAATTGGAAGCCTCAAAATCATTGAAGTTACTTTGTCAGTGATGAAAATAGAAGCAAAGCTTCCTCTTGTAAAGAACGCCACTACCTGCCAGCACGCCTGAAAGTAGACAGAGCCTCATCCTACACAAATCCCTCAAATGTGGCATGAAAGAGAGTGTTCTGGGAAGGAGGAGGGGGAAATGCTCACAACAAGACCTGTTTGGGACAAAAATGGGCAGAGGAGGAAACTGTAGGGAGGAAAGGAAGGTTGTAGTGCAGACTGGGCATGAAAGACAGAAGAATGCGGACAAAGGGATGAAGACAGCTATGAGAAGGTCAAAAAGGGGAGAGGAATTCAGCGTAGAAGAGGGGCATTTCTAAACTTGTCTAGATGTGTAAACAGACAAATATTTGCAAGTGGAAAAAGCAATGCGAAAGCCCAGCTAGGAGAAAAGAAGTGAAGTTTTATGTGAAGCAGTTTGAATTGCATTCTTATGTTCACTGGAGACCCAGCTCTCCATCTGCTGAGTGCATGATCAGGCTGGGGTGGGAGCTTTAAGAAAAATCATGGAATGTGTCAAAACAAAGCTTGTGGTTTTCGGGTCTTACAGCTCTATCAAATCAGTTTCATCCGTGTTTTGAAAATGGGCACCTTCTCTTGATCTTTTCAGACAGGCAATAAGCAAAGAAAAAATGGACAATTGAAGATCCTCTCTCGTTCTGACCTTGGAATTCCTTGGAATGACCAAGGAATGAAAAAATAACTCAAGCTAAAGCCATAGAGAAAGAGACTAGGGACATGAGGAAAAAAAATGGAATTAAAGGTAGAAGCTAAACTAAAGTTAGTGTCTGTCAGCCAGCAAATCTTTGGCTTTGTCAGACTCTGTAATTTTCATTCCACAGAGGCTGACAGGAGAAAAATGGCACCTAACTGAGGTGAAATGCTTAGTTCTTAGAACGTCTTCTGAAAATAATATAGGCTTTCTTTAACATCATGCTGCAGCACAAATATTTTAATGCTTTTTCATGGAAGGCTTCACTTTGATAACCCTGGCTGCTGCTGGCCAGAACAATGTGCAAAAAAATCTCACTGCCCAAGGGAAAAAACAGGGAAGAAATATTTATGATGCGTGGATGTGAAAATACTGACCTTGTTTTGAAACTTCCTCAAAAAATAAGGCAGTATCTTCCAGTAAAAGAGATGTTTTATGCTCAGAAATATTTTCTTTGTTCACTAAAAAGTAAGAAAAGTTATCCGGGAGAAATCTCTGCCCAGATAATTTTGTGCTGGGCAGGAAATACAGTAACACTGACCCCTGAGGGATTGAGTTAAGCTGTTCTCCACAGAGGCAGATGTGTGACACTGACACAATAAATATACACGTGCAAGAGACACATTAACCCATCAGAATGTAAACCGAATAACCTATTTATACGTCTAGTACGTAAGTACTTGTCAGCAGAGCAATGCAAGAGTTGCTCTGCCTCCAAAAAAGTGATCTCAAAGTTTTGTGTTCAGCACATAAAGACTGCCTTATACAGCTGATTAATCTAATTCGATTTGGATTCATGAGCTCACCAAAGAGAACTCTTTTGAAGGAAGTGGCACCTACTGTGGGGTTTGTTTTAAAAACTGTCCTACTGGAACAGATTCATTTTAATGAAGAGACTGAAGAGGATGCCAAGAGTAAAACTGGCCCTCATCAGGGTCCAGTTTCACAGTCTGTGTGATTCTGTGATTTCACAGAAGAAGGACGAGATGGAGACTGAGGAAGTTTGTGGGAGAACAGGTGTGGGCTGTGGGCAGCCTCGGCTTGGATGAGTTACAGCTGTGCAGAACCAGGTGTTTCTGCTAAAGACCGGACACCAGCTGACCCTCTGGCAGGTAACTCATAAGAGAGAGGAGAGGACCCCAGGTGACTACTGGCAAGCAAAGCAAAGCAAAGCAAAGCGAAGCGCGAAGCAAGCAGCACAGAAGAGAGAGACTAGACGAGCACTACCAAGAAAGCAAGCAGGACTGAAGCAGCTTTAGGTGAGAGCAGCCTCCTTTGTAGCTCTGGACTGAGAGTCGGTTTTTTGTTTATCGTTAAAAGTTGTTGGGGTGGTGCACAAAAGCCATCCTCAAGTTGTGGTTCCTGCTGGATTGCCACAGAAAAATTATTGTAACAGGTTGCTTCCATCAAAGCTCTTTTCCCAGTACTGTTGCCTAGTGTGAGTAGCACCTCAATTTTTCAAAAAACGTGGGTTTTCGATGGGCAGTGTTACCTAATTACCAAATAATTTACATGCCGGAACACCTAAACCTACATAAAGTGAGGGTGATAACTAATATGGGAAATGTTTGGGCAGATAAATGATCCACCGTGAGTGCATTGAGATGTGTGGAATCCTCCACCCAACCAGCTACACAATTATACGTAACAGGTATTGTAGAAGATATCTGGGAGCTAGCAAATAATTATAACCTAAACCCACCAGTTCTATGGGGCTCTAAATTATCTTTGGAGGAGGAAATCCTGTTTGGTGTAAATCTGCAGGTTGGAAAGAGTCTGGTAGACTTCAAGGCAGCTGAAATAACATTACTGCTCTCTATTTCTCAAATGATTGAGGTGATTGTAGATCAAAACTTGTTTCGCTGACTTCAGGGCAGTGTCTGTGAATTGGCACTGGGGTTTGTTTCAGGGGCCTGGAGGCAAGCTGAATAATTTACTTGAGATCCCATCATCTCTCTTTTATTTGTATTTTTCTCTCTCGGTTTCTAATGGTAGCAATATCCTTGCTCCTGGCTAACTGTGCTGTGTATCACCAAATTCTCCTCACCATGACAGAAAATGTAGCTCTTCTCTTTTCCTAGACTGACCATAAGTCTGGTGTGTTTTTGTCCTACCTGTCATTAAAAGCAACTGTAAAAAAACCAACCAAAAAAAACCCCAGAAACCCAAACTCTCTAACTTTGCAATTGCATCTTAGATGTATTAAATCAGATAGCTAGAAATGAGAGAATATTTTGTAAAGCGAAATCCCTCAAAACACAGGCATATAATTTACCCTTGGAAAAATCAAATTCTGTTCAATATAAATCTGAGGAAAAAAAAAAGGCAGAAATATAAAACGTGACCTCCTACTTTGTGAGAAATAGTGGAACATGTTTTCAGAGTGTTTAAGGAGAAATTTGTGCTTGGCTTCACTAGAGCTACAAATGTTGGATCAGTTTCAAAACAGCTAGAAACAAAAACTGATTAAGAGATATCTGAAAGAGTTTATGAAATAGTAATGTAAGAAAAATTACATCAGAGACAAAAAGAGAGCTTATGCAGGAACTGGAGCTATTGTTTTAAAAGAAAAATGAAGAAAAAAGCTTTTAACTTTCCAAAGGGTTGAAAGGTAGTTATTGTGTATGAGGGAAAAAAACTAAAGAAAATTTATGAAGATGGAAATGTGAACCATAGCTGTAGTTAGCAGAGAAAAGTCAGTTCAATTCACATACTTCAGATGCGAGTGGAAATTTCTCTCCTCACTTAGAGCTGTGATCTTTATTAGTCTTTTTTGTAGGTGAGGTGTGCAACCTTTATCTATATTGTGAGGCGATTTTACCACACCCTGGCAAACAAGTGCTGCGGACCACAGCACCTGATGCAAACCTGGGGCCTGTGGAGAATGCTGACAGCAGGGACGGGGCAGACAGCAGGAGTAATATTTGCTGACAGAATGGAAGAAAACAAATTCAGGTGGGTTTTGATCACATTAAAACGAAATTCCAGAAATGAATCTGTCGTGTCAGTTCTCTGCTCCTTATGCAATTCTGGAATTCTGCTGCAGTGTCGTAGATCCTCGAATGAGGAAAACAATTCACGTGCAGGCAATCCTCTCCTAAAATCAATGGGAACAAAAGAGAAGGTCATCTCCCTGCCTTGTGTGTCCATTGAACATTGATCTTTAACCTGCAACAAGCAAAACCCATCAATGCTCCTGCAATTTTTTCTGCAGCAATCACTGGTGGAATGAAGGGTCCATGCATTACAGCGTCGTGTCCTGGCGGTTCCAAGCCCTGCTCAAAGATGGATGGTATTGAACCTGCACCCCAGAAAGGGAACCAGGCAGTTCCCAACAACTTCCTCGTAAAGAATTATCACTTCAGACAGCTGCATGTTTGCTCCATGGAAATCAATAGGTGAGTTTTGTCAAACACTCTTTCACTGTAGAGATATCAAAGCTGGATTATGATTTTGACAGAGCTACACTTCAATCTTTTGTTAATTAGGTGCTAAATACTCATCTCAAAGGATGTTGCTGTTGGACCCACTAAGAGCAAAATGTACACATGAACAGCACACAAAATATAAAAAGTTATATATATGTGTCGTGATTATTGTTCTCTGTGATGTGTCACCCACACATTCCCTGACCTCATATTCCTTTGCTGTGGTATCCTGCTGTATCTGGTTAGATTCTCACCTTTAGTTGAAAAGATGGATTGTTTCACTTTTTGTGTCATTTACAAAGTTGAAACAGACCCACCAGGTACAGATATGATCCAAATAAATATAATATCATACCTAAAAGTCTCTTCAACTTTATAGGGTAAATGCACTAGAAGTGGAATTAAATTTTTTTTGCAAATGCATCCCAAAGAAGTTCCAGTCTTAGGTTAACACATGACAAAGACCTTCCAAATTTTACATGGCACCATAGCATTTATTTGGAAAAACCCTTTGTAAATAAGATGATGATGATGAATATTTCTTTTATGTCTGCTCTGACAATTTAAACTGCAAGTATTTGAATTGGTGATTCTCTTGCTCTCACTTAACATTTCCAAGGCTACAGATGATCAAACTGTAGTTGAAAACATTAAGCAATAAAACAAACTTCATCCAACTTATTTCTTAATTTTGTCAAAGCCTGACTGTGTTCTTGTTCCTTTTATTTGGTGAAAGGATCATGCAAGCATACTATAGAACTCCCCATTTCTATGACCCTGTCCAAGCAGGTGAAATCTCTACCAAACAGTTACAAAATCTACACTGTTCTTTGTGAAGTTTTTCCAGCGGGGCAGGTAATGAATTTATGAGTACCTTAACAATTAAGGTTATAAAGTGCATTATAATTTCATCTAATTCCTCCATCCTGAGTGGATTTTCCCCTGTTCTTTGTAGTTCCCACACAGTCTTTTGTTTCATTTTTGTCATGAAAACTACAGCTGTGATGGTACTGCATAAGAACACAGATGGCTGTACTTGCATACTTTGCAACTATTTCTTTAGTAAAGATCCTCTTAACAAAAAAAAAAAGAATGACTCATGAATTCTGAAGTTCCTACAGTCTCACTCTGTTTCTTTATTTTCCACTATCTCTGAAGCTAAGGTTCTAAATGTTTCTGTACTCTTGGTATTTTCTTTTTTTGATCTTTTTAAAGATACTCTTTGTGTCTCACATTTTATATATCTGCAGTCTTGTTTCAAGGAAGTGACCCTTTTTAAACGCTGAGTTTCTTTCTGTGTAATTCTCTCATGAAATGCAAAAGTATTGATCAACCTAATTTTATGCAGTTCCTCGAAATGATAAAAATCTGCTGAGAACTCTTAAGCACCGAAAATCTACGTGTCCTGCACTCTTAAAGAGTCAGCTCTGCATGACCTGGGAGTCAAAAATTTTTGAGGCTCATTTACCTGAAATCTCCTAGCTTCATTTGTAAGGTGCTATTTTTCACCTGTGAGGATAAAGGTTGCTCTCTGTATTATTCTTGTGTGAGTCCCTTCTGGGTGATGAGTTCCTATTCGGAGGTATAGGAATTCCTATCTGAGTTGTGATTTAGAATGGTTCTGCAAGCTTCACTTTTGGCAGAGATGTGCTAGGGATGATGTTGAGGAGCTCAATGCTCCCTAATTTCTACCAGGGAGGCAAAAGCTGCCAGTTCTGCACACGCAGAAAAGCAAAACCTTCTCCCTCTGGCTGGGACTAATCCTGTCACTTCAAGTGACCTGAGGTATTTGCAGGATGCTGACAGAAAGACCTTCTTCAGCATGATGATGTGCAAAGAGAATCAGTGAAAGGACACTGTACCTCCAACATTTGCTCTTCTTTCTCCTATTTCCCCACATCCACTTCCTCCCCATCAGTATTTTCCTGCAAAAGATTTATCCAGGACTGCTGAGGAGAAGTCTGGTGAGAGCTGTTCATTTAGGATCCCTCCACCACTGAAAAAGAATGAGGAGTGCCTCATTCACCTCCCATTGTTATAGAAAAAGCCCAGACAATCAGCTTAGGTCAGACCATCTTCAAGGATGCTAGTCAGTGAAATTAATTTGAAAAATAAGTGTAATATTCCCATCTTTCTCATATTCCTCCTCCTATATCTGAGCTACAATAAGCAAATTCAGATGTCAGAATTCACCTTTTGCAAAATGCTGCAGAGTGAGGCAACTGCCTTCTGATGTGACTTTCAGCAAATTGTGGAAGTGCATGTGAGGCCCACAAGGCTGAAGGGCTGGAAAAGAGGAATTTACAGTTCTGAGCTTGCCTGCATTGCGCAACCAGATGCAGACACCTCCTAAACCATGCGTGTAAAAGAAGGATGTAAACCATAGTTACAGGCAAGAGTCAATCAGCTCCAAAGAAATACTGAGACATGAATTGCAGTTGACCAGAAATTGTGAGTTAAGCCTCCTTCAACCACAGCCATTAACAACGTGTAAAAGGCCTGCTGAAAAAAATCGATACATAACTGTAGCATTTATCAAGCTCATATAGATCTGTGTTGTTCCTGTCTCATTTGGATGGCTTTACCAAGGAGATGTTCACAAGTGGGATACCAAAAACAGCACCTGGGAGGCGATTTCCTCATTTTGTTTCATCCTTTTGGTGTTCTATTGAGGAATAAGATCTGATGTTAACTTCAGATTCTTTAAAAAGAGATTGTTATTGATCAGAGGCCCAGAGCTGTGCATGTTAGAGTGCTGTGTAAGACTTTCCATGCATGAATCTTCTATGTGGCTTTTCCTCTTCTATTTAATTCCTTGTGCCTATGCTTTATCATTTTTTCCAATTACACACACAAAAAAAGGCTAATCTAAATGATAAGCAGGAAATAACATTTGGAATATGCGATGGAGTTGGTTTACATTCTGCTTTTATCTTGAGGGTGCTATTTTTGCTGATGGAAAAAGAGAAAGCAAACAAAAGAGCTAAGAAATGAAATAAAAAGCTGAACTACTGTTTCCAAGGGGCAGCCTGAGATCAAATTTGCTTAAATAGCAGTCCACCTTAAATAAAAAAAACCACAAAACAAAAACCCACAAGCATGTCATTGTTTTTTAATGCCTACAATGCAAAGACAAATCTAACAGCAGTCATCTTGCATGAGATACTGGCAGTGAGAATTCTCTTACTGCAAAACTCCACGAAATACAAAGCAATCTGTGACCCAAATATTGTTTTACAGTGCAACACTGACGTTCTTCACATGGGATAAAAGATTAAATGTAAAAGGAATTTAATTTTCTGAAGGTTCCTCCATCACTTCACCACCTCTCAGTTTCTTCTCCCTGCTTTCTACTCTGAATATTGTGAAAGATAGAAAACAGAGACCCAGAAAAATATTGTGGTAGTGCAGGGAGGCAGAATTAAGACATCGTTTGCAAGAAACATGAAGAATAACGTGACTAAAAGATGCAGCTTTTTTTCCTTTTAGTGACCTGAAAACAAACCCAAAGAGGTAGCACTGTACACAACGAAAAAACCCCCATGAGCACCTTTTCAGGTCAGAGCTTGCACAGAACCTAAGAGATGCTGAAGTTGTGTGGCAGATCCATTTACTGATGTGGGAATTTCAGCTAATGATCTGCCTCCCAGGGCTTGTTAAGATTATCTCCCTTGTTCTTGTTATACTCACTTGAGTAGTCATTTTGTAATTTTTTTCCCCCTGTTTGGAGTTAAGAAGCCCTACTTAGCCAAATAGGTCTTTATAGAAGCTTCTCTGCCATGTAATCAAAGCATCTTACAAAAGGCTGCTCTTCTAGAAACACCAAATTAGCTCCATTTGAAACATCTTTCTACACCCTTCACAAAAAACCTAAAAGCAAGTGGTTAAAGGAGAAAGAATGAGCCTCATGCTGGGTGCACTGCTGGTGGCAAGCATTTTTTAATTAGTCCAAAGGCAATTCAATTCATAAACAGGCTTAAACAAATATCAGGAATTAATTAATCCTTTAACTGATTTGGCAAATACTGTGTGATATTAAATGCATTTGTGGCAGGCTTAAGAACGTTTTCTTTAAATTAACATTGAAATATTTTTAATAGACAGGGCTAGACTAGGGGCATGCATGTATGTACTTTTCCATGCACGCATTCTTTAGAGCAGGTTCTAGTGCAAGGTGGACTCCAAAATTCAGTGCATCACCATGAATGCTGAAGATGCAGTTCAGATCTTCTGCAAGTTGTATTGCTGCTTGTGACTCTCCCTGGGAAACTGAATTCCGGGTTCCGGCCCCCTTGTAGCAATTTCTCCAAGCCAAGTAATAAACCCTCTAGAACTTGTGAAAACAAAGGGCAATAGAGCAGCTGAGGATTGCTCAAATTCTGTAGGAAACCTTAATTGCAGTTTACTGAGGGCTGATAAGGCACAGCCCAGTCTGTGCACGTGGATGTTGCAGGTGCACAGGAGAACGGCACCGGTGTGATGTTTGTCATGAGAAAGCTTCTTTGTTACTCTGGCTTTGCACGGAAGCGCCTTTCTCCCTCGCCACCCCCACCACGCCCTCACAAAAAATATTGTGACACAGCACCAGATCTACTAATCTGAATGAGAAAAAGATTTCAGATCTACCAGTAGGGCACAGACGATGCTTTCTGGCTTCCTCCTGTTCTGCTCTGTTGCAGAAAATTCAGTGGCTTTTGTTTCCACTTTGTTTGAATGTGCTGCAATGCAGTTTGATGCAAATGACTGAGCTAAAAATGAGTATAACTAGACCCAGCATCTCTATTTCTTTTTGTCAGCCGTGCCTTAAAAGAACAAATACATTCCAAGCTACCTTCGCAGCCCTCCCTTCCCCAGTGAACCACACAACTACTCCAAATATCATCTCTTGCAGTCACAGTGGCTGTTTTGGGTAGGAGATGTTTCATCTCCTACTTCTTTCAATTGCCAAGGGTTTTTTAATTAATCTTTTAAATTCAGCTCTCATGGGAATAAAGCTATTACAATGGCTAAGATTACAATTACATGTTTGTTTTAATAACAAGAGCCTTCCCACCTTGTCAGAGTCATATTTTGAGGGATTCAGAGTCCTAAGTTTCTGAAGAAACCACTCTCCCCTTTTTCTCTCTGTTCTCTTTTCTGTTAATGATAAAGTGAGGTAAAATATTGGTGTCTTTTGGATACAAGAAAAAGTAAAAGCTACAAGAACCAGGATTAAACAAAAAGCTGTGTAATGCTATTAGAACTGGATCAAACAAAAGTAGCAAACATTTTCAGATTTTTAACATTTTAATTACTTTTTAATAATTGAAATTATGTGGTTATCTTCTCTGATTATTAATACTGCTTCTAAACATAAATCCAAGTTCAAGATAAGCATAATATTTACTCAGCTGTTATCTGTTCCTGATCATGTCCTCTTTGCTTTTCCTCTTTCTGCCAAATAAACCAGACCTGGTGTGAGAAGAGAGTTTCATGGAAACATAGCTTTCGCATTCTGAATTATTTGGTTAATACAATTTTAGCATCAGCCCCCTTTTCACATGTTTGTGTTCTATCATGTCCAGGGACCTGATATGATTTTTATAAAATATCACTCAGGCCTCAGAAAAAAAATCAGACATGAAAGCGTATCAACACAAAATAGCTAGCAGATGATTATGTAATAATAAATATATATATTATTCTGCTCAGCCTGGCTCATCTAGAGCCATCTATATTTCTGTGAGACTGTTGGCTGGCGAGGCACACACTGAATTTGGAAGAGCTGGCTGAGTGCTCCAAGCAGCAGAACATTATAAAAGACACATTATGTTCAGTTTCTGAGAATAGACTGAGACGTGGATTCATTTTGGGTTTTGATACCCTGAGATCTTAGCAACAAACCAACTGCACAGACAAAACCATCTCCACAAACTTCTGCTCATCAGCTCTCCAGCTCTTTCTGAGGGGTGCAAAATGACAAGGCCGGCTGGCCACCCCCGTGGGCCAGGACACGGCCGGGGGACACAACTGGGCTCCACCCAGGGTCAAAGGCTGAGCTGCTTCTCCAAGGTTGACCAGGCAGGGGATGATGATCCCTTCCACCTCTTGGGCTCCTGGCCTTCTGCAGGGAGAGACTTCATCTGCATTTAATCATTAAGTACTTTCCAGCTGTCATTTTAAATATGTGTAATATAAGTTTGTAAATGAATACATACGTATATACCCCCTGTACTATACACACGTGAATTTCTTGTAATCTCCCCCTCAGAAAGGCAGTGATTTCTGTCTGAGGATGAATGCCATCAGCCTACTTGGCTCTCAGCAGGCTGGAGCTGAGCCAACAGGAGTTTTTCCAAGTGACTGATACTCTGCCCAGGCTGCAGAGACACCTTGGTTCCTCCTGTGTGTCAGGACATGAGGATAAGTGTGGGAACAGCCACTGTAATTTGGAGGTGAAGAGGACGCTCAACAGAGGCCAAAACACATCACAAAACAGCTTAAAAATACACCAGAGTTCATGAAAACACAGACAAAAATTTGTAACAGAATTTCCTTTGGAAAAATGCAGTGAAGGCTATTGCTAGTGTTTATTTTCTATATTGTTAAGGCCTTTATAGACAGAAGGTTAAAAAAAATTATAATGGCAGCAAGGTTATTGGGGGTGATGCAGACAGTGCAAACTTTACGTTAGATAGAGCTGAATTTTTTCTATTTAACTCTTCCTCGCACACAAGTCGTCACTTTTCAGCTTGTGTTTTTACAATTCAAACAAGCCCTGGGTTTATCGCTCTTAAAAATAAATTCTCAGTACTTCATACACAGGGACAGAGGCTACTATATCCTCCATTGGGTGAGTCCTTCACTTGGAAAAATTTAATTATTAATAGCCATCTTTAAGGATGAAATACGCTGGAACAACCATTTAATTTCTAGAGAGGAGCATCTGAGAGCCACGATCACCCCCAGTTTCCTTTAGACAGGACACTTCCCTGTAAAACAACACAACCCCTCAGGGCACACCTGCTCTTGCTCTACAGCAAAACCAACCCAATCAAGATGACATTTGCAACACAAAGTATCCATGAGATTACCGAATTTATCAATTCTTATGCTGCAGTTTAGCATTATTGTCTCTGACTGTGCACGAGCTTTAGGGCCTGCCAGGCCAGCACATCTCATCACACCTTCAGCAGGCACAAAACAACATTTTCTTGTCAAATGTCATCATGTGTCCAGAGCTCCGTGGAGAAAGGGTATCAGGTTTTCATCTGGGAAGATGGAACCCATGTTCAGGCAGAAAAGCAATATAAAAATCAATCAGGTTCCAGAGAATGCTGAAGCTGAAAAATAAACTGGTTTCAATGTACACCAGTGATCAGAAGCTGACAGCTTCAACAACGCTTTGTTTATGGAAGGCTCAGAAATTTCCTCTTTAACAACAAAAAAATTGGACTTATTAAGTGCCAATAGCCAAAAAGGTCTCAGTGAAAAATTAAACCTTGCTAATTATCATGCCCACTTCTCCTCAGTGCTATGTACCAGTGATAGCCTGGCAAAGACCATGGATGAAGGGTAAATTCTTCTACAGCAGAAATGCCAACACAGATACCATGTCTCAGATTTCACTCAGCAGTACAGTAAACTTCAGTACCTGCATTTAAAAGAAGAAAAAAATATAAGTCCCAAATGCTGCTGGCTTCAAACAGCTTGTCACTGTCTATGGAGATGCTCTGTTTGTCAGCACTTCTCATTTTTGATGCCACTACTGAGCCTACAGGAAACAAATTTCTCTGGTTGAAAGACTGAACGGTGGGGAAGCTTCAGGAGAGGAACAAAAACCTAGCATCACATCCATTTTGCTTGCATTTTAAAGCAAACTTGCCGAGGCAAATTATTTTCAAGGCTAGGGTCTAAGTTAAATAAACAGGTGTTATTTTCATTAACGCGCCAGTAAAGAAAACAAATTAAATTAAATATAAGTTCTACATTTTATCAGAAATACTGGCTGTCTTCTGCTAAGGTGAAATCTCTCTTTCCTCAGATCCAGGTTCTATAGAGCCATAAGGGTTTTTTCCCGCACCAAAGAAAAAAAGAAATAAGAAACATTTTGTGAAAAATTCTGCCTTTAAAGTTCTTATCTTGTCTCTGTTACTATGGAAAAATTATCTCTTCTCCAGAGGAGAGACCTATAGTTATGATTCAACTTCCAAGCATTCCCATTTTGTCAAAAATAATCCTCTATAATTTAACAGCAGCTACAAGAACTACCTTTGCAAAGCAGCTGGATGCCTGTAGGCCTACAGAATTCCTGGGGTCTTCCCAAACAAAAATTCCCAGGCAAACCCCTCCCTTCAAGGAGGGGTCGTCAGGTCATCAGTCAAACTTGAAAATGTCAATTATTGCACTTGCTACAGTGAAAGATAAACTACTGTAAGAGATTTAGAACTCTGATTCCCTTTATAACTTAAATTCGGATAAGGCAACTGATGATATTCTTAAGATTTTAACAAACTTAAAAAAATAAAAAGCTGTTTAGGTAGAGATGATCAAAAAGACTGTAAGCGGTACCACTACTCCAGATGAAAAATTTAATATTTTGAAGACAACTTCGATACTTGAAAATAATTAGAATCCATTTGAGAAGCAAATGAAATCCCTGCCCATGGACCAATACAATTGTCCTGTAGATAAGGGGACATTTAGTCAGGTGGATGTCTGTATTTAACTGAGAAGTGGTTGAAATCACTAAACCTTAGTTAAAATGTAAATGTGTCTTTGCTAACTTTGTTTCCAATTTCAATTTCCACTTAAAAAAAAAATTACAGAAAATTTAAAAAAATCAGAATTATTTCAGTAAAAGCCCAAGATTGTAGGAGAGCATGTGAGAAGATCAGACAAACCGCCTTCTGCACCTAAAGTATTCTACTTCATAATATCTAATTTTTTGTCTTTCCAGAAAAGCAAGATTTTAGTGTTTTTGAAAGACTCCCTTAATCCTCCCACGCACACTCTCTATTTCTGCCTTCTGAGAGAATGCACTTCCTTACGCCGAGCTCCTCTCATCCTGAGAAGTGACAGAACCACATCTCACCCAGTGCCAAGTTCTTCATGAATATTAAAACAAAAGAGATTGTGGGAAGGAAAGTGGAATATTGGAAAGGACATTTGAGGAAATCCTCTTAAGAATTACTGAAAATACCTCGTAATAAGAAGAAGGAAACTAGGTCACATCTTCCCCATTTCTTATTCCTTATTTCAGATAAAATATTTGTTTTAAATAGTTTAATAAAGAAAACAGAGAGAAGAACCAAGGAGAACCTGTAATTTCTGAGGAAATATAGTTTCCTAAGCACTTGAGAGGATTTTTTCTTAAGGCAATGGAAGGAGTTAGGATGAAGGAGAGAACGGATATCTGAAGAGGAGAAAAAGAGTGTTGAAGACAGATGACTTAAATTGCATTTCGACACATGAGGGATTTTTTTTAACTTCACAGAGTGCAGGTAGAGACACTGCGGTGTGTCTTTAATGAAGGAAAAAACCACACAAAACTAAAAAAAAAAAAACAAAAAACTCACAAAACCGAGCACAAAATACACACAAACCAAAAAAACCCAAAAAACCAAAAACAACCCCCCCCAAAAAACCCAAAACCACCACCATACCAACAAAAAAAAAAGCAGAAGAAAAAAACCAACAGAAGCCCCAAAACCACCAAATGACATAAGTAGGGACGTGCTGTCCTGTCCCTATTACAGTAGTTTTAGCAGTAATGTGCTCAGAGAGGCTCATTTGCCGAAATATTTTGCATCATTTGAAATACCTCCAGGGATATGAAGCCATTTAGTCCTGCTTTCCTTCTGTCCTTTTCCTCCCGTTCTCCCGCCAGAATATTTGCTTGGTGTCAGTTTTACCACAGCCTGGAGGGAGAGCGGTCTCCACAGAGTCATTGGGAGCCAGAGGAGAGATGACTGTGATTTTGGGATTACCATTGTTTTCCTTATTGTTTATATTAGAGCAACATGCAGAGGCATTACCTGAAATCAGAATCTCTCTGTAAGATGGTAGGAGACGGGATTTTCCTGGATATTAATTGAATAAGACAGAGGGAGTAAAGAGGAGGGAAAGATCACAGGAGATGACTCAGTGGGAGGTCAGCGGAAGAAGCCAGTAAAATTTTGGTCTTCTGTACTGCAGGTAAAGTCAAAGAACAAGGAAACCTTGATTCATAAAGCTGCAGCTTTAACTTTTGGTGATGAACAAGTTGAACAGGAATTTTGCAACAAATTGGCCAAATACCTCCTTGTACTTCATCGTGTAACTCACCATCATCATGGAGCCTTCCACTGAAATGCATAGTAAACCTTTTTTTTTTTCCCCTAATATTTCAGGGGTTTGAAAATCACTGTATCTTCTGTAAAAGGAAAAATTTATTTCATTCACTTACCTTCAGAATTCCTCCTATCCCTTCCTACCCTTTTTCTGGTTATCTGTAGTTCTGGCAAGAAACAGAACCTGTAAGTCGGGATTTGGCTGGAGAATGCAAACAAGGTATTGCTGTAACCACAGGTGCCCACAGACAGAGGTAAAATCATCTTCAGGTACAACATTTTTAAAGTTCCTGGGGGAATTTTTACTCCACGTTCATCTGGCAACATCTCCATCCTCCACGGCTTCCACCAGGCAGGTCATAAAACCTTTGTTATGAAGAATGCGAGTAAATCTTAAAAAGTTCATAAACTTTCTGGGACAACATGAATGTTGGGCATCACATGGGTGACCATTAACGTTGTCTTTTTGATGGTGTGAAACAGAAACCACTCAAATTTTAAGCACAGAGTGATTTTCCCTTCCTTACTGCAATCAGCATTCATTTTATCTGTTTTACTCAAAACATCAGGAGTAAAGCAGTCTTGGAAATAATCAGATAAATTGGCCTTTTTATTAATTTTTTAATATTAAGGATCTATTTACCCTTCAGTTAGTGGCTTGGTCTTTGCTAGATAAAGGGAAAACAATACAAAATCAAAGCAGCCAAACAAACCCCAGACCCTTAAATTTAAAACAAAATAATTGCTACAATTGGATAAAATAAAATTTATACATAAGTGAAAATTTCAGACTAGATTTCTTATTGCTGGCAATTGGATTTTACATAGGATATTAAAAAAATAGATATTTTAAAACTATCACTTTATCAGCACCAAAAAGGGTTTAAGACCTAATTTGTGACATTCTGTGAAGACAGTTGCAAGAAAAATATATTCACAAATCACAGGAATACCATCAGCACCCACCATAGAGCAATGTTCTTAAAGACTTGGTTCTTTCTATCTTCTTTACAATACCCTGTGTATTTTAACTGCTTAAACTACACTGTACTTTTACTGAAAATTTATGTCTACAAACATGAAGGCTGGGACTTTCTTATCTCTTCTCTGAGGAAATCTCATTTTCCTTTTATTTGAGAGAACGCTCAAGATTCACAGCTTGAGTACAAGAGTAACTTTCCTGCAGGCACCATGGAATCAATCTCCGAAAATTTCTCCCATTTGAAACCCCTGCCACACCAAAAAAAAGGAGGAAAGACAATGACCAACTACTTAAACTGCACCACAGTATTAGAGACGAGCGTTACGGAGCAGAACAAGAATAAGAACAGGATATTTTCTCTTCCTGGTGACTTGTGTGGGGCTATGGATTTGTGGTAAAAGCTGTGAGGATAACACAGGGATGTTTTAGTTATTACTCGAACAACAAGGTTTTTTCTGTTTCTCACAGCATCCTGCCAGGACAGCTGACCCCAAATGATCCAGACCTTATGGGGTCGTGCTGAGCACCAAAAGCGGGAGGAAGAAAGAGGAGATGATGTTCAGAGCTTGGCATTTGTGACCCCGAGGTACCTTTACATGCGACAGAGTCCTGCTCTCATGGGGATGGCTGAACACCTGCCTGCCCACGGGAAGAGCTGGATGAATTCCTTGTTTTGCTTTGCTTTTGCTTTGCTTTGGCTTTACCTATTTGGCTTTCCTGATCCCAACTCACGAATTTTCTCCCTTTTACCCTTACAGTTCTCTACCTCATCCCAGTGAGGGGAAACAAGTGGCTGAGGGGAGCTGAGCTGAGCTCCAGGGATAAATCACGGCATGTGCTGTAGCCCAGTATTCAGCTATGCGCACAAGTGAGCAGATCCAGAGAAAGCCACAGTTTCCCACCCCATGGGATTCAGCAGGCAAGCTGCCAGACCATATTAACACCTCCTAACAGCTCAGGTCAGATTAGTTCAGATGAGTTTACACACACTCTGCAAGCCAAAGCCAAAAACACCTTGGCTGACCTCAAAAGGAGGTACAGAGACCACAATGAATAATGTTCATGAGGCTTGGTTGCCCCAGAACAAAACAGCACCAGTGAACCACAAACGTGTGTGAATGACAAATCAATTTGTCGGGAGCTACTCTGAAATGAGATATTTCCCTCCAGAGAAAGGTCACACCTTCAGAAACCTCTCCTTTGCCTCAGCAGTTACCAGGCAAATAATGAGTAGTAACTTCTCAGTGCTGCCCCTGAGGGAACAACATCCCCCAATACCTCTGAGGGCAAACAAAAGTCTTGAGATACAAAATTCATAGGTGGACCTTGTAACCTCGAAATTGAGAGCTCTCGGAAAGCAGCAGGCTGTCCTACCCAATAAGCATAAAAACAAGCAGTGTTCTTCCAGGAAATGGAGAGCATAAATTTATGGTAAATATTGTGTGGGATGAATAATTCACCCAGCTCTAATCTTAAGTACAGGGCTCTGGAACAATATTGATGAAGAGCACCCCGTAAGCCTCTAATAACCACTGAAAAAGAAGATAATATCTGGTATATTTAGTGCTAAATTCTGCATTAATAAAAACCACTATTATATATTATATAGTGGTTTTTCCCATCTATCTGTTTAGCATTTCTACAGTGTATTTTATACACGTGGAACTGGAAGACTGCCTAGTAATAAAATGTACTGGAAATGGGAAATTCAGACACTTTCTGGGAAGGTCACCTGTTTTCCCTGAGGCCTGGGCTCCATCTGTGATAAAATTGCCTGTATTCCTGATTTAGAAAAGAAATTTTTTCATAAATCAAAGAGAAGATTCAAAAAGGGGGAATCCTACAAGCAAAAATAAACACCAAGAATTGTTGTCAAACCGACAGTAAATATAGAGCAACTAGAGGGCTTAAATTTAAAAAAACTGCATCATTATCCTTTCATATTTCAAAACTGTGAAACAGCCATTAAAAAAATGCTGCACCGATGTTGATTTTCTCTGCCCTTCTACTCCTGTGGCTTCTGTGGGTAGATTAGTGGGGAGTGCTGATTTTGGATGCCACTAAAAATCATTGTTCCACCATAAGTTATAGGTTAAGATGTAAGATGGGCCACATGTCACAAAACCAACACAGAAAAATCTCCTTTATTTCATTCTACTTTTTCCTAATATTAATAGTGGTTTTCCATTAATAATATTCTTTTCTTTAATAACTTGTAACAAATGTTAGTAACACTGGAACAGAGAGAACTTCTGCATTCTGCTCATTGAGCAAGAGCCCTGGATTGATCTAATGTCTAAACATGGCTCTGAGCTGCAGATAGCAGCAGTGTGAAAAATTACAGATAAAATCTTATAATGGATAAAGCCTGACAGTAAAATTTCTCATTGTAGTTACAATTATTAACTCGACATTTTTATTACCCTGTTTAAACCCTACATGTATGTAAGCAAAAGAACAAAAGCTTCCAATCCTCACTGCAAAGCCAGAGTAATCACAGATATTAGATAGCATTTGATGGAAGAAATCTAGTCCTACAGATGAAGTCATAGGACCATATAGACGAAAATAAGGCCATTATAAGTACTTGTTTTTGTTGTTAAATCTAGAAAATTTTCAGTGAATTAGCACTTTACCCCAGAAGGATCAATTATTATGACACTGCATTTGCAAGACGCACTTTTCATTTCGTGTCTTCAATTTTACTAACAAAAAATTCCAGTAGGACAGGTACCTACGGCAGCATAAAGAGACACAATTATGTGGGCCATGCAGAGGATATCTACATAGAACATCTGATCCCATTTTCCCTGCTGTTCCACACCAAAAACTCTGTTGTCTCTTCTAGTTTTTAAAGCTTGAAAATCAAAGCGATATCTGGATCAAAAAAAAACCTACAGCAGCAAAGCCACCTGCTGAAAATTTACTTTTCCTGCTACTGCATTACAGGTGCCCTGTGTCTGCTTTTTTGGAAGGGGGAGGGATTTGCAGTTTTAGAAGTGCAAAGCTCAGATATCTCATTTTCTGATTTAACTGTGACTAATTGCAACGCACAGCAGATGCAGCAGGGCAGCTTTGGATAGCAGCTTCAGAAATACCACATATGCTCTTTTATACTTTTAATTAGCACTTCCTTCCAGAGAATGTGTGATGGGATTATTTGAAACCGTGGAAGTCCCACAAGATGCTGCAGTATTATTCCATGAAAATCCCCTCTAACATGAGTTCTCCATCTCCAAGATACAGGAAATACCTCAGAACCCTCCATTAATGTGCAAAATACCATTAAAAACACTCTCTATTAAAGTGCATTGCCATTTGCCCGAGGATGAGATAGGCAGAGCAGCTCTCTGGGCAGTTTTTCTGGGCTTTCTTCGAGTCTTTTCAAGTCTTCTTCAACTTTTCAGCTCATTCATTGCTGGTGGAGCAGCACTGAACATATCTCAGCACGTGCTGGGCTCCCAGGTGCCGGATTTGGTAGGTGTGTGCCAGCCTGCATCCAAACTTGTTTAGATAGATCTAAATCTCTCCACCATGCCAGCACACTTCATCAAGTTGTAATAAGCCTTTGTGGTTACACTTCTGCCTTCAGACTGATATTTGGAACAGTCCTGTGGCCTCCCACTCAATTTAGGAATTAAAACTCAATATCTAAGTAATTCCAAAACAATTTCTCTAGTTATTTTCTCCTGACTATCTTGGACACTGTCACTTATCTTGCTCCCAGCTCAGTGGCAGCATTAACATTTACACTTTTCTCTGAGGATGGATTCACATATGTTCTCTCCTGAACTGTTTCTGAACTTGACAAAGTCTGATAAGCAACCAAATGCCATTTGGGATGGGGAGTCAGTGAGCCGAAATACAGTTCTGTTGTATATAGGATGACTTTTTTTTTTAGACTGAAAGCAGCAAGATTTCTTTTCTGCAGTATGCCAGGAAAAGAGGATGATAATCTGGATATCGAGACAAATTGTTTAACCAAATCCCTCTTCACATACCAGTTATGTAGCAGTCAACCCATAGTTAGAGTCATCCAAAACTCCTCTGCTTGCTGAACACAGCCCTTAAACCCAACTGTTGATTTCACTTATATTCATGTTATTATACAAAACTACCACTCGCAGATGCTAGCACATAAAATTGCAGACAAACAGAAACAGATGAACGTGTGGATAAATGCATAACACACATTTAGATATGGGGAAGAAGGAGCAAAAATAAAACACAACACAAGCTGTGATCATCATCACGGAACTTACCTGAAAAATGGCGATATCAAAAACTCTCCTGGGGAACATCTTGTCTGAGATCTGCTATGGAAACTGCAGTATGGCTGTGCCATCAGGGTTCTGATCTTTTCCAAAAGCAGCGATGTGACAGGCACTGCCACCCCCTGCCTCTCGCTTGACAGGTTTGGGATGTATGCTGATGGGGAAAACGCAAATACTGAGAAGTTTCATCATTTGTTTTACTTGAAAAAAGAAAGTTATGTAAAACAACTTGCTTCTTGGTTTTTTTTTTTTTCTGTCACTCCTATTAAGCAGCAGTACAAATAACCTAAACTCTACATCTTTGTTCTGAGGGCCTGTTTTTTCTCTGACAGACACTGCAGATGCATTTTTGAGGTGGTGAAGTACTGTGACCTTATGAACAGCAAACATATGACAAAGGCAGCTTGTTAAACCAGCTTATTAAGGGAAATACAAGCCAGGTTAGTTCAGTTTAATATCATATTTTACATCTTGCCCAAAGAAGTTGTAGATGCCTATCTCTAAGTGTGTCCAAGGCCAGGTTGGATGGGGCTCTGAGCAACCTGGTCTGGTGGAAGGTGTCCCTGCCCATCACAGAGGGATTGGAACCAGAGGATCTTTAAGGTCCTTTCCAAAACAAGCCACTCTATAATTCTGTGATCTATTTGCTCTTTAATAACAAAGCACCCAAACAAAATGAAATAGAATTTTACCCAATGAAACTATACAGGGGATGACCTGCAGGGTGCTAAATCTGATGGAACATTTTGGGTTGAAGGCATAAAGAATGACGTGAGCTACCAGGCAATGTATTGGTAGCAAAGGATTAATTTCTGGCCAAAGAAAACTCTCAACTTTTCCCCTTTCAGCTAACTCCTACTCTCATGTCCACAAGTGTATAAAGAGCAGGATGGATGGATTTGCTTCAGACCTGGGTACCTAGTACCCAAATTTGGCTGTGCATAGTAGTGAATGAGATCTAAATTGCCAGGTGTGCTAATTGGCTCACTAGTACATCAAAGCTGCATGAATCAGTTCTTTCAACCAGAGAGTAGTGCCATTTAAGTATTTGTTTTAGCAAATGGCTTGCTTTGCAGATACACTGGCATGAAGTGCCCGTGAACTAAGAGACAGCATTTTTTGATTGAAGTGCTTTTCTCAGAACAGGCAATGAATACAAGGTGGGAGAAAGTAATCATCCTACTTTTACACAGGGGTAACTAAGGCATTGACTTCCCAAGTTTCAGGCAATTTTGTTCCCCCCAGCTTTAAAAAAATTGCTCTGAATGCTGATCAAATAGCTTACTAGCTTCTGCTCTTTTTTACAAAAAACCAAAATTTAACCAAGATAGCCCAAAGTGAAGTCACTCTGCAAACCCAAGAGCACCTGAACTTATAGCACCACATGCGGAGCAGTAGAGTCCCTCACTTGTAGTAATGGCTGAAAATAAATGAATACCCAAATGCTGTGTGACCCCTGAATGGTGTGCAAATGCCCAAATTAGAAATTTCCATAAATCAATAACCTGTGTTTGAAATTGTACCTGTTTATGCTCCTGTCAGAGCAGGGCTGGGGCTGTCACCAAGTCGTTGGTAAAACCATCAGCGCTGCAAGCAAGGATCTTGATGTCACATTGCACAGCTCCAGATGACCGTGGTGATAAACAAAACAGCTTCAGAATAATCCTGCAGAGTTACCAGGATAAAATTCAAATAAATCATCAGGCATTTCCAATTTACCAGCCCTACAGTGTTTTTCAGGGCAGCGCTCAAAACACTCCCTTTCCACCCCCACAATTTTCCCTTTACAACCTGTTAAAATAACACTGTCTACAATTACAGGGTCATTTGTTATGCATGATATAATAGACTGCAAATATAAAAAGGCATTATCATTACTTTTGTCCTTTGTTCTTCCAGGCCAGAATATTGCACAGTTCTTTACTTTGACATTTATTGCTTTTAGATTGGTAATAGAATGGTTTGTGTTGCTCATTATCTTGAATGATGATAATATTAGAGTTTGGGGAGCCTGCGTTCCCTGTTAAGTAAAGTAAAGGCTTCATATAATTTACCAAAGGTTATTACTGGACAATTACCCACAATACAGTTCAAGTCCAATAAACATTATCCACGTTCACTCTTAAATACCACATCTGGAGTGTGGCTCCTAGGAAACTCCAGAGGATGATTTAAGGCATTTATGTGCCTGGAAGGAGGAGGGGAGTTTAGATGTGCATATGCATCTACATGGCTTTATGTGTGGTTTTGGTGTTCGCTAATTGATATGTGGGCTTGGTGTTTATTAAAGGGTGTCCTTAGGGACAGGAATTATTAGAAGACACACCTAGCTGTGACTCTGAGACGAGAACGGAAAGGAAGGAGGGATAAGGTATAACCTCAATTTTCCCCCTTACTACTGGGAATAATGGAGTAATTTCATAATTAAATTCCTAAAAATTATATCAGGTTTTGGCCTAAGACTTTACTTAAGTCCTTATACAACAGCCTAATGTATTAAATTCATTGGCTAGCAAGGCATGAAATTCAGAGCCTGATTTTATCCTTCCATCGCTTTTATCAGCATATCCTGACCAGCAGCAGGGGCCTATTCTGGACACACTTCCCCCACCTTCAGCCAGGGAGAGGCTCCATTCCTGGGGAGAGTGACCGAGGAATTTTCCACCTGGGAAACTTTCTGGGTCGGGGATCCTTGAAAATCCCCTCCACTTTTGAGGCTCTCAGATGTTTACATGAGTACAACACTCTGTACATAGGCACACACGTATATACAAACAACATTTTTTTTCCTTGTCACTTTTCTGTTTGCTACTCCAGTTTGCCTGCAGCCATTTATGTTCAATTTATGTTTATCAGTTCATTTCTCTAGCAGCCGCACTTTCAATGAAATGTTTCTATTTGGTGCCAAGTAATAGTAGCTGGAGTTATTTGCCCTATGAATCTCGGTAGATTAGTTTTTGTAATTTACATACATATCCAATTGCTACCAATTTTCACTGACAGTTTTCTCTTCGGACTTTGTTTCATTTCTATTTTTGAACTGTAACAGTTTCAGACGTACAGCTCTCTGCAAACTTTATGATATGCCCTGCATTATTATAGTTATCTACTACTGCCAAAGTGAGAGAAAACCTTTAACTCAAAATGTTAAAGCAGTCTGCAGAAAATGAAGTTAATGTTTCATGAAGTAAATGTCATAATACGAAAAAACTTATTTTAATGGAAATTTGCTCAAAGCTTCAGATGTTTCTTTTCTGGCTGACATCAGTTACTATTCTTCATATGAATCACAAAACCCAGAGTGATTAGGTCAGCTGGTTCCTGCGTAGGGCAATAAATAAACGTAAAACACCCCAGATTTGCAGTTGTGATGATGTGAGATGAGCACGAGCCCGTGGATGTGAGAGCAGCCAGCTGACACACCTGCAGTGGGTTTGCTCTCAAGAGGGAGCTCATTGATGGCTGAGATTCCTGATGCTGTTGGAGCCAGATAAGCCCTAAACCAGGATAATGCTCTTCCACGCTGTGCTAAAAACGCTGGAGCAGATGTTCTGGGGAAGCAAAGAGAAGCACACAATTGCTGTTATTACATCACTTGATATTGCAGTGGGCGGGCGGGTGCGGGCAGGAGGTGCACACCTGCAGGTTTGCTCAGCGTGGGCCCAGCGCAGGCATCTCTCAGGCTAAGGGAGGCTTTCAGGAGCTGCTGTGGGATTTCGGTGAGCGCAGAAGCTGCACAGACCCGTTCGGGTGCAGTTCACCCCCTGCACACAGCAAGCCTGGTCCCCACCTCCCATCTCGTGCACAGTAATTGGATGTGATACCCAAAGATTTCAGCTTTTACACATTTTTCATAGCTTTGTAGACTATTAATATATGGTTATACAGCCTCTGGTATTTTTCCTACCGTTTCTCTTAGATTTTAGAGTAATAAGCTGACCTTCTAACACATTCCTGAAATACTGTTTACTGTTGTTTTCGAGAAGAGGACCTACAAGAAGAACATTTTGTTTTCCAACCAGAATCTGAGGAGACACAACAAGAAATGGGGCAAAGAAGCCCTGGACCAATTCCAGTAGGGCAGTACCTGGGGGAAAAATTACCTACCCAACTGCTCTTCTAACTGAGCAATGTTTGTTAGCTATGATAACTTGTTAAACTTACAAAAATGGTAGAAATCCAATACCAAGTGTGCCCATAGCCCATAACTATGGATGCACCATGAAGCTCCCAATAAAGAACCCAATAAAGCTTTTTTGTCTTACCATTTTAACACCTTTGCAAGCGTTTTTATCTTTTGATATCAAACAGATGTATAACAAAATCTAAACATTTTTGGTGTGGGGCAGAGCTTGGTGAGTGCAACTCATGATGCCTGACGGGTGGGGACCTGCAAACAGCAGTTTTTGTTAAAATCTGGAAAGGAGCAGGTGCTGGTGACCTGGAGAAGGCACTGAAAATTGTCCTCAGAGTGTCCCTCCCAGACCGGCAACAACACAGAAGGAATTCGTGAGGATGTTCAGCATAGCCTGAACAACTTAGAGATACAAATTAAGTCAATGTGTTTGTTGCTTCCTGCTTTCAAGACTTCAACTTAATTTTAAAAAGCACAATGGCAGCATGCATAATGAACAGGTCCAGACTTTCAACTTTGCTTGTCCCCTGGGCTAGAAACTGGGAGTGAATTCCTCTGCACGGCAGAGATACAAGATAGTAGACAGCTTTCCTACATGAGAAAAGAAATTAATTCCTCCAGCTCTGTGTATCTTGACAAAAAAAAGTAAAAGTATAAAATTTTTCCTGCATTGTCATCTTTCAATAAATGAAAATAAAAAATTCAGAACTACGAGCAATCAAGTCTAAGCAATAAAAAAAAAAAAGCAGCTGCATTTTGATGAACAGTGTCTCATTCAGGGGAACAACAGGAATGTTCAGCTGTGGAGTTTTTACAATAAAGCACGTTCCAAAGAGATTCTTTTTTCCAATATTGAGGCAGGATCCTCATAAAGTTGGAGAGACTGCTCAGAATCTTATAACTGAGCTGCACATAGGCTAGAATTCAGCCAGAAGAGAGAGCAGTAGCTCAGCAGCCAAGCTCCAGTCACTGAAGACTCTAAATCAAGCAAAGCCAAGGACTACTGACGCTGCCTTCCTCCAGATGGATCCTGGTGATGAATGCATTCCAAATGCCGATAATCTCAACCTTTGTCCAGTATGATACAAGCTTTGCATTGCAGTATTGGCAAACACCCTGCTGCTCTTGGCCACCTCTCTGCCATTGGGAGCCTGCCCACCTGGGCTTTCAAGCACTTCTTTGTTTTTCCTTTCCACTGTTCTTATTTCCCCAGTGCCCAGGCAAACGTGGCAAACTTCTCAAATGAAAGTGACCTTGATGCCTAAGTACATATTCTTTGTCTTGTTCAGTCCTTTTTAAATTAAAGTTCTACTGATAGGTATATTGCTGTTAGTTTTTATTAGTTCATTTTCACCTAGCGGTTCCTAAAGCACAGGGAAATTCTCTGTGATCTGTTTGTGCCATTTATATTTCCACATCCCCATATCAAATCTTTTAAAGGTTTCACCAGCACCGTGCACTTCAGCTGCAGGAGTTTCTTGCTTAAGTACCAAAGTAGAGTTTTGAATTTACTCTTCTCTCCCCGCAAACACAATTTCTAGTGCCATTCTTGTCCTTAGCACATTCGTGTTGTGGTTTAGAACAGCAGAGAAATCGGTTCAAATCCTCTCTCTTCCTGGGAGAACCTTAACCTACACTTCTGCCAGGACACAGAATATAGCTAACCTGCTACAGTTGTCCTGATTTTAGTGCTGCCTTTTCCATCTAGAAACAGCAGAAAATGCCAGTTTTCTCTGGTTGAATTAGTTATGTTCTATTAAAAAAGTAGCATAAAAAATTCAGTCATTCAGGCTTTTCTGATACACAGCATCAGCCACGATACCTGAAACAACACTGTGGGCACCACAGCAAAACACACACCTTTACCAGTACAAACAGTTCACAACAGCAGCTTCAATTTGCTATGGAATAGATACATTTATATTTATTACGCATCATCCCTCTCTTGCCTACAAACCCTGCAGGAACACAGCTGCAGAGGAGCACCCGCTCTGCTGACTACAGGAGCTCAGTTTTCTTGTGGGAAGGAGCTTGACAGATATGCTTGGAATTTAGGCAGTGCATTTTTGCCTCTCACGGTTGGTTTAAAATTACATCAAAATTACATTAAAGCAATGATGGGTTATTGATCACTATCAAAATAAAATATCTAGTTACTCACATATAAGGAATGGAGCAAGCAGGGGTGTGAGCAGAAAATTATAGTGTTCACATATGGGGAAGTGATATTCTAATGTATCCTGGCATAACAGGGCTTGAACAGGAGTCTTGTCACAACTGGAAGAAGTTTGACTTCCCCAGGGAAATGGTTTGAAGTCTGGTTTGAAAGCAAAATATTTTCATTTCCTCAAAAAAAGTCTTTCCTGGAAGATTTTTTTGAACCCTAAGAAAACAAAAAATATTTACCACCTGGGGAATTTTACTGTCATAGGTCTAAATGAAACTTTTTTAAGTTTCTCCACTTTTTTGATTTTTTTTTTTAACAAACAAGACATAATTAACAAATGTTTTCTAATCTTATTTGTACAGAAACAATAACATGTAAATCAAATAAATTTTGTGTGTGTGTGTTTTGCTGGTATCCATTCACCTTTACCTGCTCAGAAAGCTAAACCATTGTTATCAGTCACGTAAATGATCCAGGCAGAGACATTCAGGCCCCTGCCCTGAGCAGACAGAGCCTCTCAGGGTTGCTGTGATGCCAGCAGGGCTGTGCACATCACCTGGCACAGGAGCTGTCTGGAAGAGCCTCCTGAATGACCGCCTCTGCCTCTGGGTTTTGGCTTGGGCTGCCACGATTGCCACCAGGAAGAAATTGGCTTTTCTGTGCCTGTGGTGTCACCCTGAATTACAGCCTAATTGGTTTGCCCAAAGAAGTTCAGATAAGTCATTCCCCACTGCTCATTTCCTGTCACTACCAATGTGGGAAGAGGTGAGAAAACCAAGGGTAGAGCTGCATCCACTGTTGATGCCTGAAGTTATGTGAAATTTATTCTGCCAGATACTTATTGACTCAAAAGATCAATGACACTAAGACAAAAAGCTGTTATTTTTATTTGCTGCAAGTTCTGGATTAGGTTTTGATTCTAACTCCATTCTTGTTAATATTCAAGGAACTATAATCTGTGTGAAAATTAATGGGAAATGAATCACTGCATTATCACAAGAGAAGTAGAAACACAGATCTGGTTGTCTAGAAATTTGATTTGTGCTGCATACTGAATGCAGTCCAGGGGGATGCAGTACCTCATGGTGAAGGATAAAAGTGAATGTTTTATAAACCTTTTTATGCTTAAAATAGGCAGTATCATTACAAATGCAGCTCTCAAGAATTTTTTCAATCTAGTGTAAAAACATCCAGAAACCTGGCTTGTAATTCAGTATAAAACAAAGAAACAAAGGCCTAAGCATGAATCATGTTTCTTCAGAACTTCCCTTCAGTTTTGCTCAAAACCCTATTCTTTTACAACACTGACCTGTTATTTTGGACAGGTAAGTCCAGCAACATTGTCAAGAAGACCTAACTGTGTGAGTCCTCCTACAATTCTGAGTTGTTAGAAAAGGGAAATACACCTGGAGGGACATCTACTTAATAAGCAAATTAGAAAGTAGGGACTAGAAGATGAATAATTCTTTCTCCTTGTGTTTTAGTCATTCTTCCTGCACCTCTCAGCGTTAACTCACCTTCTCCCTCAGCCTTCCACAGTTCTCTGTAAGACACAGAGGAACTCCCCACGTTCCTTCCCTGTTTTTGAGACAAGAGAAAGAAAGGCATGGCAGTGGCACATAAACTCCTGTCAATCTTTTGATTTCCACAGCTGAAACATAAAGGGGCACACCTCAGTGTGTACTCCGAAAGGGTAAATACAACTGAGTTAAATCCCAAAAATAAATCCCAAAGCAACACTACTTGTAACAACCACGATGAAGCCAATGAGCTTCTAAATTCAGAAAGGAGCGATGTGCTGCCCAGAACTGGAGGATTTTGTTGTTAGAAGAGAGGAAAACTGCTACCACTACAATAAAAAAATAAGAACAAATTTCTAAAAACCCCAACTGCCAACAAACCAACCTCCTCTTAACCCATTTTACAGAAAAAGTAGATTTTATACCTAAACATCATTATCACACAAGTAAATGCTTTCTTTTGCTCTTCACAGACCCTCTCACTCATACATGTTTCTGTGTATAACAGATATGATTTTCACACAATTAGAAGAAAAAAAATTGCCAGAGAGAATGCAGGTCCCACTTGGAAAAGCAAACAGCAGTACTAGAAAACATTAAAGCTTCATTTACTCATGTCTGGCATACAGGCATCGTAGCGACTTCCTGGATATTCTCCTTACCAAAAAAATACTGTAGGCAGGACTAGAGCTTCTGAAAGTAAATCTCTTTTTCATGCACAATGGAAATTTCTGAAAACGCTTTTCTTTACCATGTCACTGTCTCTCTCTTCCACCTTTTCCTTCAGCTGATGACTTGCAAATGTGTCTTTTACAGGAATTTCATTTGGTTTTGACTTTTTAACGGAAAACCAGGTACTATTTTGCTTGAGCTGTGGAAACAAATCAAGATCATTCGCTTCATTTGGGCAAGAATAATTTTATTTCTTGAGTTACTATACTCAAATTTAACAGCCTATGCTTTTAGGTGAACCATCAACCCAGAAATGGCAATCCTGCATCTTTTCCTACGTCATCACTTTGATCTCTCACTGAATATGTTATTTGCCATTCTTTGTACTAAATAATGAGCAGCTTACAAACACATCTACTGCAAAATAGATAAAAAGCTCACTGCAACCAAAGGTGTGGCTAAACCCTCCCCTTGAGAAGCACCTGGCCAATTTTATACTCTTCAGTCCCTCTTTTCAAGAACAAATTCACTTTTCTTCTCATTTACCAGCTAGGGACCATGACTGGTGGCACAAAACATGCAGGACATGAATTAAACTTCCCAATTTGCAATAACCTTTACATCAAAAGAAAGCCAGAGTGGTTTTCCCAGGAGCTGGAGTGTACTTGCAGCTCCCATTTCAAAGTCACTTCGTCTTCTTTGAACAGGAAGTCCATTAAGTCCAAGAGTAATTCACATTTTCGTATTGCTTTGGGATTTGCTGCTCGTGGTGGCATCAGGACTCACTTGAACAGTGCAAATCTAATATGCAATCCCAAATTGTCCTGCATTCACATTTTCTTCTGTGCACACCTTAAATTACCTGTATAACTCTTCCCAGACAGGTTTTAATTATTCACTGGTTTAAATTATTCATATTTAGCGGAGTCCCTGCGTAACACCCACTGATTTTTTTTAATAAAGTAATTTCACAAATACTATGGGTCTGTAAAGCTAGAAAAGCCCTCCTACATTCCCAAATCCAATATTCCACTGCTATTAGCAAACATTCATCTACGTTGCAGTCCCCATTTTCACATACTTCTATTACAAGATTTTATTTTGAGGATTAAAATTCTATTTTATCTTATAGGGCTGAAAGAGAGACATGCCCATGAGCATCTCAGATGCAGTTAGCTAGCCAGAACCTCATTGCCTCAATAATCTGGTGTTATAGGAGGCTTTGGGATGTTGACAGAGCTGAGCCATCTGCTTCCTACCCACTGAGGCTTCTCCAGGGGCAGCTGTAAGGGTCTGTCCTCCAGGCACACCTCCTGTGCTGACCTCTCTCAAGATGCTCTTTCACTGGTTTGAAACTGCCTGGTAGCTTCCCTAGTATTTTTCAGACTGTTTAAAATAGAGTTCAAAGCATTATCTAGGCAAAAAAAAGATGAAATTAATCTCTTTTTCAATTCTATGCTGAAATTCAAGTTACTGCCAGCCATATGGCTGCTCCTCTGCTGCTCCAGGGATCATTAAAACAGGGTGCCAGAAGAAGTGGATCAACAGGCATCGACTTTCTGGAAGAAAAACAGGAGGCAACTTCTCTGGGAAGGTTTAACTCCAGCACTGCTTCCTACTGTGACAGAATTCAATTTGTACTGAGGACAGAGATGTATCCTCACAGTGCTTCCACACAGGCCATGTCACCTTCTTTCTCCATGCAGGAGGATGAAGATTTTGATAAGGTATTTAGATGGTTAGCTTTTTGTTGTTTGGTCTCAAATCCCTCCACATCTCTGCTCCTCATCAATCCAGTAGCCCAGTGCCTGGGTCAGTCTCCTGAATTCAGAAATAGAGCTAACATCTCAGATGAGCTCAGTAGCCACTCCTACTTTTCCTATTTAACTCTAGTCAATGCTCGGAACCTCAACCTGCATTGCCCTCCCTGTTGCATAGATCCAAATCTCCTGAGCAGTAAAAAAGGCAACTGAACGCTAAATAAACAAAGTGATTAAAACAAGGTAAGTGAAACAGGAAGGTTTTAATGCCCTTTGTCGTGGATAGTCTGGAATTAAGTGTCTGGTTTCTTCAGGAGAGTGACTGTTATTTAAAATCCAGACAGGTTTTTTGCCTTGACTGAAGGCGGAATGAATTTTTGTTGATGTGTCAATACACTAAACACCAAGTAACACCAAGGTCCAGGGGTGGAGTGTGTGCCCATGTTTGCATCCACCTACAACTTTACATTTGAATCTTTTTGGGGGGTAGATTTTGATTAAATGGTGATGAATTGATTCCAGTTTTTCACAGACATTGAGACAGGGAAAGCAAACAAGAGACTACTCATTGAAATTAAATCTTTACAGTGATGCTTCAGCAATCGTTTATTGTGCCAGGAACAGCAAAAACAATAGGGAATAGTTTTGTATTAAGTATCATATTAATATAATATCAATACCCAAGCTCAGCTGTCTGGTCTCAGAAAAATGGGGTCCTGCCTTGGATCTACTTTACAGAAGGCAAAACTGTCAGGACAGAGAATCCCAAAGCAAATTCTGTGTTATTCTGTTAAAGCAAAGACTCCTCTGGCTGAGCTGTCTCTTGACTCTGGGTCTCCTAAAGACACAAGAAGGCACAACAGCCTACAGTCAGTGCACAAGTATCAACCACCAAAAAGAGCATCCAACTCCTAGAGCAAGTTATCAGGGAATTACAGCAACTTAAGTTTTAAAATTTCAACCACATCCGGATCACCTGCTCAAACAGAGGTACAACTGTGTGAAATTACCTCGCTTTCTTCCCTTGCCCATCCTCTGGTCCAAGCAAGCAACCAGTTTCCAGCCCAGCAAGACCTCCTAAATTCTTGTCTCAGGCAACTACATTTCCTCAGAAAGTTTCCCAGGTTTTTTTCGCTTGTTTGTTCTGTTTTGCCTTCTTGTTTGGTTTGGTTTGCTTTTTCGTTTGTTTGGGTTTTGTTGTGGTTTCTTGGGGGGGTTGGGGTTTTTTTGAGGGAGGGAGAAGCAATTCTAAAAACCAAGCTGTTATTTATAGAAGTGTCTCTATTCCTTTCAACATTTCCCATAGAATATTTGTCCCTATAATGACGGACGTGTAAGAGACTCTCTTGGCACAGCATTTGGACCTTTGCAAACATCCCTTCACAGGATCCTTCATTTTGCTGCCAATGGCAGAGACTGAAGTCTGAAATCTGGGCTCAGTCAGGACTTGGCAGCCTCCAGGTGGAAACACAACCTGCTGCCTGCCAAACCAACGCCCTGACAGATTATGCTGTTACCCTTTCTCTCTGCTGGTGTGCAGCACCAGCCCAAATGAATGAATTGCCTTTGTTCCCCCTCAAAGAAGGCCGTACAAACGGTTCAAGCTGTTATAATGATCTTACCCTGCTCTGTACTCCTGTAGGGGCTTGGTTTGTGTTCAGCGTTTGTGTTCCTATCGTCCTCTCGGATAAGATTGTGTGTGTTTGTGCACACGTGCTCAACACTTTTTAATAGAACAAGGCCTAGCAGAGAAACAACTACTCAAAAACCAGTATACTGGTTTTGCCATCAGGCTTTTGTAGCACTTCTGCAATTTTTTTTGTCTTTACCCCCATATTTAAATCCAGATAGATGTTATTGCAGGTTATTTGGTAAGTTCTTTGGCAAAGTGCTTGGGTGAAATCAGTTTATATTTGCTAAAGAAGGTCAACAATGCCTGTCACCAAGATAAGTTATGGGAGTCTCTTCACTTGCTGAGAGATGCCCCAAAGAATAATCTATTCCCGATCTGTTTGGGTTTGTTTTTTAATTGTGACTGATGTGTTAATGAGTTTCTAATTCAGTACAGGCAGTACTGCATTTAGGAAGATGAGATAGCTTGAGGAAGGCTGACTTTTAGCCATCGAAATTTAAAAAATCTTCCTGCTTCTCCCTTCTCCTGCCTGCTTCTCCTTTCCAGTGATACCCAGCTGAGAAAGAAGTTCTGTATGGAAGTATAACTACAAAACTCAGGACTAAAGGATAAATCAGGTTGAAAGGAACTTCAGAACGTCCCTGTGAACCTGAGCAACAGGAAATAAATACTCCATTACAGCCAGTAGATCACCTGCTGCTTTGTATACATGCTGCTAATCCAGTGAAATTGGATTAAAATATTTTCTAAAAAGTTCACTGTGAGAGACTTCATCAGTTACAGCTCTTCTAAGTGAACTGCAGCATTCTAAAAACCTAACTACAGGTATTCAAGTGCTCCAGTCTGATCCAGAAACAAACCACAAGCAGCAAAGTGCAAGTCATGACCTCTGGGAAGAAATTTAAAGAAGGACGTCAATAAACATGAGAGAAACAGACACGAGGAACAGCAGCCAGCAGATGAATGCATGGTTTCAAACAATGTTCGATTTGTCCAAGGCCTGTGAAACCTTGTTCAGTATCAGCCAAAGACGAAGTAGTTTCCCTCTGGAAGCCAAACTGGGCGCTGGGCAGCCTTACACAAAAGACACTGGTCCCTTTGCAGCACAGCTGGGAGGTGTGGATAGCATTCAGCCCTCCAAGTCTCCCAGCAAAAGGCGTGGTAATGTCTTCACAGAAAGGACTTATGTTCCATGCCAGGGGATGTTTTTTCAGTGACAATCAAAAGAAAATCTGTACCACAGCCAAATAGCTACCTTCTTTCATCCTGGCAGCTCTCCCTCTTATCTACAGGCCCGTGTCTTTGTTAGGCTCATTTTCTCTGTGTGCAGCACAAATCTCATCTGTTGTACCCAGAGAACTGCGAGTTCTGTTTCGCCCTTGGCAGCCAAGATACCAAACCTCCCCTGTGGCTGCTTTTTTTCTTCTCCCATTCCCAGGCAGCTACAGCATTCAGAGATCCATGCAGGATGGATGAGTTGCTCTCTTGGTTTAGATTTCACTTCTGTATTATTTTCTCTCCTTTGGGAGCACGAGCTTAAGAGTGTTTACTGAAGACAAAACTATTATCAAGTCCAAACTGGCTCCCTTTATTTCTGACCATTTATTCCTGGGCTGTATTTTTAGCTCATTTTTTCTCCTCAAGTCAAACAGTTCTCATTTATAATTCCTGTAACCAGGCTCTCTTTTTTCCCAGCTGACTGCTCACAGACACACTGCCATTGCTCCAGACCTGTCATTCACTAAATTATTTTCCAGGACAACCAAAAGCATAAATGGGCACAGACTCTCACAAGTACCCATTGCTGTGCATAAATCCCAAACTGGTGACTTTCAAACACCTGGACTGGAATCAGCAGAGAAATCTAGCATCTTTAAGTAGCCACCAGTTCATCAAGGACAACTGCATCAAGCATCTCGCAGCTAACTGGGGAATTGGAACCCCTTGCATGTAACAGAGTTTAATTCAGCTCCACTCACAAGTCAACATTCTAGGCAGGAGGGCAAATCAGAGTAATTTGAAATACTTGGTATCATAACACTGGCACAAGCACATAGATTTTTGCTGCATCCCATCTTACCTTTATCAGTGTTTCAGCTAGCCAATCTTGCACTATTTTCTGCTTGTTCTGTTGTTTTCTACCTCAAGAAGCATCACTGGGTCCAAGAGGACCCCTCACAGCTGGTAAACCACATGTATTACACTTCAAACACAAGCAAAGGGACAAGATCCTTTTCCATAACTCCTTCCTATGTCACGTCGTTTGAACTTCACACTCTAATTGTAAATACCATTGCCTTAACTTTCTACTTGTAAGGCACGGAGATCTTATGACCTGATCTTGAGAGAAATGAAATAGCTTGCAAGGCAAAAGAAAAACATAGTTTGCTCCAGAAGATACACTCAGAACTCATGTCAACATATGTTTAACCTTAAGGTTTTAAGTGCCATAGAAATGAAGGCATGGAACAAGTGAACAAGTACCACACTTAGTGCTTTGATCCTGATGAATTTAGTTTTCTTGTATTAAATTAACCACAAGTGTTGATGAGAGCAAAATGATCATTCTGGAGCAGGGTAAATAAAATGCAATTAAAAGCACCAGTGTAGCAACACATCTGGGAGTTGCATTTGTGTAAGTATGTGGTTCAGTAGCAGACTGGGGACACGTCTCAGAAACATCAGTGTAATATCTGCAAAAAAACCTGGCAGATTTCTTCAATTACGGCATAAGCTTCATCAAATTGCAAAAAATCTCAGAAATGTCGGATTCAGCAGCTTCTTCTTAATGGCAATATAATACAAGCGTGTCCACAAAACAAAACAAATGTCCTACTGGTAGATCTGCATGTGGAGGAAAAGCTTTTCTTTCTTCTTCATCAAGACACGATTTCAAGTCCAAGCTTCCTCACGCACTGGTCACTGCAGAGTACTTAGAGAATTCCTATAAAAATGCAGTGGAGCTCTGTTGGCTTATAACATCATCTCACTTCTCCAGCAATAGCAGGTTTCACATATGTACCACACAGTAAAAGAATATTAAACAGACCTGTTGTGACTGATAACAAATGAGGTTGTAAGCTAAACATATGGCCTGGAAGATTTAGAAATTTGTCTCTGAAAGTGGAATTAACTGAGCTTGCAGAGCTCACTGAAAAAAAGATTCCTTACCGGCTCATTTAGTGTCAAACCATCACCCAGCCCCAAATAAAAACCTTCACAACCTTCACAAGGTCAGTTTCCTCACGGATAGGAATGAAATTAGCAGTGTCACAGCTTAGACAGGTAGTCCTTTACTTCCTCTATTTCTTTGGCCTTACAGTGGACCAAAAGTATCATGCTATATCAATAATACATTGTATGGATGCTGAAAAAGACATTACTTGTAGAATATTCTGATATCCCTAATTAGAAGGTAAAAGTCAAAAAAAAAAAAAAGAAACTACAGAGCACTGGCAAGGTAGATTTGCTAAAATAAATATGATCTAGGACAGTGGTAGAGTACAAATTTAATATAATTTTGGAATTAAGCAGCCATTAATAAAGAAAAACAGAAGTAGGAGCTTCCTGCCCTACACGGCTCAGATGCTTAGGGAGCACTCTGTGGACAAGCCCTGAGCACCCCAGTACTGCTCTTTGAGAGACTCTGGTGTAGCAGGTGTAGGACACTACCTGGAATTCTGTGTCCTTTTGGGCAGAAGACCTGAAGAACATGAAAAAAAATTAAACATAAGCCCTGTGTGCAGTTAAAAATGGCTTGAAAAGGCAGTTTAGGAGAAAACTGAAAAGAAACAGGACTGGCTTATAACCTGTTGGGTCGTAAGATGGCTGTTTACCAGTAGAGCACTGGAAAAGCAAACGGTTGCCATGAATTAAGATCAATTAGATGAAATACAAGCGAGGAAAAACCCCACAAGATCAGCATCAAGCAATTTCTCACAGTGAGACGCAGAGAAGTCTGTGAATAGAAATGGTGCAGACCCCCTCAACAAACTCTCTTTAAAAAGAGTTTCACAAAGCCCCCATGTCCAAAGGGTACATGACAGAAAACAATCTGATGCTGTGAAGGGCTGAGATGGATGATCTCTCACATTTTGCTACGCTCCCAAACTAACAACCACAAGGATTGCAGCTGCAAGTCAGAAATCCAGTACCTTCAGGGACTGTTTGCAACACGAAGTCACAAATAGAGACACAACAAACACCTGATCTAGCTTTTAACATGGGTTGTTGAAAAAAACCAGGGCTGAAACAATAATTTCTATTGACTGGGGGAATTGGAGTTGTCAGGGGAGAGGAGAGGATTAATTTCTTGCATCCTCTCCCCAGGTCATTGGTGGGGATGAGAAACTCATCTTGATGCGTCTTTCACCCACTGTTGCAGATGTCATTGTCCCAGAGAAGGGATAACCAAGCTGAGCAATTGAGTCACACCCAAGACTGAAGAGAAAAATTGTTCTGTGCCTGCTTCAAATAAAAATGCAAGTTAATGTTATCTGGTTTTTAACTTAGACAGCAGGAGGAATATTAAATAGCGAGGAGTATTACAAGGTGTGTATCTCTTTGGGGGCCTCCCATCTCTGCACATGAGGAGACACAGGAAAGGCTGTGGTCTTCCCAAATCTAGACAGAGAGGAGCCCAAGGGACAAGTTAAATATCTGCCCTGTTTTCTCCAAGAAAAACACAATTTTCTGTACCTAAGTAGTATTTTAAATGCACCTATTTATCATCTGGCACTATTGAAACCCCAATGCCTCACATTCCAGAGCTTACATTCAAAGACCCTCACCATGCAACAAAATAGATGTCATTTGGCTAAACTGCAAAGAATATCAACAAAAAAATAAAATTGTTGACTGCAAAACATCTGATACAAAAGTATCAAAACACATTTCCCCCACGAATATTCATTCAATCACAGAAGCAGAGAAAACAGAGCCACAAGGGAAATCATCAGGTCGGTTAGACCGCCCTTGTGCTTCAAGGTAAAAATCAACTATTCCAAAAAATAGAACCCGTAAATTAACCTTCAGTTTAATGTGCAGTTGCCTTTCACTATTTTTCATGCTGTGGTGACAAAAAAAAAAAATAGAGGACCAGAACTGATGGAATTCCCATTTCAAACCAACAACAAATAAAATACTTTTCCCTTGAGACTGGTATGTAAAACCCTTCAAATTACTGTAATGAAGTGTGAGGAATGCACAGAAAATGAAGAATACCCATCTAATGAAAGAAATGAACATTGTGAAATGAGTGATTTGTTGGATTCCGTGAGCACGAGCAGCCGTGAATCCTTTCCAGAAGCAGTCAAAAAAGCTTACAATGGCTCATAAATCTAAAGCTGGGGGGGAAAGAAACAGACGCAGGAATAAAGTAAAGCAGCTGAAAGGAATGTGGACCTCAGTCACACATATTTTAGTTTAGGTGATCTGTCTTCTCCCGTGTTTCTCAATAGCCATGCAAACCCCGGTACACGGGTGTGGGTTTGTACACATCTCACATCCTGGCACTGGCCCACGGAAAATGTGCCCTCAGAAATAGTTTCTCTCATTGATAACAGAACTACTTTTAATGTTCTGTCTTCCTAGGCAGCAAAACTAGCAGATCATCTTGCAAATATGAAGATAAAGATGTTATTTTAAAGTAATAACAGATGCAGACTCTCTTTCCAATTATATACATGAGGACACAATTTAATCTATTCTTCCAAACATGCTTTCATAAGAATAATGTCCTTTATCAATCTGGCTTTTTTTTGCCAGTACCTCTGGGCATTTATCATCTTTGGGACTAATGGCAGTCAGAAGGTCTGCATGTAAACATTTAAATTTATCTGTGTGATATTTACTGGAGAAGAACTACACAAAAATACATGGAACTTTTGTGGTTTTACCCTATTGTGAAATACAAACATACAGGAATCAAGTTAACTGTTGGTTACACATCCATGCCCTAACTATAACGGCAAAATTGACAACTGAATTTTTAGCTAAAGCATTAAATAATTATATTAAGATCTTATTAATCTTTACTTTTAACATTCAACAAATGCTGAGTTCAATGAAAGTTGGTTTCAGTATGAGACTACCTTGATGTAAAAAGAAAAGCCTCCAAGGATTAGTGTACCTGATTAAATAAAAGTTTGAACTAAATAAACCCAAAATGGAGAGAAGGAAAGGGACATGAATATTCAAAGAGCATGCTGAATGAGAGTAAATTATGCAAGCATGGAGAAAAAGATGCCACTCTGCTCACTTTCTTTGTCTCATTAGAGACCTGGGGAGAATTTCGAGCATGCTAAGAGAATGCTTTTGGTTTGAGGTCCACTGAGCTGTAAAACAGTGAAATCACTGTCGTTCACCGACTGAGTTTAATGTTCATGGAGGATGCTGGACGTGCAGGACTGCAGGGTGAAAACTTCTCAGTCGGTTTGTGGTTAAAATTACAGAAAGTGCCAGGGGCCTGTTTGCCATGCACCAGGCCGCTTCCATCACCTTGGTTTAGTGGATCCCATGCTGGAGTGAAAAAAGCTCTTTGATGGCCCTTGTCACTGAAGAATATCTGAATTACCTCCTAAAAGACAGTTTTTCATCTTTATGGAGCAATGCAATTACCTATACTAACCCTCATTGTTACACTAGAACAATTTCAGCTGTTCGAAAATGGGACCTTTGAGACTGATGCTTCAAGACACAGGAGCTATTGTAAAAAGACTAAGCCTAAATTAGGTTTAATTAAGACTAATTTGTCCTGGCTACTCATTCCTGTCTCTGTTCAGCACTTTTTCACCCCCTGCGTTTCTCTATTACAAACTGTTTTAAATCAGGCTAACTTAAAAAAAAAAAGGCTGAAAAACAACTTTTTAGGCAGGATTTTTTTGTTCTGATCAAAGATATTTTTTTTTTAACATATTCAACAGGGCAGCCCACAAGAAGGTAACTCTGTTGACAGAGGGTACTCTACTTCCTAGAGACCAGAATATGCTGGCAGAAGAAGGAAACAACTTACACTAAAACCATGACAAAAAAATTTTTGCAATGCAGTTACAGCCAAATATTCTCCCTCTCGTTAAATCAGGGTCTTTCTAAACTTACTGAATATAAATTCCCATACTCTGGGAAAGCAAGAAAAGAGATTAACTGATTTCAGGCACGAGCTGGAAGCTACAGAGCGTGTCTCCAGGTCCTTGCCTCCACAGCGGGTGATTTCAGATGGAAAAGGCCATCTGTACAGTACAACTTCCCAAAGCCTGCAGGTCACTTCCCAGCAAGAAACTTTGCCTCCAAAGTTTCCCCTTTCCTTTTCTCAAGGCCTTTCTGAGCACTACCTCTAGCCCAGCTCATGATGAATCAGAACTGAAAAAAAAAGAAAGAAAAGACGCTTTATGTGTCAGCTACAGCAGCTACTGATACTGCTCCTAACAGCAACCCTTCCTTCTTGAAAAAGAGATGAAACAAAAGCAGCAGCAGGGCCCAGCAATGTGCCTGCTCCCTGGCCTCCCCACTGCAGTAACAATTTAAATGTTTGGCACTCTCCAAAGAAGCAGTTCAATCCCATTTGCCCCTTTCTTCTGTAAGCTGCTTTCCTCTGTTTTGAGGCACTCAGCTCCCTCCTGCAGCTGGAGAAACAGCCACAGACTTTTCTCCAAAATGAAATAGTCAGCTTGTTCCCATTTGTTCAGATGCTGGTTTTGAACTAATTTTCTTTTGTCTCCTCTTTCTTTTGTAAAATTGACATTTGTGTGCCTTTCCTGGGCACATTCAGTGGCCTGGCTGACGAGAGCTGCTGATGGATTCAGACCTGGGCAGGGCACGAGCTCCAGGCATGGAAGAGCCTCTGCCCCTCTCCCCCCAGCATTTGTGTATCCAAGGACGAATCTGAATCCCCAAATGTGGGACTGTTCTGCTCTACTCCCTGTTTGATCTTAAAAATTATGAATATTCTATTGACTGGTAGAATTATGACATCGGCAATGGCCTAGCCAGACACCACAAAGGCAGAAAATTCATTTGCTCTCACTTGTTGTGTTGTTGAAGGTTCTGTTCAAGCCCCTTCATGCTCTGATAAAGTCACAGCCCACAACTACATCACAACTCTCAATGTGACCCCTTAACGACATTGCAGTCAGAACATTTTTTGCCAGCTGGCAGCGGAATTTTTGCTGCATACATTAGATATAAAGATCAGATTTGGGGGAATACACACAGCAAACACCCTAAGCAGTCCCTCTGGAGCTAAAGGCAGCCTCAGGCACACGACACTCACAGATTATTCTCGAGCTAACAGCATTCAGTATCCTCCTCAATCTAAGATAAATATTCAAAGAGTCACTCACCACACCTTGGTAGCAACATCAGCATTGTTAACATCAGCCCAAGGTTTTTTTTTCTTCTGTTTTTATTCTTCTGCCCTGTTCTAAGCAAACATGCTTTAGGATCAATAAAATCTCCATTTCACTTCATCATGATCTCATTCCTTACATTAAAAGGGTGAATAAGATCATTTAGAGAAAAAAAACTCAACCAAAAGGGCACATTATTTTAATGGAGATATTAACTTGTTTTGCTATGACACGTTTTCAAATAAAATATTTGTGAAGAATTACACTCTTATGAAAATCGAGATATTGAATCACCAACCAAAAGCCACATAGACTCTGATCACCTTAAAATTCAGAAGAGCAGGACAGTATTTTTCTATTAAAAAAAGAAAAACATGTATAAAATTCCTGCCTCCTCCTGGTTCACTTTTATTTTTAAAGTGTGTGAACGCATATATGTATATTTTAAATATATGTATTTTAATGCATCTCTAGGCTACCCTTTCCTTCTTTCACTGCTTTCTGTGACATAAATCAGTGACTTAGATCCTACACTACATGGAACTCATGGGTACCTCAGTGTATCTGGGGAAACTCCTTTGTTAGTGACAGTGCAGGGTCACACAATAAAATCCTTCTGGAAAATTGCTTGGAGTACAAGGCCATTAAGAGAAGAGAATTCTTCCCCTGCAGTGGGAGATGGGCCCATGACTCTGATTTCCACACCAGAATTCTGAAGTTGTCCAAATGTTAGCCTAGGTAGACTCCAGTAGAGAAATAAGGGACAGCAGCAGAGACCACAAATTTGTGGCAATTCCTGTGTAATCCAGGCATGCTCTGGTGACACTTGTGACCTCAGCACAGGCCCCTCCAAAAATGCCTTACAAGGCCAATTCTTTTTTTACTCCTGATAACTGGAAAATTTCAGAGGCTCAGGTATCCAAATTATATTAATATATTCAGACTACATCCCTTCGTTTGGGGAACTCAGGCTGTTTGAACAAATATTTAATTAAGCCTCGTATGGCACAGCAGGGAAAATATTTTTAATGATATCCTGCGGTCAAAATCAAAATTTCCTGTCAGTTCTCTCAGAGTGGTGCCCGAGTTTAATCCTGTTTTTTCACACAGATAGAAAAGTTGTATTTAGCAGCACTTGGCAAACCCTGACCTCTCTTAGTTATTCCTCACAAAGCTGGGACAGCTTTGGGATGAAATGTGGCAGGTGTTGGAGAGGATACAGCAACACCCTGAGCAAAAGGGTTCAGGAGGTGAAGCACTGGATGGGCAAATACATGAATTTATCTCCTCTGGCATCTGGATAAAAGACCATTGACATCTATAATTCTCCGAAGCCATGGGCTGAGATCTACAAGAAGCAGTGAGATGACTTTAATTTTACCTATCTTCAAAGGTTTAAAAGGTTCTTTTAAAGGGTTTATAGGTTTTACCTGTATTAAAAGGTTTTTAAAGGGACCAAGACTTCATCAGCCTCAAAACACAGACAAGTTTAATATTAGAAGCTGAAGGTAATTGCTGAAAAATTTCATGGATGTGACTGTTCTGGCAAATTTTTCAGTACTCAGACATGTCTGTCACCCTGTGGTTAAAGAAGTTAAGCTTTTCCTGCAGGACAAACCAGGTGTAGGAGACTTTAGTCGTAAACTGAAATGAATAAGGAGATTCTCAGCCTGGCCTTTCCCTTCTACAACTATTTCTCATCCTTGCTGTCACTGCTTAATTTACAGACTGATATAAACCAGAGTATTTTCAGCATCTCCCTTAAAGGGATTGGAATATCCAGAGGAGCAGTGTGCTGGGAATTCACAACCACTCCTCAGATCTTGCAGGAAACTGAGACGGGTCCTGATGGAAGGGAAATCAAGATCTTGATGTAACCAAAGTAAAAAACTGGTTTGGACATACCATGTTAACAAGGTATAATCCTAATTGCTCTTTCAACAATGTTGCTGGAACATGGGAAGAAGAATGATGCTGATCAGATAATAATTACCAAAGAAATAATGTCAAGGCCTAATTTACTACGAATTATAAAAATTTATTTTAACCAAGTTCAAATGGCTACTACTTTATTTTCAGCTTCCAGTGAGACCACATTTTATAAGTATCTCCAGTAAAAATAAACTAAGAATTCTTTCTTTTTAAACAAATGAAATGCTTCAGGAAGTTAGGAAACACTTATTTATACATATTGATATTTGGCATTACTTTCAAAGAGCTTAAAGCATAAGCAATATTTCTTAGCAGGTAGCCACAAGTTAAAAAGAAAAAAAAGTGCTTCTAACGAAACAAGAATTAGTTCAAGACCAAGAAAGCATCTATTCCCTAAATTAATAAATTGCACAAAAATATAATTTGACATCATACATAATATTTGTATTTCTTTGACACAGATACATTCATCACATTACACCAGCCTTTAGATTTTTATTTCATTAAGAAGTAGGAGGAAAACGTCGCCCTTGAACATGACAAATGTCACTATGAGCAAAAATGGACAATGACTGATCACTCAATAACCAGAGATCCTTCTCCTGCTTCATTCCCATCATCTGTACTGCAACAGCAGAAACAAATATTGAGCTGGCCAGGAAAAGAGATGAATTGTGATGTGTACATGTCTAGTGCACTAAAAAGGTGCTCTGGAGACAGATTCAGAGAAGTTCAGGGACATCCAAGCTTAAGAGATTTGGCTTTGCAAACACTGACTGCAAAATGGCCACACTTCTATTAAACACAAGTAAAGAATGATTAATACATGCCTGGGACACCGCAAAGACATTTTTCCTGCACTCCTGTGCATGTACCTGCCGCGTAATTGTCAGATGTCAATGTTGAGCCTCAAGAAACATCCCCACAGTGGAGATATCTGGTAAGAAGCAGAGTGCCTGGAGACACCCAGGCATGCACAGTCATTCAGAAAACCAACGTGGCACAGCAGATTGCTCACATCAATTCCAGATGCATTGGTACTTGTGATCTCTACATATGCACCTAATCCCATACCAGTTTTAGTCAATATCTCAACAAAATATAAAGGCAAATGAAAAAATAAAATTTCCATTTAATCTTTCAGGGCTTTTTAGTTAGTTTTTCTTGTTTGTTTGTGGTTTGATTTTGTTTTTTTTTTTCTTATAAATATCCCAAATAGGTTGTATTCATAGAATGCCGGTTTAGAAGGAAGAACAAAAGTGAACAAAATTTTAGCAGTCACTTTTGTCTCTGCCTCTTAATTTCCTTTCTATTAAAAATCTGAAAGCATAACTGAACCAGAACAACATTTTAAATTTACAAAGCCAGAATTTTTGTACTTTCCTAGGCATCATTGCTATGTTCACAATTAACCAAATTAATCCCAATTTTAAGGAGCATTTAAAAGCACCAAGGAGTAGTTGATTTATCTTGTTGCCCACTCTCCCATTTATGAACCTCATTGTTTCACTCTTCTGCAGTTTACTAGAAGTAAACAAATCCCATGTGAGACCCAATAAAATAGTTCTTTTGTAGTGTTAATGCCAGTGCCTTTACAAATCTTCGATTCAAGGCACAGCCTTAGCTCCTTACTGGCTTTGATTTACAAGTGGGTTGACCTGGGTCTAACCCTGTCAGCTTTGCTTCTGAGACAGTCCTTAGGATTACACATCTCTGATCTGGCAAATTCCTGAGAGGAAAAAAATTTAACTGAGGAAGGCTCTCTCTGACAAGTGGTAAAGCCCTGTTCTTTTCAGGTTACACTAGAGATGGGGTTATGGTCAGAATTAATTGAGAAAGACACGGGAATAAAAAAAAAAAGTCACTTGAGAAAAAAAAAAGAATACAGAGTTTATGGGAGAATTATTGAATAGGAAAGAAGGAGGAGTTGAAGGGAAGCAATCAATTCCCGTTTATAAGGTAGAGAGCCTAGCAAACTAATTAGCATTAGAGCCAGATCAATTTTCTTACACAAAGTATTTTATGAGATTGTTACATGACAGTGTGCTAATTAAAACGGATCGGCCTAATTAGAGCAGCATTAATAACATGGCAGGCAGTAGCAGCAGCACCCCTCAGCCCGTGATGTGCTTTACAGATAAAGACACGGAGAGTTCTCACAGGCAGCCCCTGTTTAACACAACATTTTGGGCTGCAGAAAGCCAAGTCTGTAAATAGACTGCTTTCGTTCCTGTAGTGGAGGAACAGGAAGAAAAATGGCAAATTAGGCAGCACAAAAGGGAGACACAAATTGAGAGCTGAAAACAACGGTGTGTGAGAGATGCAATTAGTGAGGAACAATTATAAAGCACAAGCCTGATTCTCACATGCCCTGCAGATGGGAAATCATTTACTGGGAGATCACCCCAGCAGTGCTTCCGCCAGGCTTTGCTGTTGAATAAAAGGGTTCGTGCAGTGCAAGACAGCAGAGAAAAACCTGCTGGCCTCAGCAGAGTCCAGACCTGGGAGTCTACAAACCCTGATCAGTCTCCAGGCTTCCAGATTACCCTCAGGGACTGAGTGGACAACCAGTATTTCACCAGGTTGGTCACGAGGAGCTGTCCAGATTGAAGTTTTGATGGGATCTTCCTTTATAAGAATTTTTTCTGAACATGAATAAATCAGGAAAAGATGCCTATTCTTTTTTTCCTAGGAAAACACTACGTAGCCTGTGCAATCCTGATTTTATAATTCCAGAAAATGAGCGAAATTTTATTAAAAGTATGCTTATAATTTGACTCTGAATAATGAGTAATGGATAAATGAAGAACCTTCTACAAGAGTTTGACAGAAGACAAGTCATCAAATAACTTTATAAACAAAATGTTATTTAAGTATGCAAAAAGAAGCCAAACCATTACTAAACAAGTTCAAAATTAGACCTGTTCAGAATTAAGCAGAATATCCCATAATAGTATTTTGGAGTCTGTTTCCCATTTAGGCTTTAACTGCTGTGATTTTGCCATGGTAAGTGAGAAATTAACATGCACTGAAAAATCAACATATTTAGGGCTTAAAAATATAGCTGCTGCAGATCAAGGTATTGTAAATTTTATATTAATGAGGACAAGACAGGTATTGCAAGTAGGTAGGCAGTTAGACAATAAAAAAACCCTTTAGAAATTACTAATTTGGGGGGTTTTTTTAGTTCTGGGGCAAGGTTTCCAGTCCATAAAATTATGGTGGTAATTGCTGTCAGTGCTTTTTTCCTGACTGTACAATGGTACCAAACAAACTCAAGCACAAAAATTACTTGTTCTGTTTCCAAAAGCTTCTGCCTTGAAACCCCATGTCCTGGCCACTGCTGCCTCCCACAGCAGCTGCTACAAAATAGGTAATTCATGCACGTTATCTCCAAAGGAGATGCTCTTCCAAAATTACTTCAGCTATATCAGAATTTTTCACCCTTGTGGGCAGATTCGCACAAGCAAAGCAACGTGGTTTCAAGATAACTGCTGCAAAATAAAGTTACCAATGCATCAGAATTCAAGTAAGAATTTATTCAGGGAACTTATTTTGGCATGCTGGTCAACTTCTCCAAGGAGAGAAGTGCTTACTGAGAATTGCCACCCAGAGAAAAAGGAGGAAAGAGGAAAATGGAAAAGCCCATGAAGAATAAGTGCAATAAGTGACAATACTCGTGATTATAATTTTAGTTGCTTGCCTATCATGCATGAATATGTATTCATTGCTTTGATATAATTTTTTTATATCAACCTTTCCTAAGTCTGAACATGGTCTTGGTACAAAAGTATAGTAGCACAGAAGTAAAATACATACAGGACTTGATTTTAAGTTTCACAAATTAAAATTATTAAGCTTCATCTTAATTACATAAAAGTTCATACAAAAAAAAGTATTTCTGCAATGGGGAAGGTAAATCTGCCACTAAATTATAGTCTGAAATGTATAATGAGTCTCTGAAGAAACCAAGACAACTCATAGGCCTTTCTTTGAGCCAACCACATGGCTCAGCTTTGTGCTCTTTCACAATGCACAACATCTGCCAGGTGTCACCTAAAGAATTTCTATTTATTTTACACAAACCTATCTCAGAACTGTGGGGAGAGTTTACCGACAGTCATTTGACAATATCTTAATAACTCACGACCTGGAGAATTACAAATCATTTATCACTACGCGAAAAAAAAAAAAGTTAAAAGCCAAACGTTACAGAGAAATGAACTCTTCTTGCCCTCATACTCATATGAGCCCTTCTGTAGAACTTCTGATCAGTGACACAGCTGAGTGCACATTCTGTAGCTGAAGCTCATCCTCGAGCTCCGTGTCCCTAAGATCCTGCAGCACTATCTCCATTCTCCTGGCTCACTCTGAACATGAAACTTTAGCTTTTGAGGGATTTGGAAACTGTACCTGAAAACCCATCTGCGAGAAGCTTCAGAACCTCTGCTGAGCCCCAGATCCATCCTGTTATTTAAGTATATTTTTTCCTCCAACAAAGCAGCTCTGCTGGCAGTCTGGGTTTACAGCTCCGCTGTTTGGAAGCACATCGTATTTGACACAAACTGATTCAAAGACTGCAAAGGTTCCAAAAAACTTGTCATTGCTATACACAGTACAAAAATTGCCTGGATAGAGTAGGAATGAAATAAAATCATCTTTTAGTGATCTGCCTCAACTTTTTTGCCAGTCCTATCCTTTGCACTTTGAGAAAACTTGTCTTAGTAGCTTAGGTTTCTTTGTACTGTGCATGGTTCCTTTTCCAGTCCAGTTTTTTCTGCACATAATTCCTTCATCCTTGGATGGCTCTACACCTAAATTAACCCTGCAGCCATCAAATAATTCCATTTTATTGCTCTTTAATGTGTCCATTATCACCATTCATTCTGCTCCCTTTTCACTTTTGCCACTGCTTAAGCTAACAAACTTGTATGTAGCAGTTTCGTTTCTCTTCTGCAGATTTTTAAGTCTGCAAGGTGTCTTGCTAGAGATGAGAAAAATCAGGTTTTTCACAGGTTGCATGCAGACCCTTTTTCCTGATATTCTTCTCTGAGACTGACTTGGAAGAATTGTAACTCACCCTCCTGGTTAAACTTAACAGTTTATGACTAACCTCACGTACTCTAAGCATGGACTGATTAAAATACATCACAATGCTAATCAAAATTCATAAACTGTACACTGTATGTAAAACCAATCTGATCTTCAGACATCTCTTCCTGTCCTGAATGTCAGGTCACCCTTATTTGTGTGCCCGAGTACGGATTTGGTAGCTAAATTTATGGATAAATATCAAAACTGTTGTTCAGCTATAATGGAAAATTATAGTGCTCCGGTACAGTCTAATTTGTTGCCTGCGGCAGTGCCAGATGTTCTGCAACAGCACAAAAAGTGTCCTTCAACTCTGAGGCTGATCCAAAGGGAAAGGTCTATTTAACCTTTGCTGTTCATGCTCTCACACGAACTTTAATTACCTTAACAAGGACCAGAAACCATTTAAGTGTTAACAAATATCATAATACAGCTGAGAAATCTGAACCTTTGAGTTATACAACAGGGATGCTGTTTGTAGTTATAGGCAGCATTGTGAAGCCTTAAATCTGTTCAGATTTTTTTGAATGCCTTCAACAGGCAGCTGCCTTCCCCTTCAGCACTACCCTGAAGTGTATTAAAATACCACAGGAAAGGCATTAATAAAACAGAGGTGCATCAAATGTATAAAAATAAGAAAGTGCTGAGGGGTCTGAAATTTTAGAAACTGTAATCATGTTTACCAGTTTTTATTTAGTTTTGTTTAATTACACCACTAATGGATGTTAAATATAGAAGACCACATCCTCAGCTGGGGAAAAAAAGATAAATCAATAAAGCTTAAATAGATTTGTATCTGTTGTGGTTCTGACCTTCTATCCTGATATTTACATTTCTGGTAGTTCGTCTTCAGTCTGCTTCTTGAAGACTTTAAGTTTTGCAAACCACGATAGTCTCTTTTGGAGACTATTTCTGGTGCAAGTCTCGCTGCTGAAAACACAATCACCCTTTTATGGAATCCCATTTTGACTGGACCTGCTCACATATTCTTGCTGCTCAAAAGGGAAATTAAAGTTCACACATTCTATGATAGGCTGTGGGCAACTTGAGTACAAACCACGATAGAAAGCCCTGCCTCAAGGTATTTATTTCTCTGAAAAGCAGTCTCCTCAGCTCCAAATTTTTGTAAGGACAGACTGGTTTTGGTGGAACAGATTTTTTAACCTATTTTGACGCTCTTGGTGTAAATGTTTTGTGAAAGAAGAGGGTGCTTGCAACAGTTTGTCTTAAATATGTAGTATTTCAAGAAGGAGAAAAGCATTTCAGTACTGTTAGAATAAATGTTTTAATGGACTTCATTCTCACTCTACTGCCCTATCCAAAAATGCTTTAGAAAGCATCAATGGGATTTAATCCAATTACAGCATATTTACAATAGCAATTTATCCTGTAAGTGGGAAAAATTTGTGCCTGACCATAGGAAAAAATCTTCCAGCTATGGAAAATAATCAATTTTTATAACCGAGTTGACTCTATAGTTGGAAACACATCATATTCTATCTGTTATAGCACTGCCAAAACCAAAGCTGGTGCTGAGTGCCTTGAACAAATTGCCCAACAAACAAACTTCTTTCAGAGCATAAAAGGGAGAAGAAACACCCCAGTATTCATAGAGGAAAGCATTATTTGCTAAGCTGATGCACCAGAACCTTGAATATCTCTCCTAATTACAGGAGCAGCAAAGCTCCAGACAACTTTCAGATCAAATTTTCATTGTGTGAAGGGACACAAAGGAACCAAGGAGAGGTTCCTTGTTCAAGGTGACAACAGCACCGCTGGGAACAGAGCCCTGGCTTCCCTCACGCCATTTCATGCGTCACGCAATCAGTATGCTCTGCACAGTTTCACTCCACACAATGAAAAAGATTTTAAAAGAGACATCTAAAATAGCTCAAAAATGCACAAATCATGAATCAGAATAACTTTCAAATGTGTGACTATACTGCTTGCTTGCCTGGAATCATCCCGACCACTGATGGAATAACTTCACTAACACTATTTCAACTGTGAACATTTCATGGATTTGTTGGGTCATAGGAGCACTTAAGTGTTGATAAGTCCACAAATCAAACTGCAAACCAGGATCTGAATAATGAGTCTTCATTCTAGATGCCATCAATGCCAGGAGTCTGTTAATCCTGAGTCTACATTCAGATCCCCTGGGTCATTTTCAGACTCCACTGCATCTAAAAACACCTGATTTCTCTTGCCAGACGGTATAAGATGTAAAACTAACTGTTCCACAAAACATCTCACAAGACTGAGCAGGCCCATCAACAAGAGCACCTTTAGTGATATTTTGAAATAACTGCAAAGGGTTAAGGAAAGACATTTTATGATTTATGCTCCATCTCCCCCCTTGAACAAAGACAGGGAAGCATGATGTGAGTGATGTCTCAGTGTTTGTTTTAAAGTCCAAGATGGTTTGGGTTGGATGATCTCTGATCAGCCCCTTGAGGAGGAAAGCAAAGCATGTCCTGAGGAATGGAACAGGCCTGGCTCTGCATGCTTGGATCTACAGGCAACTGCACAATTGAGTCTGAAATAATGGGAAGGAAATTAAGAAACAATCAGCCAGAAACTCCTTTCCTTTTTTGCCATCTGTCTGACCTGAGAGGCCTTAGGGGACGCACCTCCCTTTCATGAACCCGCAGAGGACACAACTTTGTGAGGAATTCATGGTGTCTGCAGCAAACAGAGGGACTCAGTCTGCTCTCAGGTACACTGTGGCCAAGCATCTTCTCCCTAAGAACTTTCAGCTGTGTTTTGGGTCTGCCTGAGACCAATAAGCCCTTTGATTCCTTTGTATGGAGGTCAGAGTGGGAGGGCAGAGCATGAGGAGGACGGAGGACTCCAAAACAAAGCCCAAATTTCTGTTCCTCTCCTCACAACAGTGGGACAAATGCTCTCCAAGGTCCCAGGGGTGGGGATTCTCTGTGGACCCTGAGTCACAGTGCTCCTGTGAGGGACTGGGCAGTGGTTTTGGCCAGGCCACGAGGCACAAAGGCAGCCCTACGCTTGGGGCCAGCCGTGAGGCACAAGAAGGTGCTGAGCCAAGCAGGTCCCAAATTGTCCCTTAGACAGAGAAATGGGTTGCATCTTGGCAGAGTTCCACTTCTAACACGAATTTGGGGTTCTCCACTGTGGGCAAGCATACTCAAAGGTCTCCCAAAAGAGCCTGCACCCCTCCTGGAGCATCTGCTATTCATCAAGGCATATTTTGTATTAAGAAATCAGGTCCCTGGAGAACCCATTTCTCCAAAAATATTTATTTGACAGCATGGAACACACCCCATTTTCCCAATCCAGGTAGTGGCAATCCTGAGCTTTCCTTTACTGCTCAGTAAAAGTATTCTTAAAAAATACCTAGTTGTTTTTTCTTCAAATAATTATCTCTAGTGCTGAAATCTGAGAATATTTCATTTTGAGAGTGACACTTCTCCCAAAATGGTTAAAATGGTCTAAGCTCTCTTTTCCTTCCTTTCCATTCTACTTTCATTTCCTTTTTACTGCTCAAGATAGGAACAAAAATATTTTAAAATATTTGTTTTTGTTCTTGAGTTTGGGGTGGGGTTTTTACTGGCTATTCACAGAAATAACAAGTAGAAAGATTAAAAAAGTGGAACAGTAAGAAACAAAAAGAAAAGGATGCATGAATACACTCCAGTCACCTCCTCCAGATACCATTTCTGCAGCAGAATAGGAAAATAAAAAGCAAAATGAACACGTGGAAGGATCTGTGAAGAGGTTTTATCAAAAATCTACTGTTAATAAATTGAAAAAGTTTGCAATCAATACACAGTGAGAAAAAAATGTGGAACCAGGTATAAGAATATTGATGTACCTGGCAACTTGTTTTGGAAAGCACAGCTTAGTGATCCAGCAATATATTAACTTCACCCCAAATAACAAGCAAGAGAGCATTCAGAGGATGAATCTGTGAGGAACCTCAGTATGACAGTAATAATTTTATGAATATTATGTGCCCCACTGGTGTGATATTTATGTCTCTGCTTTACGATTCCAAGATGTTAATTCAGGCAGGAAAACTGGCAGTAGCTTCGTGCAGCACCGTTTACCAATCTTTAAAGGACAACACAGGTGGGTTTTTTGCAAGGAAATTACACCTCAGGCTATTCTGAACTGCAGCATCTGCTTGTAAACACAGATAATGGAGTGCAAGAGAGAAAATGTGCAACATTTGGTGGATAAAAGCACAATTTCTAAGGAGTGAGAGAAAATCGTAGTAAGGAGTTCCATGAGCTCACTGAATTTCCCACAACTACCAGGAACTGGGGACTCCAGGAAGAAAAAAGCTAATAAGCAAGTGATTACCCAAAAAGGTGCAAATATGCCTTTTTTAATGTTCAGAATATTTTGTTTTAACACCTCCTATTTTTTTCCTTTGTTGAATCTCAATTGCATTGTGTCCCCAGTCAATGGCTGCAGTTGCCAAACGAAAAACAATGGTTATTGAACACATAAAGATCAATTAAAGCCTTCTACTCCTGGTTTCCAAATCGTGGTCGCCATAGGGACCTGTGTTAAGGCCACAGAGAGCAAAGGATTATGTCCTGCAGAAAATGGTCAGGTCTCCATCCCTACTTACTTCTGACTTCTGCATCACAAATCTTTAACTGCCTTTGTATTTGGAATGTAAGAGTTGAAACATTTAAGCAAAAGAGCTTTTCCAAGCTTCTTACAATACTAATATTAATGTCAAGCAAGCAACGAGAAGCAAAAAGATGTATATGCATGTGTTTGTGCATCTGCACAAAAGAAGGGAAAAATTACAGAAGGCAATGAAAACATAAATAGAATCAGGACAGACTCATACATAGGATTAGAAATCTAAATCCCACTTGTGCTCCTAAAAATATACCCTGCTTAAATATAAGACAAAAGAATTAAAAAACAAGAAAACAAGGCCTGTATAAAGTATCTGCCCATATATTCAGTCATACTTTTTATTCTGCACTGCTACAGCCTCTGTTATCACATCACAAAACCTGCACAAATACACAAGACACCGCCTGGAGAAAGAAAGGCTTTCTGAACAAACAGACAAATATATTTTTGCAGTTCCTGACACAAAGGAGTTTATAAAAACTGTGAAAACTTGAATATTTTTGTTTCCCTGAAGGTGAGAAGTCTTTTACTTTTCTCCTCCAACAGGACCTCACAGAACCTGACGTTAATTTTCTGTGATTATGGACCCTGACAGGGGAGGGAAAAACTCTTCACAGAAAAGGTCTTTGATCGAAGTTAGTCACCATGGAGCACATAGATGTGAATGCTTTCCAAACTGTGATACCCCTTTTGCTTATAAATAAATCATCCCGTGAGATTATACCCACACATATCACCATGTCTTAAATATTTACCCTCTACTAAACTTATAAATACCATAAAATTAAGGACTGTATGTAATTTATACAGTATTTGAAGTTGTAATCTGAGATCAAATTGCCCAAAACCAGTTTTAAATAATTGTGCTAACTCTTTGGTAGGGTTGGGATTTTCACATGTTCTTGCATGATGGGATAGACATTTTATAAGACTACCTTTCCATATATATTATGTATGTGTGAGCATGACACCAAAATAAGTTTCTGGGTGCTTTGCTCTTGATTTAATAGAGCACTTCCTTGCCTGATGAACTGCATCCATTCACATTGGTGTCAGTAGAAAATAACCTTTACTAACTTTAACAGTGTTGGAGGTGTAACCTGCAATGATACCCCATAGTCAAAATACGACTGCAAACATCCCACACAGTTAAAGGACACCTCAGTCTTCAACACCTTTCTTCTCACAGCAAACAGAAGGACTTCCGCTCTGAAATCCTTCATTCTTTCCTCATTATCCTGTGCTATGAAATTGTTCCCTCCTGCTGCATTGGAAGAATGACTGGCTGCAAATACCTCATGATCTGTCATTTTCAGCAGTGCTTGTCAGAAGAAAAGAGCTTGAAAACCTCAGAATAACTTGGAATCACTTTCACCATCAGCACTTTTGGAAGAATCTTTGAAATAATGAAAAGTTCTCAGTCTCTTCCATCTCGTTTAACAAAGAAAATATAGAGCCAATGTTTGCTGGGTCAGATTTTCTATTCACATGGCAGAAGTTGCAAATGACACATTATCTACTTTCTCATCTTATTTGTAAAGCGGGGGAAAAAAATCCATTTTATTGAACTGGATGCTCGGTGCTCTCTCACTAATGCAGTATTAAGCACCCCTTTCTGCTGCTGGAGCAGAGTTTTAAATTAAACACCAAATCCCTCTTGTCAGGTGAGGCATGGCTAGTGCAGCCACCCCTCAAGAAGGGGTGACAGTGTGGCACTCTGGCTCTATCACCAGGCATTACTGGCTAATGCATCACTGATGATAGGGCACAGCTCTTGTCCACCAGCCAATTTAAGCTTTCTCCCTCCCCCTTCCCATCAAGGCTTTCATTGATATTGGTTCCTCTAATAAAAATTCTTTTCTAAATCCAATCTACAGCTGTTTTAGTAGGCCAGAAACAGAAAATCAAAGCTTTGAAGGCTTGGTTTTGATTTTAAAAAATCGTTCACAGAGTCTGAGGAAGATATTCTCTCTGACCTGTGAGGAAACAAAAAACAGCTCTGGATTGTTGATTTATATGGGTGCAAGGAAACTCAAAGTATGGAAATTATTTGCAATCTATCCCTTTCAAATGCAGAAAATTGAAGGACATTAGAGACAGCAGAGGGGTTTAGGGACTATTCTGTGATTTGAATCCATCAGTATCAGCAATCTTACAAAATTCAGCAAGTGGATATACATCGTTCCAACTTCAATTGTTTATGAGCGTATACAACCTCTCCTAGCCTGCTCCTAAATGAGGATTTTTTTTCCTACAGGCTGAGTTCATCCATAGAAAACTGCCCCAGCTCAGTTTGTGATCAAGTTATTTAAATCTTAAGCCTTTCCCAAGTTACATTCACTGTAGGAAAGCAAAAATGTCTTATCCTCGGGTTTCATTGGATTTTCCAAGTCAGCCCTGAACTGGGATGCCCCAAAGGATTGAGGGCCATACTGGGCTCCAGACCTTACACAGCTCTGCTGGCCGAAAAAAATCCTCACAGGTCTCTCAACAATAACAATAGCAATTTCTTGGGCACACAGGAGAAATAATTTGTCCCTTCCAGTTTGAAAACAAAAGATGTGTTTTAAAAGACACGAAAACTTTGCAAGATCACTCATAGCAAGTGATCTTAGCAAGGAAAAGTATGGCTGGAACAAGACAGGAGCTTGAATGAAGTGCTAGACATAGAATGAGGGACAGAGCGAACCATGGCCTGAGCTCCAAAATACAAGAAGAGCTTTAAGTAAAATGTTAAATAGAGGTGGAAGAGGAGGGAGAAATATTCCAAAAATTCTGATTTCTTACATGATTACACTATCAAAACCCGTAATTCAGCTTTTTAGAAACTTTGACTTTTGGGCTGAAAAAATCATTAAACCAAGGTATTTCTAAAACAAGTGAATACAACAAACATCAATATTTTCTTTTGCCATCTTGACCTGAGAGTTCTGGTTAATGTTAGAAAACAGAGTGATGTTACTGCTTCAGTATTTCCCAATTGGTTCATTCTCCCATGGACTAGGGAGTAGCAAAGACAAAAGCTCATATGCAAATATCAGGAGCTTTCAAACTACTGGGCATTTGAGTTAACTATTCAATGCACAGATTTATCAGTCTATGTTAAACATTTTTTTTAGGGAAATATGGTAGGAAAAATTAGATAAAAATATCAGAAAAGTTGTTAAAATGCCTCTTTGAAGACATGAAATTGCAGCACAAAACATGGTTGTTCTTCAGACAGCAATTTGCAATCACATTTATTGTCTGGACTAATCAAAATTGCTACTTATGTTTGTGAAAAATGAATGCTCAATTTTTGTTGGAAGAAATAACTCGTATAATTTGAGTAATCAGTTTGTCGAGTTTTTTTTTTTCCCCTATCTTTAGGGAAAAAAAAAAAGAGACAAAACAAAAGAAAACTTTCCCATTTATGTACAAAAGAGTTAACTAAGAACAGAACAGCTTTATTGCATTTTGGATTTCTCAACAGTGTGTTTTGCCAGTGCTCTGCACACATATTTTGTAATTACAAACACTGAAAGAACTTCCATTATGACTTATCCACCTAATGCAGCAAACCACTGCAAATGGTTCCATTTACAGCTGGTTTTAACACAGAAAATGGTTTCCTTATTGCATTACCAGAATCTTTTATAGAAAATTGGGTTATTCTGGTTTTAGAAGCAGCATGCAAGTTGCATCCTGAGCAACAAAACCAGTGCTTGTTGTTTGAAAGCAACTAAATCAAGCAAGTAGTAATCACAGTGTGTGTGGGATAGACAACATTCACGTGCAAGAGTAAATATACAATAGGCTAATTTGAGCTGTAATTTGTTATTTTTCAGTAGTATACCATTGCTATTGGAAAACGAGAAATATTAAAAAAAAGTGCTCCTGTCTGAGAAGCACAAAAATAAAGGTGAAGACAGAAAAAACACATTAATTAGGTTTTGATTTACCATCTAACTATAAACATTTTCTATTAATGGTTCAAGATATTAGAGAAAAATTTGGGTTTGTAGGTTATAGAGACTCATAATTCCCTACATTATGCACATAATTAGTGTGCATGCAAATACGCACAGTTAGAGACTGATGTTTCTAAAATCAGTAAGATATTTATACCACACAACTAACTGGGGTTGCCCCACCTTAGACAAGCAGGGCAGCTTCTGTGAACATCAATACTTGAAAGATAAAGAAGCTATAATAGTGTCTACCCTGTCATTGTCTACATAACTACTGAATAATTGCTCCAAACCAAGGCAATTAGCATTTCTTTTATCTTGTATGTATGATAATAAGAGTCATTCTACTTGTAATAAGGCATTTGATTAATATGGGTGTCTGGTAATTTCGGATTATTAATTCCCTTAACCATAAAGAGACACCCATGTACTTGCAAATTTGATGTAAATTGAAGCTGATATAAATTATCTAACACAAATTGAAATTTACAAAAACCATTAAGCGCCACAAATATGAAAATAAATCATACTTGGCAAACCTACGGACTTAGTTGCTTCTTCTGTAATTCAGATTACTCCGTGAAAATTATTCAAACTTTTGGCCTTAAAACAATTAATTTAAAGGAAATGGAGACAGTTCTAGTTGGGCTTGGCTGATCAGTGCTCAAGAGTGACCTCCCTGATGCAGCACATGCCACCATTCAATATTCCACAGGTTTTACTGAGAAATAAATAAGTCTCTTTAGGGATGAAGGGTGTTGAAAGAGGCTTGGGAAAAAACATTTTGAAAGGCTCTAAATGTACACAAATTATTAAGTGCTATTATTGAACTAGAGAAAAGTCAGACATAGAAGATTTTAGATAACACAAAAAAAATCATGGTCACACTTGTATGAATCAATTCATTACTCTCCACAAATATCAAAATGGAAAATGTTTAGGAAGACTGGGATAATCTGATAAGAATACATAGAAAATTGAGGTTTATTTATTGACCTCTAACATTAATTTTCATCCTACCAGAGTGGTGCCTTTACCTTAAAATCTGAAAAATAAAAAACCTCCTACCAGTAGCTCTGGATTTCAGTTTTCCTTCTACAGGCAGCAGGCACTAAAACCAGGATCCGAAATATAACTTTGGACATGATTGACCCTAAATTTCGGTTCATTACAGGAGTTCTGAGTAGAATTAATGTGGCAGAAGTGGTGATTAACAATGCACAACTTTAATAAATCTCATGATTTGGAGTGACTTGGCTCGTTTTTTAAGAGCACCTGACAAGAGAAACAGAAAAATAAATATGAAAGTGTGGGAGGCACCTTAATCTGATAATGAAAGATGCATTTAATCCTAAATAACTAGGACACCTGCTGCTATTTTTTGAGGTATTTATATTTTCTTTGCTGAAGAACAACAACATCAGGTATAACAGACTAGAAAAAAACCATTTATGTTTATGAAACTAATTTATATTTACAGAAGCTTTTGTGAGCTGAAAAGGCCCCTTTAGTCCTTGTGCTTAAAATTCTTTCAGCAACTTTTCAAACCAAGGTGTTCTGGTGCAAGAAAAATGAAGTGAAATCACTTGCAAATTGTCTTTACTTGCTGTCAGAAGCAAGTTAAATACCATTTTTGTAAGTACTTGAATAGAGGGGACTGGGAGAAAATATAGGAATGCATAGTTTTAAAATTGTATATTTATGTATAAAATAGAGCCTTTAAACTGCTGGGGCCGTACCTAGAGATGCATCTCAGCCTTCACCAAGTGTTGGATAGAGCTCACAAGGGAAACACAGGTGTTATGGAGGTTAACTGAATTTTAGCAGCTGCTGGGAGAGAGAGATTATTTTAATTGGATTTAAAAAAAAAGAAGAAAATTATCTTGGTCACTGAGTGCAGCTGAGGATGGTGCAGCAAACTGTGTGGTTTCCTTCCCGTCCACACACCTACAACCCCTTTCCACTCCTACAAAGCCTTTCTATTTAGTACCTACACTTTCACTGAGATGAATAACACAAAAGCAAAAAAACTGTTGAAGAAAGAAAAAGTAAAAACACTTCTACCAAACAATTCAAGTCTCGTTGATCAGGTTTCCAGAAGAACTACTGTTCTTTTCCACACAGCACAAAATCATTGCTTAAAGATACCAACTTGCTTGTGCTGCTTGTTTGAGAGCATGCAATGCTTTTCTAGCAAGGCAACATTTATTGACGAGTATTGCCAAGGGTAATCTATCAAACGTAATCAAATGGAGATTTCGGGCTGTATCTTTTTTTTTTTTTTGTGAAACACTTTCCATACACAGCAGAAAGGAGAAGCTTGTCAGAAAGGATTAGTTCCACTGCCCTGGCTCCCTGTACCTGTCCCACAGAATTCAAAGTGCTGAAATCTGCCATTTTCAACCTCAGACGGGGAAAACTAAACAAAATTTTACAGACACCCCTGAAAGATTCCAGCCCTCTCCTGTGCCATGTTTCCACCCAGTTATCAGAACTGAAAATTCTGCTTGACCAAATGAGCACATCCTGTTACAATTCAGTGGAAGGAGGGAGCCAGGATGCTTTTTTGGGGGCAGAGCCAAGAGGAGAAGCTACAGGTGACACGAGTTGTCATTACAGGCTGGACAACAGGGCTGCAGATTTGTGGGTTGGCCTCCCCTGGGTTTACAGGGCATTTTGAATCACTAATGCTGAAAGCCTGACTCAGACAGGTCTTGATTAACAGCAATATACATTTTTTAGAATTTTCCCTTCCTCCTGCAAACCCAGTACAAGGAAAGCACTACAATTAGTTAGATTAATTAATTAGATTAATCTGGCCAGAATCCTCTTTCAAACCATTGGCAAAACGATTCTAAATGTGAATGTGATCTGCCACAACTTCACCTGCTTTCCTTAAAACTATTTCCATACATTCTAAGTAAAATAACTATTCATAGATAAAGTAGTTCAACAATAAACACAAATATTAAAAATATTGATAGAATGCACGTTTATGGCAGAGGCAAATACCTTACATCAAATACAGGTTTAAGGTATTTTTTTACCTAAGCACATAACAGCTCACAACTACTAAGATAATTTAATAAGAATTAGCCAGCACATATTAAATTTTACCATTCTTAAACTGCTGAAAGACAGAAGTGCATTGTAAAAGACTCTTTAGTTGCCGAGCAGAGTTAGTCCCCAAATGTATTCTATAAAAACAGCTTAAAAAGAGTTTCCATCAGTTTATAATTTCTTCTTCTTCTTGCAGAAGAAAACCCAATTTTTTTCCTCAGTTCTGGCATTCTGAAAATAATTCCACAGAATGAATCAGCACAGTAACTGGTGTGTGAGTAATCTCAGCAGGAACAGGCTGTGCAGGTACATTTATTTCCAACGTATAACTTGTTCCATTCCACAAGCTAAAGAACTGATGCTCAGTTATTTCACCGGCTGCCATCCCGATCACGTGCTTATTTAGAGAGAGGCCAAAGTTTGAGGATGTATTATGATTGTTATGCTTGTGTTTGGAAAGGTTAACAGTGGAATCAAAACTCCGAAGACGAAAATAAACTTGTTATCCCCAGAGACCCTGTGTCCTTTTCTCCAGAGGTGTTTCTCTGCCCAGACGATGCTGCCCTGCAGGGTGACCCCAGCTCAGGGACTGGACCTGGCACTTGCCTGTGCTGATGTCCTGCAGGCCATCCCTTTTCTCCAGCATCTCCAGCTCCCTCTGAGTATCAGCCTGCCCTCTGCAGTGCTCCAAATGCATTCCCTACCATGAATTCATGTCATGAATTTTCTGTGAGTGCCTCCCTGCCCTGTCATTCAGGCTGATAATGGAGGCTTCACACAGCATTGGCATCAGTATCCACCTCCGGGAGCTGACACCAGTGATCAGCCATCAGTTTGTGCCACTGAGCACAACCTCTGAAGTGTCCAGACAGCTTCCATCCACTTTCTCATCCACTTATCAAGTCCACATCTCACCAAATGTGGGAAATCCTACCAAAGGCCTTGCTAAAGGTGAGGGAAACAACACACATTGTTCTCCCCTTGTCAACACACTACTCATCTCATTAGAGAGGAAAGGAGGCTGGTCAGGCAAGACACGCCCTGGGTAAATCCAGGCTGGCTTGTCCCAAACGCCTTTTCCTTTGTGTTTCTGGAAATGATTATTTCTCTACTTACTGACAATAAATAGTAACTCAGCCTCAACTCTTCACTGACAGATTATGAGGTTTTCCTCCATGAAAAGTACAATATTGATGGGGCCACAAAAACGTCATGGATATCAGAGCAAACTGCTTTTTTTAGCAAAGTTGTTTCAGCCATATAAGAGCATGAGATTCCTTCCACTTTTAAATTGTACCAGGTAATTAGTACCGCAAAGAAACACCCTCTGAACAGCTTCAGAAAAATCTCTCTGCAGATTTATATTAAGCTCAAGATTCAGCACGAATCCGTTCAACATGGTTGAGAGAAGAAGTGAGTTATGGAGCTTAAGGCTTGAGGCTATCAACTGAAACTGAGCTTTAATTAAAATGGATTTGATAATGTGCGGGAGAGTTTTGGATGGCTTCAAACACCATTTCAGAAAGCTGATATGATTTGCCAGCTTTAAAGGGAAGTAAGGGTTCTATATGGATACCAGAGTTTGTAAATGATGCTTAAAATTATAGAGATGAATTCTGGGTTAACCAGCAGAGAGAACATTATCTGAACAAGAGTGCTAACAGCCTACCTGTGATACATAGAAATTTGCTGGTACCAGTTTTTTTGGGGACATTGGCCAACACCACTGGGTTGGAAAGGCTGGAGGGTGATTTCCTGTCCTACAGGAGCAGCTGGCATTGCCATCTTTCCCCTGGGGCTCCAGACACAGCCTGCAGGTGTGGTGCTTGCAGTGCTCCAGGTAACTTGTTGCAAGCAACATCCAGTGTTAGTATTCTACTTGAAGAGGAAAGCCTTAATACCAGGGCTTAGGGTTTGTTTATTTTTGCTATTTGGAAGCTTTTGATATTCTGGTCTTCTTGCACATAAGGGTCACACAATCACAGACAGCCTTTTTGGTTAGACAGACACAGGCAATGCATAGGAAGTGTTATAGATAGAAACAGACAAATTATCCTGCTCACTTCAAAGCTGAGAAAGTATCTTTCTCAATTTCCCATCTTCAAACAAGGATATATTGGCTGTGGAATGTTGATTTTTTTTTTTCCCATTCCCTCTTAAAACAGGAGAAAATCTCAAGACTGTACACATAAAAGGATTTCCTTACTATAACCTTTTCTTAAGCTTCCTTTAAGCAAGTATCAGTTTTCAGAAAGTATAATTTTCTGTCTTTAATTGGAATGATTTTGGGAGGAACAGCTCTATTAAGAGAAACTGTCAGATTTCCAAGCTGCTTTTCATATATAGACATAAGAAAATTATAACACCAACATGTGATCTGATGCAAGAGTCTGGCTCACACATTCAGCCTGATGACAGACTCAGCTAAAAGTTCCAGGAAAGCAAACAGGAAGAAATAAGAAATTTGGAAGTTAATTGACGTTCCCTGCGTAGGTTAGTACTACAAGATAGCTAAAGAGACACAAACCACATTCTCACACAAATCTTGCACTCTTAATCCATAACTTCCTTCTCAGCCAGGTTTTTAAGTCATTCTAGAAGAGCAACAGTGCCTCTCCCTCACTCATCCTGTTACTCACAAGTTATACACACAAACTGAGGATATATAATCACTGTCAGACACACTGGCTATTAAAAAGTTCTAAGTAGTTATTCGTCAACCAAAACAATGCCTTGAGTCATTGATGAGTTTATTACTGTGCAAGACACAGCCTTTTCCATACCCATTTTGTCAGTATCCCCAATTGCCAACAAGCACAGCTTTTTAAATGTAAACACCTGATAACTGAACAAGGCTCCTTACCTCGCTGAGCTGACTGAACTGGACCTGGTTGAACCAAAAAAATGATGATCCTTTCAGAAGAGCTGCAAACATGATTGAAGAAATTTTCCAAGTATTGCCATGCAAGAATTTGGAGGAGGGGAGTAAAGGGCAGAAATGGTTCAGGTCAACTTCTCTTTCTACCTGCAGGGTTTGCTTCATCCTGACTTTCCCTCCTAACCTCCCAGGATCTGCTATTTCTGCCTTGTTCAGCATGGTCAGGACCAGATTTCGTCATTCCTCTGATCACTGGTACCTGCTCATCCATCCCCACACAGCCCTGCAAGTTGTTTCCCAGCTGTTTGGATAACCAAAAAGCTGCAGAAAAGGGTATGAAGAAGAGAATAGGCAATCTTCACTTCTTATCAACCACAGCAGACAGTCCCACAGGAGAGCAGTCCACCATAAAACAACCACCAGGCACCATCTGGCAAATCCAAAGTTAATGCTCAGGGCCCAGTGGGATCCTGTTTGTGGGGTTTTCTCTGCTCCAATGCCCCCTAACCAATCTGGTTCTGGGCAACGGGGAGAGCAGAGCCCTTTTTCTTGTTGTTTACAGAGACCCGAGGAACAGAAACCTTTAGAAGAGGGGTGTCTGAAACTTAGTTCCTCTACTGCCTCAACACACAGATGAGTTCCTTGTGGAGCTTTTCTTGGTTTGCCTGGAAGCTTGGAAACAGCAGCTTCAAGTCAGTTTCCTTTTCCAGCAAAGAGGCACTTTTCAGAGAGCAAGGAGCCTTTCCACGTGAAAGCAATTTCCAGCCTGTTAAGAGTTCACTCCTACTGAAAAGTGGCTGAAGCTGAAAATTTTGTGTGAGAAGTACGGCCGATGGTGGGGGACAAAGTGTTTTTCCCTCACACTTACAGCTGCAGGAATGACCACGTATTCAAACAGCCACGCTGTGAAATGCAGGGTGTATCTGAGAACTTCTTACTCCTACAGCTGCCATTCAGTGAATGGCCATAATCTCTGGTTTTAACTTTCACAATAGGAAGAGGAAGGGGGAAAGCAGAAATGTTCTTCGGTTGTATGTAATAGTCTGACTGCAAGTCTGCCAGAAATTGCAACTAAATAAAGGAAAGATGACTAAATTCAGCCAGAGGTCTTGGTTATTCTGCACATGGATGAGACTGACATCCACAGCTGATTTCTGAGTTAACTGATCCAGCTGTCCCAGATCAAAGTGCAGCGTGGCTCTGAGCAATGTCCCAGTGAATATATGATCCCGTACATGTGATTATCTGAAACCACAGCAATCAATAATTATTTAGTCTTACCCTGACTTTACAAAATGTTATCCTTCAACATTTTCTGTTATCCATTCCAAATATACACATCCCTGACCTTCCAAACCAGTCTAAATGCGCCTGAACTTTATCACCCAACAGAATGCTGAAGTAAAATGTGCTCTCAGGGTACTCACAAAACTTTTGATCACTCTCCAAGCAGTCTCCATCACCTGCCAGTCTGGTCATCTCAACAGCTTTTACACAATTAAACCCTCTGACCCACCTAATCTCTCATTCATGCAATGCAGATGTACCTCACACAATCAATTTACTCAAAAAGTGTATTCAGCTGGAGACTAAGGCTGCAGACTTGTCAGGTCATTGAATTTTCCTCAAGCTGAAGTTCTGGAAGGACTGGAAGGCGGCAGTTGCTACCTTCATTCTGTGTTAATGAAGTTTTTACATCATTGAAGAGAGATCTCTTTGCCTTAGGGCAAAGTTTGAGTGTTTTATAACTTATGTTAAACTTTGTGTGTGAAATCCTGGCTCCTTCACAGTCCATGGAAGACTTCTAATAACGCTTAATAAATGCTGAGTTGTGCAGTCCTCCCTTAGAGTTACTGTGGAGTTAAACACATACTATGGAAGTGCATGAGCAGGCCATCAAAGCAGCCTTTTTTCCGCCAGACTCCACAGGGCTTATGTTACTGCTATAAAAAAATAACAATCACTCTCAAAAAAAAACCAAAAAACAACCTAAACAACACAAAAAGAAACCCAAACCAAACGAAAAAATCCACACCAGAAAAAGTAATCCAGAGGTTATATTTCTATATTTTTGTCAAATTCATCAAGCCACTTCACCATCAGTAAATTATCACCCACTGTTAATTACAGATATTCCAGCCACCAATCTCAAAATCCCCAGGGTTTTAGACATATCTGCTTTTTATGGTCTCGATCACAAAAGTAGTGGTTGCCTTCTATTAAGACAATAGAGTTGCAGCAATTTTGTGAGCAGTTTATGTTAGCAGAAACAAATGCATTCACAGGGACAAAGAAGACAGCATTTTGTGTACTATCCTTCAGGTGAGGTCACAATGCCAGCCAAACATTTATCTAGACAATTAAATAAGCAGCTCAGTCCAATCTGATAGCATCACTCACATACTACCTGAAGGCTACAGTTCTCATAACTCAATTTATTGCTCATAGAATTTAAAGAAATTGTTGAGTAGCATAAAATTGAAAAAAAAAAAAACAAACCCCAAAAAACCTCAGCCCCCACAAGGAATATGATTAAATTAGGAAAATATTTAGATGCCAATTGTTTTGATCCTTCTGAAGATCAGAGAAATGCTTTCTCATGACACAAAAAAAAAAGAATCACCCTGTCTGCAGGATTAGGTAGAATACTTAGCAGAAATTAATATCTCCTTGATTTTGTTTTCAAAGACATTGCTGATATCAATTTACAAGCTGGTATGCAAAGAACGGATTTATTATAAGAATTATCAGAAAAAAACAATATATATGCACTAGAGAGAGGGGAGATTACACAGCCCTTTTGTGCTGTTAAGTAAAAGCCTTTATGGAATAAAACAATACAAGAGAGGATTCACACAAGGAGGGGAAAATTATTTTAAGACCTGCACAGAGCAAGGATAATACATCTGCTATTCTCCGGCAACACTAGCATGGTGAAAGAAAACTGAGGATTGTGTGAAACTCTCAATACAGGGCATGCAGGGGGCTGGCAAGATCAAGATAAAATTCCATACAGTCAGTCATAAAAATTGGCCCTGTTTATCTCTGTTTTTTTCCACAGAAATACACGTGAACAGATAAGGTTTGACTCCCACAGCTTCCTCCCTCATGAAGAGCTACTGTGTTTTTCCCCCACCTTTTTCTTCCAAATTCAAATGATCAAATGTTCTCCTAAACCCAACTCTGCCCAGGCTCTGTGCCCACAGAATGCACTATTGGATCACTTTCCCCTGAGATTTTTAGGGATCGATACCCGTGCACAAGTCAGAATCAGAATATGAACTCTTCAGAACAGGAACCACCTCTAAAAGTTGCTTTTCTGGCAGGGTACCTGGGGTTAGTTTTTGGTATAATCAGAAGACTATTCTGGCATATATTTAACTGCCAGGCTCACAAGGAAAATCTGAGCAAGAACATGAATTTAATCAGTAAAGGTTTATAGCATATCTGAGCAAGCTGCTGTGTGAATCTTTGCCCTAAAGGTTCTACAAGGCATAAGCAAGAAAGGACAAACAGTGACCTGCAGGAATTGTATTGTTATCACCTCTAATAGAGTAGATTTACCTATGGAGACTGAATTAAACCTAAAGAGGATTAAAGAACATAGAAGTGCTAATTTCCTGTTTTTATAAAAAAACAGACACAAAAAAATTAAAGGCAAAAAAAGAGTTGCCAAAATGTTATCGTTATCCTCTAAGCAGAAGTGTCTGATCTGATTCTGAGCTCATCATATTAACAAGAAGTGCCCTCACAGGAGGCAACAGACCTATAAAATCAATGTAAGGAAGGTCAGATTGAGACTCTCCTTATTTGCTGTGAAAGGTGTTACTTGATCCAGGCATGTGTGGTGCTATGGATCAATCATCACTTAGCTGTGACATTCTGTGCCTCACTGAAAATGTGTGTTCAGTGAACACTGGAAAGTTGACAGCTTAATATCTAGCAGCAGCTGGAGAAAAGTCAGGCCATATTTTTAATTTCCAAAAGCAATAATCAAAGCACCATCCTCACTGTCAAAAATCACTGGATTCGTTTTCCTTCACCTGAGAACCTGGCAGAGTCGCAGCACCAAAACCTTTGCCACATCGTGGGGAGGGAAGGGGTGATTTTTTGTTTGTTTTGAGAGGGTTTGGAGTTGGTTTGGGTCTTGGATGGAGTTGTTTTTTCTTGCTGTTGCTTTTGTATTTGCAACGATACCTACTTAGCAAAGTACAGCAAGAGAAGAAATCAGCAGTAAAAGTGGGAGACAAAAGTGGGTGACAGAGTTTCTGGCTTCTCCTTCTTTCCCTCCCCTTCAGCCTCATTTGTCCTCAATTCCAGAGCACATGCCCCTGCATTGTATTGACTCCTCACCGAAAAATCAAGCTTGACTAGCAGTCATCAACCTTGCCAAGGGTAAGAGCGAAACAAAATTATCTTTGTGTGGGGACTCGGGTCATCTCTCCCATTGCAGTAGTGGGAAATGACAGCTCAATTTCCGCATCCTGCTTTGTCTTCTTGCACTAAAGAGCTCAGTCCTCAGAAACTCCCACCACTGAAGCTGAAGAAAGACAATTTTCTTTTCCAGATCATCCTTCCTGACAGTGCTGCTTTTAAGACCTACAAAATATCTCCTAGTAAATCCTCACTTTGGAATGTAACTTGTTTATTGTCAATAACTTGGCTGCGAGTCAACAACATTAAAAAAGCAACACAACCCTGAAAAAACAGCAGATCTCTCCCAAAGAGGATTCCTGTTACAGACAAGATACAGCAGTGGGAAGTATTTCTTACCATTTGTCAATCCCAACCTGGCTGATTTGCTTTACCCAAAGCACAAAGTTGTATGACTATGGAAAAAAAAATCCGCTACAACCCAATCAATGTGTTAACCCAGGGCTCCCTCAGCAGGCGAATACACACGGAATAGTTTGAAACCCCCATATCAGCCCTTACATCTCACATTTTGGTAGGATTTTTTTGGGCAAGCAAGAATGAAGTCGTGGATCAGCACAGCACCCTTGTATTCCAACTGAAAGATTTTCATTTCAGCACATTTCTGTACAACAATAAAAAAAAAATCTGTCTAGAGCTTGTTTACCAGACTGAGAGTTGACCAGATATCTAATAATGGAATCAGAAAGGTCAATTACCTCTCCTGAGATCACTCCTGGTGGAGACAAAACAAAAGTCCTTTGGTCCACCCTCAGCAGGAAGCAGAGAGTTTCACTTTTTTTTTTAATTGTTTAATTTTTTTTTTATTTTTATCAGAGCTGACTGCTGTGGGTCACTTGTGGGTAAATTATTAGAAATCCCAGTTGTTTTGCCTTGTCAGGGAAAACAGTAAATGCTGGGGTAGCTGTGCATTGGCACCTGTGAGATGAACGGGTTTAAAATCTTATCAACAAATCCAGAGTTTGAATGCAGCCCAAGAAATGCACGATCCGAGGCTTCTGGCTAAAAAAGCCACAAGATCATTGGCTGATATGGGCTTCACACATTCCAGAAGTGAAAGTTCCCTGTCTTGGTATTCCCTCTAAGGAGAAGTGCATAAATGAAGAGCAGCCATCAAAAGGAGACAGATACAGATCAGCAACCAAACATTTGGATGTTTATATAAAATAGCAGAGCCTTGAATCAGCAGTGTTGGTGGTTTTATCTTCATGAGCACTGTTTAAAATTTTGAAATGTATTAGAGCAGTTTAAAGAAAATACACTTTTTTTTTTCTAAACTCATCCATAATCACTGTCAGATTTTTTTTAATTTTAATTTTTTAAAAATTATTTTAATTAGTCAACCTATCCGCAACATGCAACAGATGAAATCAGAAGTGCTAGATGACCAGAATGGGGTCTTTCCCCACAGTTTTTCCATGAAAAATATCAATTATTTTCCTAGCAGAAAATAAGTTATAAAAAAAAGCCTAAAGTTACATATACTCATTAAAAATAAAATAACAAACACATCTATGAAAGGACAACAGCAGCCAAATTTTGTATACTTGGAACTATAATGAGTTAGGAGGACAGACTAAAACAAGTCCTGGATCCCTTATCCTTTACTGTAACTATTCAATTGCTCTGTTTTCAAGATAATCATTACTACCTGTTCAGTCACAACGTTTCACTCTCCCTCGCTTAAAGAAAATTTCTCAAATAAATATTCTCTTTTGTATTTCATTCTCACAAAAGATCCAACAACCATAATTTTACCTGTAATAATTTTGGCCAGATTATTTAGCACCTGAAAGTTCACTGTACTCTTTTAATATTTGGCCTGTGTGGGAAAAGAGTGGGGAGACCAAATGCTTGGCACTTTTTTAAAAATTTTATTTGTTCTTTAATTTAGTTTGTCACAGAAAGCCCCAGGATTGATTGGGGATTAATAATCATGGCATCAAGTTGACTGTAATACACTCCTTTTCTAGAGATGTCATGTTTATTGCCTCGAGTGAGCTGCATCAAATTGAAAGTCCAAAAAAAATTATGTGCCAAACATTCCTGTGGGTGCAATTCGTCACCCACCCTTTTCCAAGGCACTGACATGCAATTAAAATAGCATCACATAAATAGATGGGGAAAGGTGAAGAATATTTTGATTCCTCAGCAAAGGGCAGCTTGGGCAATACAGTAAATTACTTTTTATTACCTTTCTGTTTTGTGCTGTTGCCTTTGTGTAGGAGACTATACTGAAAAAAACCACAAATTTGTGAAATTTGGTGACACTCTCTCACTTTGCTTTTTGACTTCTGAAGATAAATAACTAGATTTTTCAGAAACTCGAATCTATGTTGTTCTGTTGAATGCAATAAATAAAACCATTTCTTTCGATGTCAAAATTTAGATTTAGAATGTCAGGCTTGATTTTTAATTCACCTTTACTTTGCTTGAGTAACTATAACAGAAAAGTCTAAACTAAGCCCCATGCAAAGTTTGAGATGTCTCAAAGAAGGTGGAACAGTAAAAATTGCTCAAAAATCATAAAATTTTGAAATCACAATATAATAATGTGAAGTAAAGGCTTCCTTGTCTTCAAATTTAAAATTGTTTAATTTTGTTCTGGGTCATGCTGTTGCCTCTTATTCAAAGCTGGGTCTTGCAAGATCAAGTGTGTGGAAAAAAAAAATTATTCCATATACAGTGGTCAGCGCAACACTTTCTCTTCTAATGGAGGTTGCTTTGCTTGTAACTAAAGCAGAAAATTTTTAATATCATTTTTTGATTAAATCAGCACAATTTTAAGTTAAAAGAGATTTTCTATTCTTTGCATAGAAGTTACACTGTGCACTTTGCAGGGAAGAGAAAGACCATGTAAGGTTATTAAGTCAGACTGTAAAAGACATAAATTGTAGCTTCTGATATAAACCCACCCCAACTGTTCATGCTAAAGTTTAATGGCTGTTTTCAAAGACTTTATTTAAAATATATGTATAGATTATAAGCCTTAAGCACACAGGCAATGATAAAGTAAATAATTGAGATAAACTGATCTGTTATTTATGTGATAAAGCTTTCCATCACTGCAACAAACTCAAAGAAAACACAGCATTTTGGCACAAGAGAGCCAAACCACAGCGCCTTTTCTCACCTGTCAATCTAGCTGGAAACTTTCAGAGATTCCTTAACTTAGCAAAACTTCTAAATTCTTCAGCCAAGAGGCCTATTTTTAGTTTTACCAGAGCTAAAGGCAGGCACCCCACCCACAGGAGATTGATGCTTAGGGCCAGATTTGGGGGAGAGAGGGAACGAAGCTCCCAGCAGCGCCTTCCAGTCACAAAGAGAGAAAGAGGGCAGGGGAAGGGCATCCTCAAAAGGGCTAAATGCAATAAAACTGAGTGGAAATGCTGTGGTTTAGCTGAAAATCCCCTGCTTTAAGATCTGTTTTTATCATCATTAAGCTGCCACTTAAACATTACATGCTGACTTCCTTGATAGCAGGAACGCTTCTGTTCAGCAAACTGGGTTTCTGGGGGAACCGAACAACCTTTTTAATTTGTTTTAATGTTTAGGTTGCTGGATAATGCCCACCAGAAAGCCTTAAAAAAGCAAAGAGCCTGGATAAACATATGCATAGGTCACGACAACCTCATAGGCATTTTTAACATCTATTTATAATTCATTCTGATTTTCCTGCACAGGCCAGCGTTGAATAGGTACTCAAGAGATGTGAACTGAGTGGAAATTTATACATCCATTTTTTTAATTTTTGTGGACAAACCCCCACAAAGCAGCTCACCCCATTAGAAATTAAAAATCCGAAATCCATTTCAGACTTTTTGTGTTTTACCGCTGAAAGAAAACAAGATTACAAAGATTGTCTTGTATTTATTATGCTGGGGGAAACTTAAGGACAGCAGCAAAATATGTGTTTGATCTATAGGCATTTGGAGACAACTGAAAATGGTCATTTTGGGAAATGACCAACATGCCAGCTACAAGGAATAAATTAAAATGTGATTATTAGGGAATAAGCTGAAACAAAAAAGGCACACAAACAAAATCAATATAGACACGCTTAGAGAGTAGGGTTTTTTCCCCCAAAGTAACATTTCTGGTTACAAGACCACACTATTTTTAATAAAACCTACAAAACAAGCAGGCTGAAGTCTTGATGGATTACAGAGCAGCACCAGCGTGTCAAACAAAGACCACTTATTCCCAATAGCTTGCTTTGACAGAAGCCAAAGATCCTAAAAAACTTAAGGAAAAGGGAAGGTATGTATTGATATTTCATTAAAATACTCCTCCACCAATTTGTGGTCAGGCACTTTTCACTGATATTAAAGGATTTCTCTGTTATGAATTTGCCTAATCTCTCCTTAAATTCACGTGAAATCTCAGCACCAAAAACCTCCTGGGGCAAAGAGTTCCACAGACCTAAATACCTTTAGTGATTATTTTCCTTTCTGAACCTGGTGTTTTTCAGCTTCTTCAGGTGAATCAGTTTCTCAGCATGAGAAAAGGACCAGCAAGACACAGGGATTAGCTTCTTGAATTAATGGAGATCAGATGTTATATTTAAAAAAAAAAATTATATGTACCTATATATCTATATATATCCTGATCCTCTACTTTAAGCCTTGTTTTGCCCATGCTTTCAAAGAATACAGGCACATTTCCAAAAATATTTTAAGACAATAAGAGAAAAGAAATAGTTGGAAAGCTCGGCAGGTCTGGCTCTCCTGTCACCTGTTCTGGTTTCAGGATCCCTGGGACACTGCCCACAGCGATCACATCTGTATAGACAGGGCATTAAAGGATCAGCCTCTATCAGGCAGTAAGAAATTAGAGTCTGTGGTGCATTACATATCAAAGTTAACCTGTTTAATTACACCTGAAAATTCAGCGGCAGCCCATATGTTGCAACCACCAGAAATGTGCTTCACATTCACACTTATCACTCAAACTGGTACAGCCACTGCCATTAATTAAAATTTCACTGTTTTCACTATGCCATCACATCCCAGCACCACTTTCTGTTTCCTTCACGACAGCATTTGAGCAACGCTGCTTTTCTGACCAAGAGAAGAAGCAGAACCACAAAGCTATGAGAATTCCTGCCTCTCTGAGGCAATAATGTAAGAAATCAATTCCTTGGGGCCCTGTGATAAATCTGTGTCTGCTGTGCAAATCTGTGGAGGCCAATTTCAAAGTCAGGATTTATGTCAGAAGTACTCGAGCAGTCATCTGATCAAGCAACAAGCAAAACTTCCCACATGGCTTGTTCAACTCATCACAGCTAATCAACAAACCCCAAAGCAGAAACTATCAGTCATAAAACATTGTCAATAATCACTCTGAGAAGCCCAAATGCATAATTCAACTACACACCTGAAATAATTTTGTCTATATCTGTATTCAGATATAGACTTGTCATGATTTGATGCAATTTATTGGTGTAGTTCTGTCACCACATAAGTGGGTGGTGGAGAGAGAAATTGTGAATGCTTTATTGTACGAGGCACTGAACCTGACAGGAATGCAATTTTGAAACTTGTTGGCAAAACTCATCAAAAAAAAAAAAGTTCAAAATCCCGGTTCTTTGAAATGAGAACTTTTAAAGTAAGCAGGCCATATCTTGGGAAGTTTCTGAATGGTTTCAATGTAGAATTCTTAATCAAAATGTTATCAGAAACAGCCATGAACTGTGGGGGAACCAAATAATGAAAATTAGTTCAGGGTAGGTTCCTGAGCTAGTCCAAACCTCTGTCTCCTCCTCTTCCTCCTCAAATTCCCACAGGTACTTTGAAATCTCAATTTCATCCTGATTGACTAAAATGAGGTCCTAACAGTAAAGAAATATCAAGTTTTTTGCTGGCCTAATTAAAATCAGTTACCATTTGGTTTACAAGATCAGGGTCCCTGTGTCACTCCATGATGCACATCACTTGCTTTGAACACCTCACTTCTCAGTAAACTTGGAGATTTCTTGGCAATGAAGAATATTTGGAGACATGGCTGTTGGTATCCACAGAAATCGAAGGTAACTGGAGAACAAACAAACAAACGAACAAACAAACAAAAACCACAGAAAAGAGGGAAATCTGAACTGGAATAACCCACCTGAAATTTTTCACCGGTATATCCACAACAGTGAATGCTAGAGTGAAATATCTAGGTCACTAATGATTAATTCATGTCACAGATTGAAGTCAGAGATACAAGTGGTATTATAAATAGTATCAAATACAAGCAACAACATCAGGGAAAAATATTGCGCCTCTGAGCATCCCACAGTTAGTCCCACACGGCCTCACAGGAAAGCTCTCTGCTTATCAGGATTGAATTTTAAACTCGGTGTATCCCAAAGCCAAAGACCTGATTTTATCTCAGCTAACAAGAAACATTATCAGTGATCATAATATTATCAGCCCTCTAAAAAATGAGACACTTGTCTCTGTGCGGCCTCCTGCAGGAGTGAATGCTGCAGGCAGAAGCTTTCCAGAGATGATGACTTCTTGTTTGGAACCTAATTTGAACCAATGTCAATGTCTATGTTGATCTTAGCAACCACCTGACCTTAAATATAAAATATTTCTTTCTAGCTCACTTCATTAGCTGAGAAGCAGCACACTCTAATGAAATAAAAAGGGTCCAGCAAACTGTTTTTATCCTACAGTCAAGCTGTCTGAAGGAGATAGCTATGTTTTAAATCATAATCTTAAATGTTTCTGTGATAATGTCACAGAAGGCAGCAGGGAGTGAGGGAACCAATTTTACACCATGGTAAAAAAAAAAAAAAGTAAAATACAAATTTGAAGTATTTAGGCTCACAGAATACAATCTGACACTAATACAGCAAGGGATACCAAAATCAATCTCCACGTCAAACCAGGCTTCTGAATGCTTCAGTACCAGTTGGACCAGTGAAGCAGACTATTGGAACAGCCCAGGATGGAACAGGAAATGAAATTGCAGGTAAAGCTAAGCTGCCAAAACTATCAAATAAATATTTCCTAACTACTGGCTTAGGGCTGGCTCATCCAAATCAATTTGCAAACTGCTTGCTTTTTCAGATTTAAGAACCCTTCAAATTGAAAGCTGATGGTAAATGCATCCTTGAAGACCAATCCCATTAAACATTCTGCAGCTATTCAGAGGGAGTGAAATGATTACGTTTACCTGGAGGCTGGTGCACTGAAAGATGAGCTTTACAATTGTGCCTCAGTATTAGTCCAATTATTTATTTACCATGTCCTCAAAAGCAACAGGCTAAAGAAATATGTCATGCATGCAGTGTACTATAATATAATTTTTTAAAAAAAATTATTTTAATTTATTTTAGAAGAATTCAGAATTAGGAAACACGATATTATGATTTTCTATCTCCAACAAAATATCTACAGAGAATCTTTCCGTGCTTGTAGTTTCCCTTTGTTTTCTCTAAACAAGAAAATTTAGAAGTTGTAATAGTGAATTTTATTTTACTGCTGATTAAAGTCCAGAGGTTCCTTACTAAGCTGACAAGGCCTCAGGAATGGTCTGGACTTTTCTTGAGCTGGGACGTCTGTTGCCTGATTAGATACAATAATAATTACTTACACTCGAGTTTAATTAGTTTTGATTTGGTTTACGATAATAACAGGCCATTATTCTGTGAGGACTCCAGAAGACAATGAAATGTGGAAAAAAATACTTGCTGTGAATCAACATTTCTGATATTTATGAGTAGTTTCTGCAGTTATTAACTTAAGAAAGAAAAATATTTTCTCAAGTTCCTCAGCGTTGAAGGGTTTCCCATTGTTTGTTGTTTTTTTTTCCACTAAGACAGTTGGACAGAAATAATTTTCTTTACACATTTCTTTGACTCCTAAAGATGAAATGGAAGATGTTTTCTCAGTTTTCTGCATTTTCATTAGATACCATCAAACAGAAAAAAAATGTTCAGAAAAGCTGGATTCAAATAAAATCCCTCAGTAACACAGAACATGCACAAGAACATTCAGAAATTTGGCCACAAGGTCACTACTGAAGCACCTAATGTCCATCTCTGTTTGCCTTTGGTCACCTTCCCTCACTGACAACATGGCACAGCTGAAAAAATGCATTCTGAAACATTTGCTCCGTTACTCAGCTTTCCACAGCAGCATTTGTCCTTTAACACCTGAACATCATCCTTTAGGATAACTTTATTTTATGTCTGTTATTTTAAGCTACCTTTCTGACACCACTGAATTACATTCCTTCTATTCTGATACTATATCATGCCCTAAACCTTAGTTTCCAACTTGTCCAAGACACAGATTAAAACACACTTTCAAAGAATACTGGCAGAAGTACACGGTTTCATATTTAAACATACTTTTGCACAAGAGCAGAATACGAAAAAGTGAATTTAGACATAGCTCCAACACCTCCATGCCTGTCTCGTGACTTTTATGATTTTACATTTTTGCATGACTACAATGTGAAGAAAAAAAAAAGCCATTCATAAATAAAGTTTTCTTCCTTGTCATGCAGCAAACCAAGAAATGGAGCCTATCTTAGGATTCAAAGGTAAGGCAGAAATTGAGATTTTCCCAAAATGTTCTCACAGATTCCATCAGGGCAGGGTAGGCACAATATGCTGGGAGGAGAGGTGGCACCAGCACATTGAATTTCAGCCTGGAAACAGAGTTCCCAACAATTCTTCCAAGGTTCATTTGGAGCAGCATGGTATCTCTCTTACGGAGAGAAGGTCACTCATGCAAGTCATTCTCACCTTCTGCACATACATCTATCCTCACTGGTTCTGTAATTCCAAGGAAGAATTTAAAAAAAAAACAAACCCAACAAAAACAAACAAACAAAAAAAACAAACAAAGAAACAAAAAAATCCCAACCAAACAATCAAAAAAAACCCAACCCAAACAACAACAACAACAACAAAACCCCACAGAAAACATCACGACAAACGACAAAATCATCAACAAACAAACAAACCAACCAACCAACAGAAAAAAAAACAACATAAGATTAAAGTCTACTTTAATGAATCCTCAGATCTGAAAACTAGTCTGCAAGGTTTGCAGAATCTCAGACTCCATGAGATTTAAACCATTGCTGGAATGAATTAGCTTAATTTATGAGGCACTCTGTGGCCTGCATCCTAATTAAACAGCAGTTTCCCGTAATCCCAGAGAAGAACAAAGCACAGCAGGTGATATTGGGTCACCGGCCCACGTTCAAATGTGTGCCTTCCCAGCTTTTTAAGACACGCAGGTTTTACAGCAGTTTCTACCTCTGCAGAGCCTCCCTTCAGGTCATTAATACAGCGTGAGCAACTTCGTGTGGATCAGTCCTTGGTTTTTGTTTGGATCTTTCTTGCTGACAAAAGGCAGCTTCTATCAGTCTAGAACCTCAGAATTCAGAGCTTTCCAAGTCAAAAGAAAAACCCAAACTCTAGGATGTGTTTTGGACTACGGATACAGAGTTTTTTCCACCTCCAAGGGTCCCTGCTTATGTGCGGGCACAGGATACGACCCTGAGAATTCCAACTTTACTGGAAAGCCTTCTCCCAGAAGGAGATATTGAGCAGCATGCATCTTTCACCTGGCAATGCTGGTGTATTTTAAAGGGAATTTATGCAGTTCTCACAAAGTTAGCAAGGAATACATTTATACCCAGCACTGAATCTGAATTAATGCTTACACACACACTCATAATCTACTCCTTTAAACTAACATCTCTCATATTTTTTTTTATGAGTACTTCAAAGTATTCTTTGCAAGCAGCATTGCTTAACAGCAGCTTAAGAACATTTGTAATGAAATCACTCTTGCTGGCTCCAGAGCGAAAACAAATGCATTTGTGCAAAACTGCATTTGCAGCTGTTCCAAGGGGAATTGAAAAGCAGTTCATAATGCAATAAGTACATTAATCTCAATATGCAACTGAAGCATTAATTTGCTTTCAAAATGTAAATGTCACACCTCTGGGCACGGCACATTTTAGTGTAAGAAAAAAGAGTAACAATCTACAGACAAAGGATTACAGAAACTTAGATACAACTGGTACTTTAGAGCATAATTACCTGCAAGATAGAAATAATCACTGATCCTGCTTGGTGGGTCAGTCTCAGAAGAGGAGTGATGGATGGGGATATTTTATAATATTAACAAACACCAGCTGAGCTTCCCTTTGTGCTTAATGGACAGAGTAAACACAGCAGTGTCAGCAATCAAAGAAAGCAAACTGGGCAAACCAAGTACTTTTAATGAAAAAAAAAAAAACCCAGGTCTTAGTTTCCTGGAAAAGTTAATACTCTTCTCTGTGGAAGTGTTATTACATGCTCACACTTTGCTGTCCCAGCAGCCCATTTCAAACTCACAACCCATCTCAAAGAAAATAAAGAGAAAATCGACTTATTCCTCGTGCCCTGGGGCAGGGTAGGGGCTGCGCAGGGAGAAGCTGGTTGCAGTACCCTGCTCACTCTTGGTCCAGTCAGCTACGCCAACAAAATGCACTCCCTGATATCACAGAGGATGCAGCAGCTGAAAGGAATGTGTAAAATAATCGCATTCAGAGTCCATTTCGGATCAAAGCAGCTCTGGCTTGATTGTTATATCACCATATGGCTATGCCACGTGCTGATTCAATAGGAAAATTTGTCAAGCCTTCAGTCCCTCAATGGCAACCATCACATTAAATTTTCCATCCTGTTTACATCTCCTGGCGGATTTTTTATTTTTAAAGGAGCGAGATGTTTCTGGTTTGATACATGGCACTTCACAATCCCTGCTGCAATTTTAACTCGTTTCTCCAAGGGAGGGTTTCCAAAGCCCAACACTGCAAATGAACAGAGAGAAGCAGGGACAGGCTTGCAAAGATAGGCCTTCCCTCTTATCATTGCCTTATTATGGACAAACATGACATATATCCAAAGGAAAAATTAACAAAATATGACTGGACAGTTGAAAGTTTACAAATCACGTATCAGAGAGAGAGCTGGTGAACTGCTCTTATCAAGTAGCACACACAAACTTGGATTAGATTATACACCGTTCACTATGGAGGTGAAAAGCCACTCAGCCTCTGGATTTGCCTATCTAAATAGAAGTACCTTGTGATGGAGTGGAAAGAGCAAATAATCATCCTATAGAGAAACACTTTTGGCAAAGACCAGACAAAAATTAAACTCCGAGCTTTTCTCTGACATGCTCGGAGTTTAATTACCTCCTCTATATAACTGAGTTTCATGGTCCCAGCTGAAAAAAAGGCACTTGTCTGTTTTTTAAATTAGAATTTTCCTTCACTTCTGCAAGACTGGATTGCACTTTAAAGATTGCAACACACTATTGGAGATCAGGTCACATGGAGCCACTGGCATTTAAAATTCAATTAAAGGCTAAAACTATCATATAAACAATGATGAAGCATAAGATAGTTTCAGGAAATATGGATGAAGCCCCTTCCATAGCTGAGGTTAAAATAAAACAAGCAATTAAGAACTGGAGAGGATATTCTGCAAAGGTTTCTGAAATCTAATGTATTATTCTGATGCATATTAAAGAGGAGACCCTGAGCCACGGACTGGAACCAAGGTTCAACTCTGAGACTTCAGAGCAACAGCTCCAATTATTTGTGCTTGCCACAGGTAATTACTGACAGCCCTGCCATATCCCAAAGGGTTAATTAATTACCATAGTTTAAGAGCCTATTACTTATTCTAGATGCCTTTGATCTTGTAGGATTTACTTCAAAACAGACATGCCTGGGTTGTTCATCAGCGACACAAACACTTGATTCTGTTCACCGTGATAAGAGCCGAACACTGCATGCACAATCTGAACCTGAGCTGCTCAGATGAAAGGGATCTGGGCGTGTGAGGAACACGATGTATAGCCTGTGATGTTTCTGCTGCTAAAAGCTCCAATTGAAATGTTTGCTTCTGAAGCGCTGCGCAGGAAAAAAAACAATGCTGAAAATTTACAAGTAACTTTCACAGCGTCATATAATCTTTGATAAAGTACCTGACAGCTTACAAAGTGCATTGCTGGCACATGTTAGAGGATATGATAGATATCAATTCCCTTCTTTCTTAGAGCTCAGAGACATTTGAATTTTACCTGCATCCTCCTCCTCTCCAACACAATGGCAAAGGACAGTCAGCGATTGTGTCTTAGTCCTTGCAGAGCCCTTGGAACAGTGACCCTGGGTAAGCCTGACCCTAAATCTGCCCCAGAACAACAGGAAGCTCAGAAACCCTGCAGGATGAACAGGAATACCAGACTAGTGAGAAGAGATGGTGATCAGAAAGAGAGATGGAGAGAGAGTATTTGTTGATATTTCCACTACCATATGGCCTGGGCACCAAAACAAGAAGCATTTTGTGAGATGAAGCTGCAGGTGTGATCAGTAGAGGGTGGGGAGAGAACTGCACAAAGGAGGCAGGATGATCACAAGGATTGGAACAGAATTATTTTCACACATCGAAACAAAAGGTCATGATGTCACCACAAGCTTCAGCAAAACAGCAGGAGCTCATCAAATGGAACAAACTCAGGTTGAGGAGCCACAAAACAGCATTTCACAGCTTTTCCACTGGTGTTCAATCTGTTGCAGTTATGACAGTTCACAAGATTTCATTTGTCTATCTCGTGGTTATCTCAGAGATAGGAAAAGAAATTGCCACAATTCACAATACACTGGTGAACCTCACCTGCAGCAGTGCCTGAAGTTCCAGCCGCCCGTGTTCATGAAAGAAACCAGAAATGTGCAAAGAAACAGAACAGAAAGGAAATTTAATCTCTCACTTACCCTGGGAACAGGAAGGTGAAAGGAGCAGTTCGTATCTGCTGTGACCATATGGGCACTGAACTAAATATCTCTGGACAAGCAAACAGAAAAATAGGAAATAAATGTTTAATTAATAGACTATCTTGAGGCATTTCTAACCCTAGAACAAACCATCAGGATTACACTAGCACTTGAAGACAACTTCTACTTTCTAGAACAACGATATTCTGGTATAACTTTCTAATTGAAGCTGTAGGGGCAAAATACTTGTAAGGTGACAATTAATTCAATGGCAAAGGTGATTGTGTTGATCAGGCACCCAGAGAGCAAAGCACAGCGGTGGGCAACCCAGCAAGTTTTGTGAATTTTATAAGCTATAGCACGTTACTAAAACGAGTCCCCCAAACCAACAAACCTCAGGATGCCCCTGAAAAGGTTTTTTTCTCCCCCCAGTAATATCTGGGCTGTTAATTCTTTAGGTTCTTAAGACACCACACTGACTAACAGCAACACAGAGTCTTCCCAGCAGACAAAGAAGAAAAGGTTATCTGTGGCATTGCACTCACCACTGCACTGCTGAAGCTTTGCTCATTCTCTTGAGGCTCTTATTTAAATGCTAAAGAATTCTAAGGGATCTTCTCTTTGACATTCTGAGGTGCACCAGCACCCTGTCACACGGCCTGACAGCACAGTGCATGAGCTATTACCTCAAAGTCATTTTCAATTTTCTCCCCCTCCGGTTCAATCCCATTAATTTGTAGTCATGAATTTATTTTGAAGCCAAATGTGTATTGCATTCCACTTGTAGACATGCAATTTCTTCATTTGCTTTTTTTGAGGCCCCTTAAACAACAGATCTAAATCAGTTCTGAATTTTACCTGCTGTTCAGAAGTGACCTCAATTTTTGATTTTGTGGCATCAGCAAATTCAATTAGTTTATTTCCCACATCTAGGTCATTGATGTTGGCTGGAAACAGAAAAGGTCAGAGCACTGAGCTCCATGGAACTCTCACTGCCAGCCAAATCTGACTTTTCCATTTTCTCTTGTAAATCTGAGGTTTACTCATTTTTGTCAACTATCTCCAAAGTCCGAACTTTACACTGAAAAGCAACTTGACAGCTAAAGCTGTCTCTTTTTTGACCTGCTAAGTACATATTCCCATCATCACTGGCATATTAGAGATTTTCTTCTGTTCCCCTTTGACACCATTTTTGACACTCTCCACACCCCAATCAGCCGAGTTTCTGCAAGTTCAAAATTTAAGTACAGTCTCACGATTTCCACTTCTATTGAGTGCATTACCTTCCATTTAAAATCATGGCTAAAGGAGCACTAAGCTGGAAGTTTATTTGGGTTTCATTCCTAATACATTCCTTGCTAAAGCATTAATTCCTTAATAACTTTTAAGTTGGTCATTTCAGAAACAAGTCCTTTTTATATTGAAGTTGCAAAGTAAAATAGAGGCGTTACACAAACTACAGGAAAGATGGTGAGGGGTCCCAACAGGTCTAGCTGAAGATGGATCTGGAAAAAAAAATCTTAGGCACTAAAATATTTCTTTTATGAAAAAATTAGGAGTTTGTGGAGAAAACCCAAATAAACTTGGCTACAAGATGTTCATTGATTACCCACCAGCTGATGAGATAAGGACTCCAACACTCCTAGCTCACTCTCCATTATTAAAAAAAAAAAAGCATTGTAAATTGGGGCTTTTTCCACCATCTGTTTATCAACATAAGAAAAAAAAACTTTATGGATCCTTTACAAAACAATGACCATTTAGCTTTGGACAGTTTCCAGTAACTTGATCTTGCAGACAGAGTACCTGCAATAGTGTTTCCCAGAGCTAAATTTACCTAGCTTTTATATATGCTTAATAGCTGATGATAACCTTGGAAATTCTATTTCTGGTTTATCAACTTTTAATTAAAAAATTGAGGCATAGAAAACTACATGCAATGCTTTATATTGATGCAGTCATGGAAAAGACATGTTTGAAGCTATCATGCAAGAGTCACATCCGGGGCATCTTTGTTCCCATTAAAAAGTGAAGCAAAGGAAAACAGACTGACAAAGATGAAAAAAAAAATCAGTAAAACCCAGCTAACACTCAGCTGTAATGAATCTGATTTTCATCACTTTCTGTGTGTCTCTAAATGGCCATGTCAGTTGAAGAAGAAGAGAAGGGGGAAATAAATCTGAAACTCACCAAGTTTGAGGACAAAGAGATTGATTTTGACTTAAACACCCTGCAGAACGCATGACTTTCTAAAACTGGGATTGCCACGAGCCAGGTATTTATTTTCCACCTAAAACAAAGCAAATGTGGCTATAAGTACTTTGGACAAGTCTTTTAAGTGATGCTGCATTTACCACGATCACCTGGGTTCTGTTTCAAGTTAACTATTCCTAGGACATTTTTCTAAAACACATTGCTAAGTAGATAGGGCTGCAATTTTAGAAGAATCTAGAAATTCTTCTCACTCCTTCAGCATGTAGTACACTAAGCTTGCAGATTTGTGAACCTCAGACAGGCATTTTGCTGCGTTCAGCTAAACAAAGCAGCCAAACAGGACATCTGCGTGTTCGGACCCTGGTCACTGCTCAGAGAATTTCATTTATTCCTAGCACTGGAGCCAAAGCTGCTCACTCTCCAGTGAAAACAGCTCCTTCCTAGCAGTAGATGTTGTCAGTACTGTTGTTAAAGCTGTGGTCTTCAGATTATTGCCCTCGTTTCCACAGGGCTTTCCATATGCTTTCCTTTGCAGCTAGCTCACTTGGCAGCGTGCTGCTTGTTGGCAGCCTGCAGTAATGTGTGGGGAAAGTGAAGGACTGGGACAAATCACAAAAATACTTCCAAGCAGAATGCATGGAGGAGGGAAGAGTAACTGAGCAAAGAGATGAGAAGGTAGGGAAATAGGGAAATGGGGAAAATGTACACCCTGTTAACCGTGACTGAAACACCCCTTACTAAGAACCTCCACTGCCAAAAGCAAGCGTCAGTTTGGCTCAGGAATTAAAACAGGCCCTGCAGGCTTGGGCAGAGCTCCTCCTCTTGCATTAGACAGTTACACCCTTTTTAAGTGTAGGTGACACCGTGGCACCATGACACAGTCAGGGACACCAGAGGGAATGTGCATCCCTGGCAAACTGCACAGACAGGCCAGTTGCATGCTGTGCAATCAAAAGAGAAGTCTTGGGCAACTTATATTTACATTTTTACTTCTAGTTATCCTTTATGAATCACCTACATTCTTAAAGCTTCTTTTGCAGTGTCTTCAGCTCCTTAATTAATTTACATGTGAAAAAAAATGCAGCATTGTGTGCTTTGATGCCAACCCACATGGCAGTACAGAAGGTCAGTCGAACCCAGTCTTTCTCTTCCCATGAATGAGATGTTTCTGCATATCATGTGTAACTCAAAGAGCACATTCATACTTATCACTAGATAAGGCAATCAAGGATTTTGTTGCAGTTTAAGTTACCTTAACACAGTCTCCTTTTGCAGTTTTAGTCTCTGAACACTTCTGGAATAGGACTTCTTATAAGTATCTTCCCATGCAAATCTCAACCCTTTCCAATTTACAACAGCAAAGTTCACTGCATCCCAGAAGGATTTTTGTGTATCAGGAAATTGTTTGTCTCTACAAGCCACAGCAGCAGGCACTGGCATTTGAAAGCTGTGACATAAGGATTCGGCTTCGTTGTCATGCAGAACCACTGGCCAGTGATTTAATTAACACAAGCATCAAGATATTTTATTACATTTTCTCAAAAAAAAAAAAACCCCAAACAAAAAAAACCCACCAAAACAAAGAAAAAAAACCAACAACCCCCCCACAAAAAACCCCACAAAAACAAACACCCCCCCAAAAAAACCAAAAAACCCCGGAAGAACTTTCAGAAGAATTTTAAAGGAACACTTCAAGGTATAGAAAGAAATATAAATACTTCCAGGAAACGTCTTTTCACACAGTTAAAACGGTTACTGAACAAACAATTTTACACTGGTAAAACTTCTCTTACTATTATTTAGACTGAATTATGACTGATTAATATAGAAAACAATTCCTTAATGTATCATTCCTGCCATCACTTCATAGCTAAATACAGATTTATGGACCGTCACATCAGCATGGACAGTTTGACCAGTGACATTTCACAAGAGCTTACCTGAAACCTCCTAACTTCAGAATAGTGGCCTGTGCTTCACTTTTTCCCCTCCTACCACCAGGGATGATTCTTTGTGCATTCAGAGCAGATCTCTTCTAATCCACTCTCAGAAGGGAAATCAATCCCCTTTTGATTTTAATCTAAAAATTGCTGCTTACCCATGGTTGTTGGAATAAAAACAACCAACCAGCCAACAAAACCCCACCCAAACAAACGCCCACAAAAATAGTTCTCAAATTTTTAAGTGGCTGAGTACCCCCATCTCGTCCAGCTAAATTCTGCACAAGAATGAGAAAGAGCTCCACGTAAGGGGGTTGATCTCAAAAGCCAAAGTGACTGGGAACTTTCTGAGTGACACAAACGGAAGAGAGAGATCAAGCCCAGGGAGCAGAGCAGGGCAGCCAGCTGGCCACGAGGTATTGATTGCAAGCACTGTGTCCTTTTTGAAACAGTATGTTCGACCCTCGGGCTAAACAGGCTGGCACAGGTGATCTACACTGAATTGAACACTTCCAACTCAGGTGTTCACTGAGAGCCTCACAAAATTCAGTATTTTTCTTTCTCCTCATGTACAGACCATGTAGGTATGTAAGAATCTCAGTTTCAGCATGAAAATATTTTCAGCCCTCAAGGTGTGAAAATCAGAAGACATGGCATCAACAAATCTGAGGCTCACCATTGCCACTGTGATTTTCCAATCTTTAAGAAAAACACCATTAAAAATTCAGTAAATCTTTGATTGCATCTACTAAAGATAGGAAAGCATAGAAGTAGAACTATGTATTTCTCTCAGCGGGTAACATTTATGGCAGTCCCTCAGCTCAGATGAAAAAAACCAGAAAAGTTATTTTGATCAATAGGAGGTTGCTCTACTCTTCACTTGGGAATATATTTATTGTGCTAATTTTATAACGCCTGTGAATGCCTAAACACTACTCCGAATTTCAGGCTAATTCTGACTTACTGAAGAACTGATTTGAGTACAAGTATCCATATGAAAACAGCTCATGAAAGAAAACCGCTCCTCCTGCAGCCCTGCAAAGACTTTGTGATATAAAGTAAAGCCTAAAACAAAATTGCAGCCTTTAACTGAATGGGGCCATAATTTTAGTTTACATCAGCATTGCCAGACTGTAGCAAAAGCCTAGCTCTTTTGAAAGCCATAACCAGTAGAAACAATGGCACAAAAAATTTAGAGTAAAAAAGTCAAAAATAGCATGATAAAAACCTCACAGCAAACTCAACTTCTCAAAATTCCGCGGCAGGAGGGTTTGAGACATTTTTATGAATAAATTTGTTCATTCTAAAATGAATTTTCAAGTTAAGAAAATAGGTCATTGCAAGGCCAGGAGTTGGACTTTGATGATCCTTGTGGGTCCCTTCCAACTTAGGACATTTTATGACTTCAGGAAATTGAATTGAGAGAAAGATCTCCTTCCATGAGAGCTAAATGGGGAAAAAAGTGGGTTTGTTTGCAGACACCTTCTGTTCCTATTCTGTCTAAGTCTTTCTATCATTAAAGGCTCAATAGTCTAGCTTATCTTTCAAAATTTAGCATCCTCTGACTGTTTTGGTGATGTTAACTGTATAAAATTAAACAGAGCCATCAAAAAGCTCTGAGCAACTCGGAATCCCATCACTCTGTAAAAATGCAGCGATCAAAATGAAAGTGACTGCTGCAAGGAAGAAAACTGTTCAGCTCACGTGACTAAAATCACATTAGGATCCGAGTGGTTTATTGATTTATTAACAACATTTAATTAACCAAGAAGCAGAGAATTATATATTGAGACTCGATCTCGAGATGGCACTTTCTGTTTGAGTGAGGGCCTGGTGCTGTTCGGAAGTGAGGGACTCACAGGTATCACTGGCAAGAGAAGCACTCAGCCACGCTCACAAGTCCCCTTTTATTCCACTCTTGGCACCCCGTGCTCTTACAGAGTCATCTTCCACGTCCCCTGCCTTGACAAGACTGTAAATTCCCCCTGCTTAAAAAACAGGGATTATGTCATTAATTCTCAGCAGCAGAAGGCTCAGAAATCCCTCTGGCTCTGACCTGTCGCAACACAGGCCACATACCAAACACCTGTGGTTCAAAGGCAGGCTCCGTAAGGCATGCTTAGCATCCCAAAGAAATCCCAGCCTGGGTGGCAATACATCCTGAACAGCCTCTCCTCTGAATGACCTGGACTGAAAATGCTCTGCCAAGTGAATTTTTAAGGTTTTACAGGGATGCAGTTAGCTCGTTTCACTTGGGAAGGCTTCACAGATCAAAGATCTTAACCTCTGTCTATAAACATAAGACAAAGCAAGGGGCCAGGAGTCAAAAATCCAGCCAAGCTGCTTTCAAGTTCGTACATGNCTAAACACTACTCCGAATTTCAGGCTAATTCTGACTTACTGAAGAACTGATTTGAGTACAAGTATCCATATGAAAACAGCTCATGAAAGAAAACCGCTCCTCCTGCAGCCCTGCAAAGACTTTGTGATATAAAGTAAAGCCTAAAACAAAATTGCAGCCTTTAACTGAATGGGGCCATAATTTTAGTTTACATCAGCATTGCCAGACTGTAGCAAAAGCCTAGCTCTTTTGAAAGCCATAACCAGTAGAAACAATGGCACAAAAAATTTAGAGTAAAAAAGTCAAAAATAGCATGATAAAAACCTCACAGCAAACTCAACTTCTCAAAATTCCGCGGCAGGAGGGTTTGAGACATTTTTATGAATAAATTTGTTCATTCTAAAATGAATTTTCAAGTTAAGAAAATAGGTCATTGCAAGGCCAGGAGTTGGACTTTGATGATCCTTGTGGGTCCCTTCCAACTTAGGACATTTTATGACTTCAGGAAATTGAATTGAGAGAAAGATCTCCTTCCATGAGAGCTAAATGGGGAAAAAAGTGGGTTTGTTTGCAGACACCTTCTGTTCCTATTCTGTCTAAGTCTTTCTATCATTAAAGGCTCAATAGTCTAGCTTATCTTTCAAAATTTAGCATCCTCTGACTGTTTTGGTGATGTTAACTGTATAAAATTAAACAGAGCCATCAAAAAGCTCTGAGCAACTCGGAATCCCATCACTCTGTAAAAATGCAGCGATCAAAATGAAAGTGACTGCTGCAAGGAAGAAAACTGTTCAGCTCACGTGACTAAAATCACATTAGGATCCGAGTGGTTTATTGATTTATTAACAACATTTAATTAACCAAGAAGCAGAGAATTATATATTGAGACTCGATCTCGAGATGGCACTTTCTGTTTGAGTGAGGGCCTGGTGCTGTTCGGAAGTGAGGGACTCACAGGTATCACTGGCAAGAGAAGCACTCAGCCACGCTCACAAGTCCCCTTTTATTCCACTCTTGGCACCCCGTGCTCTTACAGAGTCATCTTCCACGTCCCCTGCCTTGACAAGACTGTAAATTCCCCCTGCTTAAAAAACAGGGATTATGTCATTAATTCTCAGCAGCAGAAGGCTCAGAAATCCCTCTGGCTCTGACCTGCCGCAACACAGGCCACATACCAAACACCTGTGGTTCAAAGGCAGGCTCCGTAAGGCATGCTTAGCATCCCAAAGAAATCCCAGCCTGGGTGGCAATACATCCTGAACAGCCTCTCCTCTGAATGACCTGGACTGAAAATGCTCTGCCAAGTGAATTTTTAAGGTTTTACAGGGATGCAGTTAGCTCGTTTCACTTGGGAAGGCTTCACAGATCAAAGATCTTAACCTCTGTCTGTAAACATAAGACAAAGCAAGGGGCCAGGAGTCAAAAATCCAGCCAAGCTGCTTTCAAGTTCGTACATGCAACGCAAAAGTACTGACCTTAAAGCTAACAGCTGATAAAATTTGATGTCTTTGGTAGATTTGAAATAACATCAGTGATTATGCAAAACAAATCCCATCTCAAACAAAAAAAAAAAAATCAAGTGTTTGAACCAGGGCTGTTATCTGATTGACTATTCCCTCTGCTAGGAGATATAGGGAAGGGATGTTGTGCTACTGGCACTCCTCCTGTCCGAGCAGGCTGCGTGTCCTTCCATCACTCAGCTCTGAAGGGATCAAACCAAATGGTGGCAGCGTGTCATGTCTTTCTCCAGCTCGGTTTCCACCCCTACGAAAACAAATTACTGCTACACAATGACAAACGTGAGGTGAAGTATTGAAATTAGCAGCTACTCTGTGTGTGTGCAAAATTAAAAAAAAATTATAACGTTGAGAATAAAAGAAAAGAGGGCACTGAACAAAACGTGCTCACCACACTCTGAAGAGAGAGTAAAAATAAACCGAAGAACTCAACAGTCCACTGAAAATCTGAAAATGAGATGCCAGTGGGGTCAGTGGGATCTGTAAAACTCAGAATAAAGTCACAATCTGAAGTCCAAAAAACACGTGACACGTGCCACATGAAATTCCTCCTTTTTAACATCAGTGGTAATTCTTAGCACTCTCGGAAAACATTATTAATGTTTTCATACAACCAACACATACACACGCACATGTCCCACCTGCACATACCAGATCTAGCACTGATTTTATAGGATTTGTGTTTATTTCCTTTTATTTAGAGAAACTTCGTATCTTGGTGCTATTGAGTTACCCTCAGGCCCTCAGAAAGGGAAGCCATCTTTTACAGAGGCACAAATCCACCAAACTAAGGATGCAGAACAGCTTCCATGTGCACATCTTAGAAAGCATCCACAGATAGAAAAAGGAAAAAAAAATAATTTTCAAAGTCACCAGACAAGCTTCAAAAGCAGAGACAGCTGCTGCTTATGGAGGGAGGGAAGGGAGAGAGGGAAGGAAGGAAGGAAGGAAGGAAGGAAGGAAGGAAGGAAGGAAGGAGTGGTGTTTTGTGATTTTTCTTATCTCTGATGTTATCAAATCACAGTTTACATGGTTTCTATATCAGAAGACCCACCAAAGGGGATGTGTGAGGTTAGGCACACCACAAAAACGCACACCAAGATTCACCAGACAGCTGAAAACACCTGAAAGGCACTGAAATAGCCTTATTCTCACATGGAAATAGAACAGCCACCATGCTGAAATGGATTTTGAGAGCAAAAATTAGCTTGAGAGTTATAACTGCAGTGCTGCAACTCCAGCTACTTCAAAGCAAGCACAGGTTCACAGCAGCTCTTGATCCACTCCACCTGTCCTTTTCTGGAACTTTTGGAAGGGGATAATTCAGCAAAATGAAACTGATCTCTCTCACCCTTCCCTTACAAGGCTGATTCCATGAAATCATTTAATGATACACAACTATTATGTGAGGCACATAAGTTTAAAGACATCAGCTGTTACTAATGAAGTGTTTTAAAATAGGTCTTGCTGACATGGCCACAGCTGGAATTTATGACAGAGCTTTGCTGTGCTGCTCTGTGATCATCTGATCTTCTGCTGGATTGCTCCAGAAGGGTCACATGTAACCTATCCTTTGGGTGGGGACAGGTGGGGCTAAAGCACAGGAATTACACATGAAAAATATTTATAAAATATCCTGTCAAAGGCAATATATGCTTAAGAATATTCGATTCTTGCAGAAATTTAAGCAGCAGACAGACAGGACACTGTGTTTTCTCCTGCTGAAGAGGGATTTCTGTTCTGCCTCCAAGACCCAAATCTGGCGTCTTTTTTAGACCATCACCACTTCTAACTCAAGAATATCAAGGCAAGAGGGCAGCAGGGCCAGATGTGCTTGTCAGGGTCTGTGTGTGAATTCTGGGTTGTGTTTCTCACAACCAGGTTGTCCCAAATCCTTCTTCACGGAAGCAAAGGACAGGACACAGACCCAGTCCTCTTCTTAAAGCCTTGAATTGGAGGTGTTTAGAGAAGAAGCCTGTAATCCTGCTGGTATTAGTGCCTTCTCGGGTCCTGTTATTTAACTTTTTTTTGTAATGCAGGAGCACTTAAAAACCTCAGGCCTGAATGAGGTCACCATTAAACAAAGACAATAAAATAGGCTGCTCCCTCCTGTTGAGCTCAACAATTGTTGTTAAACACTCCAGGAAACATTGATATGGAGACATTTCTCCCAAACACTCTTTCTAGATAAATTCAGACTGAGAGGAAACGAAAAACTCTGTTAAAAGTGCTTTTAAAGGTCAAATATGTTTTGATTGATTGTATTAAATACGTGTATCAAATGAACTGGCTTTGGCATTTCCTCTCTCTTCTGTATGTGTCCTTTTTTTATTACAGTGTTTAACCAAAAACATATTCCATATCAGCAATCCAAATCAGAGTTTGCATCTAAATTTAATGGTCCATCCTCTCAAGAATGAATACATTGGCCAGCCTGGGAGCCATGTGCCTGGGTACATTTGAGTAAGGGGTTACTTTCATGGAAAATAACACACAGCTGTCTGCAACATAAAGGTTTCTTCCTTATTTTATTTTGAACATTGAATATATTTTTGCACGGAGCATTTTTTTTCTTTTTGAAGAGCTAAAACTCACTAGCAACCTTTAATGGCACAAGATCCAGTAGATTTTCTAAGCTCTTTATTGACTTATAATTAAAAACAAAGTTACACCATTTTAATACTGAGTTACTAGCACTGCCCTCCTATAGCTTGACCAGTTAAGCAGAGGAAAGCTGGGTTTCAAAGAGAACACACTTAACTTTTGAAGCATTTCCCATTTAGAAAAAGTTTTATCTACAAACTGAATCCTAGTCTAAAGCACCCATTCAGCCAGCAATCCTCCTCTCATCTCTGCTACAGAAAGTGGAATGAGGATTACATGAGATGAACATATTTCTCGGAGTTGCTCAGTGCTCCTGATTAATATAATTTCAACTGAGTCTTGTTAGCAATTGAAAAGAAAAAATAAGAATCTTTGAAGAGGAAGGTCCTCGGGGGTGAAAGTCTATCAAACTGTTGTGCCATCTACTGTTGTACTGCTGCCCTTCTGCAACATTTTGTGACTTGTACTGCACAGAGAGGCTGCATTAAGTTCAAATAAGCAAGTTCCATTCCTCAAGTGTCAAAGGCACACAGAGACGTGCAGGAGGTGAAAGCAGAAGCACTGTAGGAAAGGTCATAAGTGACACAAAACTGTGCAGGGAGCACAGACCAAGGAAGATTTTACTCAGCCTTTCAAGCAGACACTTCGCACAAAAGTTTGATCTGTTTCAACGTCATTGTCATTGCTTGTTGAAGTTGTGAACTGTCCAAACATTGTCAGAAAAAGCAACTTAAACAACAAAGCTTTATCTCTTATTTGACATCCATCAATTAATTCCTGATCGCCTTCTTTCAATCAAGGCTGAGTACATAAATCTACTTCTATTTTCTATCAGGAAAAAGTGTTTTATAGGATAATTCAGATAGGATATCTCTAGTGCAATCTCCCACTAAGGCCATGGGCAGCCATAGGGTCAGATCAGGTTGCTCAGAGCTTTAAAAACTTTGATCTTGAAATATTCCAGTGCTGGAAACTGCACAGCTGCTCTGGGCACCTGCTCTTTGTTCTCATGGGGAAAAATGTTCTCCTTATATCCTGTCTGGACCCCTTGTTTCAAGCTGAACCATTGCCTCTCATCTCTGCACCACGCACCATTGTGAAGTCTGGTTCCATCTTCTCCATGGTCTCCATACAGGTAGGGGAAGGCTGTCACACTAAATGTACCCCAAATTCATCTCTCCCCTATGCTTAACCAGCCAAACAGAATTTCTCCAGCCCTTTTGGTGTCTGCCTGCTGAACCCACTCCAGGAGCTGAGCTATACTGAGTTACACTGCTGCACAAAGCTGTGAATAAAGTATTTCAAGTCGAGAGACACACTTGAGTTCAGACAGATCGGAAGCACTTCAGAGACATAACAGACAAAAAAAAAAAGAATAAAATCAAGTTACAAGGAAAATATCAACCCCCTGCTCGTTCTGTGCCAGCAGTTTAACATGTTTAATGACCAGATCTCAGAGGTGACACATGGTAATGTGTTTCTCATTGTGAGTCCTGTAGCTGCTTCGTGTGAGCTGAACGGAGAGCAGGAGGGAGGGAGGATGCAGAGGAAGGGAGAGGGCAGCACTACCTAAGGGCTAAGAGACAAACCTGCTGCTGATTCCTGACAGGATTACAGAGCTGTGTTATTGCACTTGCTGACCTAGCCCAGTGCACTCTGAATATTATGCTCCATATTACTCCTATTATTTAAAATAAGGCCCTCAATCATTAACGTTAGAACGACCAGCAACTTCTCAGCGAATCCAGAAATAAATCTGAAAAGCTGTTCTGGTCTCAGAACCACACACAGCAGGAAGCAGGGAATAATGCATTTCCCCCCCCAGCAATTTTGTCAGAAGAATCCTGAAGCTGAGAGTCTTTAACAGAAGATGATCCGCCTGCCCTAAACGTGGCCAGGGGGAGAGAGGGAAGGGAGCTCTCTCTTTCAGGGCCCAGGAGTCAGAATGAACACGCTGCTTTTACTTGGGCCAGTCAAACATTAGCCTCACATTAAAACCTTGAGTAATGCTGAATTTCTGGCAATAAGTAAAAGCCATTTTACAAGAAGCCTCTTCGGGTGCAACTGGGTATAACTACAGTTGAAAGTCATTCTAAATCCTTAAATAAATTAGGTAGTTGGTTGAATACAAGTGTTTTGTTTAATCGCAAAGCTCAGACTTTGGTGTAAAGAGTGCTGGAAAAGGTAAAACAGAGGGGAAATAAGTATAAGGAATTTTTTCTTAGCTCTCGTGAAGCAAATCTGAACAGCTTTCCTGAGCCTGCCTTGTCTTTTCACAGTGAGTGGGGCAGCACCCTCAGCACTACTCAGCTGTAGTTTAGGCACACCCTGTGGTAGGAGACTTTACTTTGTATTTCATAAATCTGAAACCATGCAGAGAAGAGCATTAGTATGTTTGTAATGATTTGCCTGGCTTAAAAAAAGAAACAAATGAAAAAACAAAGAAACAAAAAACCACAAAAAAACCCCCACAAAAAAAAACAACAAAAAAATCAAAACAAAAAAAACCCAAACAAAAAACCCCAAAGAAACAAAAATAACCCCAAACCAAAAACCAAAAGAAACAGAAATAAACTCCAAAACCAAAAAAACAAACACAAGTTAGCTAATGTCACCTAGAGTAAGACAAATATGCAGTATTTTGGTAAGTCTTAGATGCTATTTTTCTATTAGCATAAAAAAAAAAAAAAACAAACAAACAAGTAAAGGCACCAGAGATTCCTAGATAGAAGAAATGAAAACAAACACTTTTCTTTGCAAGCTTTGCACACCTCAGATTAACAAGGGAGTTAATCAAGTCAGTGTGAGCCAGGGTTAGATTTGTCTCTGTCTTTTAAAATACAAGGAACGAGTTGCACTGACAGGCTGCATTTCTAGGAATTTTCTTGAAGTTAAAAGCAACATGCCTAAGGAAAATGGACAGAAAAGTAGAGTCAACCACACCTTTTAACATCCATTTTCAACCAAAAATAGAGTAAAGGAGAAAAAAATTCCTTTGCCTTCACAGAATGTCATCTCTGAACAAAACAGACACGAAGCAGGCAGTTGTCTGCCTGCCTGCTGTCATTGTGGGGATTGATTTGTTGCAGATGACACCTTCTCTGGCTGGTAGGTGCAAAGAATTGGGGCTTCACTCACTGCCAGACACTCACAAAACACACACTGCTCTTGGAGGTGTTTTAAGGGCTGTCTTACTTTCCATGCCTGTTAGCAAAGCCAGGGTGGCAGAACACCTCACTTGAGGGTTCTGTGCACCTGTGAGACACCATATTATGCTTTAAAATCCCACCAGAACACAAAGAACCATGAGACTGTAGACATTTACCTCCTTTAGGTTGAAGACTCCAAGTTTTAGGCCAGAAGCCAGGAATCACCGTCCCTCTGAGGGTGGCAGCTGCTGGATTTGTGACTGCCTCACATCACCACAATAGTCACCAACAGTTGTAAGGGAATGATAAATTTGGTCTTGAAGAGTTCTTTAACACACTTACTTCCCAAAGAGGAAGAAAATGGAAATCTTACAGATTTGCTCAGCCCCTCCCACTCAGTTACAGGCTGCATCTAGAAAGAAGTACATGCTAAAAAAAAATTTAAAAAGCAAAGCCCAACAAAAAACACACAGATTTCCTCCTCTTTTACTATCACTTACACCTCCTCACAGTAAATATATCCTGGATGGCCAAGTAATTTTGTATACCACTATAAATTAGATGGCATTTACTACAGGGAGGGAGAAAGGCAGAGGAGAAGGGAGCACTCAGATATAGAAGAAGCCATCCATTTTAATAATAAAGGCAATTACTCCAAATTTTCTAGGAACAACAACATACAGCACCTTCTGTTCAGGTACTCTATTGACTTACATCCTACTTAACAGTAACTGCAAATACTTTGCTTAGTGAAGTATGCCCCAGCAGCACCTCATATTTCTGCATTCATCTTATTCACATTTTATTAAGGTGATTGCCTAATCTGCCTCTTGAATAATGGCAGCACATCACAACCGACATGGAAGACCGGGCTTTGAAATGACAAGGCTCTGGGATATTTTTTAGCTTCAATTTACTTTCCTGCAGGTAAAGACAATTTAAGGATAGTTCAAGGTAGCCAGGAACTTATGAAATGTCTAAAAATTGGTTGGAAATTCCTAGTTTTCTAGCCAGAAATGACAAATGACTTTTAATTGAACATATGCCTACAGCAGATTCAACTTTTTGAATATTCTTGAATAATATTTTGTTCAAGGGTATCTTGTTAGTAATGGAAAAAAACAAAACCAAGAAAACCCCAGAGCACTGGACAAAAGTTTTATACTTGTTAACAGCAGAGCAGGGCTTTGAGGATAGTATAATCTCCACATCAATAGCCTCAGTGTTTACTAAAGAAAAATATGAATGGTTATCCCAGCATCAGCACTGTCTAATATCAGGACTGAGCCACCCTCCAGACACAGCTCACAGGGTCACTCAGATGAAAGCAGTGGCAAGAAATGCATGCAAAGCCCACTGAAAGAAATCATCCTTCAAGAGATCTCATCGGGTTTGGGATCAGGCTGTAGACTTTTCATCTCAATTAAGAGAGAACATGCAGGAAGCAAAACCAGCCTGATGCTCTTACCACAAATGCTCACACTCCAACAGGCACTGGGACAGATCTGACAATATGTTTCCACACCAGTCCTGTACAACTAACAGAGAGCAAAGAGTGTCGATCTTTGCCAGCTTGGGCCTGATTTCAGCTGATGGCCCAGAGCTGACAGACTCTGCATCATTAACACATTTCATGGTGCAGAGAGATAGCTACATGTGTCAGTAAATTACTTTAATTTGATGAATACACCTTCTTACCCCCTGCTGGTGTTGATTCTTTCAACTGTGCAGAATGAATTGTTGTCTGTTTATGAAAGGTAATATATAAAGCAACAGAAGATTAAAAAAATCGTGTTGGCACAGACTCTCAGCTCCCTGCGTGGTGCTTTATGGCCACAAATCCTATTAGCATTAATCAAAGGAAGAAGATGGGCTTTCTCACACCTCGGGTCTGGGAGAGAGAAGCCACTCTAAACCTGAGAATTGGAACCTCACCGAGCAGGGAGGGTGAAGGAGGGTGGGTGAAGACCTCCCCTACCCACCATAACACTGATCCGCGTGATGAGGGGAAGACTGGAGAGTTTGTTCCCTACCCTGGCTTCACCAAAGCTCTGCACACCACGAAACAGCTGTCACCAAGGTGGGCAGAACAATAAAGTCCCAAGAGTGGAGCTGAAGTGCCACAGCCCATTACCCACTGAATCCTGCCCACACAGGGCTCTTAGCTGAATGATGACAGCAGCATCGACGGGCTGTGCACTGCAGGGCTGTACTACAGCTCTGCTCCATAAAGCTTTACAATGTATAAGTAAAAAATTAAATGCTACTGCAGGCAGGAGCATTTCTCTTCTGTACGTGCACCCGGCCGTGGCTGAGGTTGCAAAATGGATACACCACAAATTTCTAGGAAACTGGCCAAAATCTGATACAATGTGGGCACATGGATTTCCTAAACAGGCATCCTGAAAAATTCTTGCTTTGGGGTATTTGCAGCTGATATCACAATCACCTGGCTATCACGGAGCTACTGTTTATCCAGATTCATTGTTTTGGAAATAGTTCAATGTGCTTGCCAGCAGATGAGCCAGAAAGAAAATCCCTGCTTGCTGGCGTGTATTTTGAAGGAATCAACTCAAAAAAAACCCAAACAAAAAAGAAAGAATATTCCAGCCAAAGCTGCATAACTGGAAATTATACAGTATGTCTAATTCTAGTTGTGCAAAAAAGAAAATCACAAAATCTAAATGCCCCCCTTATGACACAGTATATCTTTTCTAAAAACTACATTTTTGTTCAAGTAATAACACTGATTTTCAGAGCTAGCCAAAGAGTATTTCCCAAATACTGATTCTGGTAAATTTGGGCGTGATTTTGCGCTGTGAAATAATCACAGAACATCCTCATTATTTGCACAACGTCTTGGAAATACGCGAAGAAAATTAGAAGCAAACAGTTTTATCTGTTGACTAAAGGTCTCGAGCGGTGGTGTTTGCTACCTGACATGCAAACCTCAAAATCAGCTGTGTGATTATTCTGCCTGCTCAAATAAGTACACTGTATCAACATACATCGATTTGTTCAGTTTACGCTCTTTCCTCTGGAGGATTTTTTTGAAAGAACAAGCGTGGTCAAACAACATTGCATCCCTACCCCTGTTGTGGTATTTATGCTTTCCTACCCCTGGGCAGCAATGCTGGGCCAGCTTTGTAAAATTAACTCCAGCATATACACATATTTTTGCTCATCAAAGCAAATCCCAGACCAGATTTCCTGCTGGTATAAGCGGGCTTAACCTAACAATTTTCCCTCATTTACATCAGCAGGTAATTGGGGCTGTGGTATGCACAAAAAATACAAATGTACGCTAAAAACTGATTTCTGGAAGCGTTCCCGTTGAGAAGAACATTTACCAAATGTTGAGATTCTACCAGAATTTCTGAAATCAGTGAGATTTAAGCAGCTGCTTCAATCAAATGATCCTTTGAAAACAAGAAATGGATTGCAAAATTTTGCTGAACAGGATACTACTACTATTACTACTACTACTATTAATAAAAATAATAATAATACAGTGGCCTTACACCAGTAAGAAACCGTAATATTCAGCAATTAATTTTCTGTTGTTGTATCTAAACAGATGTAAAACTCGAGCTGGGCAATGAGCAATCATACTGCTGAAAATTGAACAAGCATCTGCTCTTGTACCCATCCTGTTGCTAGGCTGTAATACCCATTTAATATGCATTTAACAGCTGCATTATTGCCATCAATCACTTCCTAAGTGCCACAGAACTTACTGGGAACACACAGAGCAGTTCTCAGTTCACTGCTCAGCCTACCTACAACTAAATTGACCTCTTAGAGTTACCTGCACTAAACTATTACTGATATTTTCATTCCATACTTAATTCTCTGTTTCCTATGTAATTGTAGATATTGGTCAGCTGGCATCGAGCCTTCCAGGGTGATGAGGAACAATTGAAAGAGGTTCAGAGAGCCGCGAAAAGGAACATTCATGAAGAAGATGAGGATAGGTTAATTGAATTTATTCTGCTTTTCAAAGAGGAAGTTGGAAGTGGAGATGATCATGCTAACTTTTGTGTTACAGCTGCCTAATCTCACAGCAGGGTCCTCTTCAGTCTAAAAGACAAAAGGATGAGCAGTGTCCAAGGCTTTGAGTTCAAACCAGATAAATATAGATGAGAAATAAGACTCAAATCTCAAGCTGCAAGCCAAATCAATCCCAACAAATTACTGTTTAAAGCAGCTTCTCTTTCTCTGCAAATCCTTGAATCAATATCAGAGTTTGGGGTTTTTTTGAGGTCTTAAGTTCTGTTCTCTTTTGTTGTGGAGCTGTTTTGGGGTTTTTTTTTTTTTGTTTCTCTTTAAAGATCACCTAATTCAGCCACAGTTCCGGGGCTCAAAGCAGGCTGTGAGAGTTCTGGGACCTCCACTGATAAATAAACAAAAAGTTGGTTTCGGGAAACTTAAAATTTATAAACCTACCAATCTGCTGTGTTCTGCTGATGGTGACAGACCCCCAAGCAAGATCAGAGCCACACCTGAGAATGCACAACAGCTTTGGAAAGAAAGTCCCTGTTTCAAACAAAATCTCCACAGATAAATCAGGTTTCATGTTGCAGGAAAATATGCACAAAGAGGAGAGACCACTTTGACCAAGGTGAGTCCCAGCTCTCCCAAAGACAGACCAAAGTCTGTCCCAAAACATGAATCAATTCAGTGTTAACACTGGTGTCGTATTCACTTTTATTTTATCAGAACTAATTAGACAACCTTAGGTTGTGGGTGGAGGAATCAATGCTGTGCAAGGACAACAGAACCTTCTACACGCCTCCACTTTACTGTTTGGACAATTTAAAATACAAAACAGAAAAGACCAAGCCAAACAAAACACCCCTACACCTTGTAACAGAGTTCTACAGTTTTTGAGCCTCAGTTTGGAAAACCCGTGTCCCACCTATTAACCAAAGAGATCAATTGAAAACACAAAATATTGATTCAGCAGTATCTTTTTAACTATAATCCCAAACTGTCATAAAAGTATTATCTCCACCCATCTGCAAAGAATAATTTCTGCAAAATCAGATATTTCTATGGAATATCATTTGAGATGTCCCACTGCATTGGTGTGTCAAAAGACAGTGGATCCATTTTTTTTTAGACCAATATCCCGTATGTTTTAACTCTTGAGTCAAAAGAAGAAATTAATGATTTATTTCTCTTCTAAAGCATTTATTTTCACAGTCAAGGAAATAAGATTTGTGGTGCCAAAATCCTGATAGCATGGTATAAATATATTTATATGTTCTTGTAATTATATTTAGAGTATACCTGAGGGATTCCAATTCTGCAAATAAATCTTGTCATTTTCCACACTATGCAAATAAATATTCCATAGTGGGAATAAATGGGTTGTCCCACTACAGAATGCTTTTCCTCAAAAGCAGTAAACTGCTCTATCAATATCAAGACCTTGTCAGGCAGCGATAGTCCAGTGCCACAAAACTGTGGCAAATTGTGGCTTCCTGGGAGCCATGGTCTTGGAGCAGGTGGAGAGAAGGGGAAATAAAGAGACAGCTTAGGAACTCTGCAGCTCATTCTGCCCATTTTCCTCCTCTGCACAGAGCAAATCCACCCCAGCTCCTGAGGGAACAAGAGCAGCATCACGTCTGTGGTTAAATGGGGGAGGGACACACAAGGCTGTTTTCCTCCACCTGAGTTTTGGGGCAAGCCAGTCTTGGAAGTGTTGATTTTCTGCCACACACTATTAATCTTAAATTCAGCAAGGCAACTATCAATTCAAACACATATAACTGTGAGAAGAATTAATCTCGAGTTTAATTCCCTTCACTTTCTTTGGCGGCATCATTTCAACAGCACCCAGGCCTCCTGCATTATTTAATTGCGTTTATCCTCACAGCAACCTTGCGGAGAGGCAAACACCATTATCCCCGTGTGACAAGTGGGGATCTGAAGCAAAGAGAAACTGAATGCCCTGCTCAAGGTCACAGAGAAATCTGTTGCAGCATAAGCACTAAATCCCAGATTTGCTGAGTCCTTTGACAGCACAATCCACCAGAACTACCTGCTACTGGTACTGGCAGTTCTTCTTGAAAGGACAAATAGTATTTGCTTCTTAATTGTCACAAACTTTGCCTTTGTACTTAAAAGAAATTAGGCAAATCACACAAATCAAAAATACACCGGGAAAAAGAATCTGCCCTGAAATATTCCACGCAAGACTATGAATACAAACAAAACCGAAAAAATCTTTTCTATTTCATAGAGGCAGTGTTTTCTTCTTTCAAAATACAAACTTCTCAATGGCAGCAGTGCAGCACAAAGAGATAAAACACAGCATACCTCACATACTGGGGGGAAAAAAAAGGATTTCCTCTCTTTCCTCTTTTTTCTTTACACATATTTCATCTTCCCTCTCCTTGTTTCTCCTCTTCCTTTCATGAAGGAAGATAAGTCCTGGCACTGAAGTTACAGACACCTGTTTCCCAGTTAATTGCTAGTAAAGGCATTTTTACCATTTCCCTAAGGATGGTGCAGCTTGGACTGAAAATATTTCAAATATTTCACGTTCAAATAGGTAAGCCCAGCTCTACAGCTGCTGGGACATGTTTTTCTCAGAGCTAACCTGTCTTCAGAAGGATCTCTCGTCACAAAGCAGCACAGGCTCAACAGAGGATTCTGGGGAACCACACATTCTAAGGAAAAATAATGTGAATAGCAAAGAAGGTAATTGAAAAGGTAACCAGGTATGTGTGGCGGGGAAGGCAAACATACAGAGGTGAGCTGAGTTAATTTACTGAAAGGTCAGAACAGAATCAGTCTTTTGCTCTCCTTGCGCAAGCAGAAGGGGAGCAGATACCAGGAGAAACGTGCATTGCTATGTAAATAATTTGCTTTATAACTACCATAAAGAATAGGCAGCTTGTACAAAAACGGCAAAGGGAGCATGGAGAGCAAAGGGGAGGTGTGAATTAGTGGATAACTGAGGAGATAGTGACTAAACACCAGTTTGCCACTGTCCGTTTAGCTATTCTAAGGACATTGTTCCCCTCCCATCCTTCGATCTCCCTCCCCGTAAAATTCAGCACAGTAATTATCGGTGGAATCACAACCAAATAATGATGGCATGGCTGTGCAGCACATGGATTTCTGCCAGCAAAAAAGCTAAGCATTATTACTTCTGAAGGAATATCTCCAGGCATCTCACATTTCACTCTAATGACACAGAAAAAAGAAAAACCTGTTGAAAAATTGGTAAATCAGTGACTCTCCCTTCAATGCTGCATGATTAGTGTAATTGTACAAACCTCCCCTACCAGCTCTTTGGATCTCAGATCCCCCGCACAAGCAGGGCCCAAAAATGCTGCAATTTCACACGGACTAGGATGGGTGAATTTCTTGACATTTACTATGCACTACAGCCCTTCTAAAACCAGTTGAAACAGAGGCAATGCCAGCAGTGAGCACGACTTTTTGATTTTCAAACTTCCAAAAGTTTTCCAGTGGAGGTATGAAAGCAGAGTAGGAGAGTTATCGTTTCTCTTAAAAAAAAAATTACTTGATTTGCTATACTCTTTTCGTGAATGGCTTTGAAATAGCTCACAGAATTGAGGAATCCATAAATGACAGATTTTAAAATTAAGAAACCCTAAAACACACCCCTCTACTATCTAGATTTTCTTTCTTACACAAGCAAAGCAAATAATCTTTCCCAAGGTCGTGGCTACAAATTAAACTTGCAATTTTGAAGAATGATTAAATTCCCCAGGGGAAGAACAGAAATCTCTCCAGCGTACGGGACATCCCCCTTAGCTCATTTCACACCACATATTTCCATTATCCGGCACTGTGGAATGTGCTCCCTCTCTCCACATGCTCCCAGAACTGTAGATTCATGCCATTTTGGCAGGAAAGCAAATCAGACCCAGATTTGGCAAATCTCTCCCCTGATGTGACACCTTGGTGTCAATTCTTCTGCACTGCCTTTGCCAGCAGCTCCCAGCAGGAGACCACCCTGCTGCTGTACAACACCACGGGATGCGATTTTTACCTTAAAGCGTGCAGCAGCCAGGTCATGCCAAGGTGAGAATACCTCAGTTGTTATTGCGTTCATCTTGGTGCTGACCTTTAAGCCTCTCTTGGTGCAGAACACACACTTCTTCTGCTCACTGAGCTTTCCTTTCCAATCAAGAGGCGAAACTTTATTGCAGAGGTTGTCTCTGTACTTCATTTTTTTGCAAAAAGAAAACATAACATTTGCTTTTTATATTGGAGCAACGTATCGGGAAAGGGCTGTCATGCTCTTTAAATGTGAAATTCCTTTTGCCCCAAATTGCTGTTGCTGCTCTCCAACACCCCCTCATTTTCTTATGGGTTTTTTTTCCAGATTCTACTGGAAGGATAACTGAACTGTGCTTGCAAAAATGAAAAAAAAACCCCACGAAACTCGTGTTTTGTTGTTCTTTGTTGGCTGGAGGCAGATGGTTAGATGTCATAGAATACTTTATCCCTTCAAAGACTAGACAGTCTTTTATCCATTTCTGTGTAATGCAGCTTTCTGGCTGTATGGCACAGGATGCAGGATTAGGACCACAAGAAAATCTAGAAGCATACTGGCATTCTCAGAAAGAAATGCTGCTTTTTAAGTCCGGTACTAAAGAAACGAAAAAGCTTCTCCAAACCCCTTCTGTACCACATGGTGTTTAGAAACTTCTGAAGGGAGAGACTGGCACATCACTCCTTCAGGAGCACTGATATTTCCTCATGGAAGTACCAGGCAAGCAGCCTCCAGGACACTGACTTTATTCCTTGCAATGTTATCCCTTCAACGCTGCTTCTTCCTCCACTAATTTCAGGCAAAAGCTGGGTCAGTTTAATCACAAATTCCATCAGTAACTGATGCCACAGCTTCTCTTCACAGTGTGGATGCCCTAAAACAACCCACAGCTGAGGGAAAGGAAGGGAACTTCTTCCAGGTTATTTTCCATTATTTCACCTCCAGTTTTTATGTTGAGGCAGAGATTCTTGTTCCTCCAAGGTCTTCACCACTAGCATTAGTTTGATGCAAATGTCCATCATGTTCTCTCTATATAACCTTTCTCAATTCGCCAGTTGCTACTGGGACATGTAAAAAACCACCCAAAACAGCAGAAAAGGCAGCAGAAAAGCAAGTGACAAAACACAAGAATCTGGCCGGCACCTTATTAATGCCTCCTTCAAGTAACCAAACACATGTCTCGATAAATCTCATCTGTTCTGGAGCCCAGTATTTTTCAGCCTTATTATTTCCAATATTTTGCCTGTCAGTCCTGAATGGTGGCTCAGAAATAAAAGCTTGTCCTTGAGAAGCAAGGAAAAGTTACTATATTTTCAGTCTGAATCACCTCCTAATATAAGCACTGAAACGCTGGGAATAATGCAAACTCTCCAGTAAAATACAGTGATATAGTATACCTAGAAATACCTCAGCTTAATAGGTGTTGTGCCATTAACAGTGGATTTTATGGAAGCAAGTAGATGTAAATCTGTCAGGCAGACAAAGATTTACAGCAATATTCCCTGCAGCGGACGGTTTTCATCACATTTAGGACTGTCAGGCAACTCGTGTGTTTCCCTCAGACCCTTTAGGCATGAAGGTCCCTTCATTTTATTTAGGAGCTGGGATGTTCACCTTCAGGCATTCTGCACTGCCAGAGGAAGCTCTCCAATGTCCTGTCCCTTTTTATGGATGGACCCCACAGCTCAGGTGACTTTGCACATTCCCCTATCCAAACAAGAACCTTGTCCTATGTGCTGGACATTAAACAGGCAAGACCCAACCCTGTGGCACATGGATCTACAAGGTTAAAGCACTGTCTGCACTACAGTGCTTGCATATTCCCAAAAGCAGAGTGAAAAATGTTTTGGGGTCTCCCAGGTGTCTCCCAGGGGAACAGCAGTGGGGTGAGGGGGCTGAAAACCTTTTTGGCAACTCCAGAAAGCAGCCTGGAAAGTACCTGTCTGGACTATATTGCAATTGCTGTATTTTTAAGGGTAAATTACATTTGTGTGGTGTTAGGCTGTACATTTTGTGTCACTCTGTTAGATCAGAAATCCCATTCAACATCAGCTGTCTTCAAATAATTAAATTTGGTATTAAACATGACACCCTCCCTGCGGTGAACAGCTAGAAAAACCAAACCTTTAAAAGGAAAGAAAAACTCATAGAATGAAGTAGTTGGATTTCTGAAAGCAATGGTCATCTTCACACTTTAATAGTTATTCTGTTCCTTTCTTCAGGAGCTGGCCCGTGCCAGTCATGCAGCCAGTCTTCATCACAGTCAGAAACAGAAGTATCTAAGACTCTACCACTTGAACTTGGTTTTATGGCAGGAGGAAATTGATGTCAAAGACTTAAAAAACCCTGTTGGGGTGTGTGATTCCTTCTGCTGAGGTGAGCCTTTCACCCAAGCGTTCACACAAACACATCAGAGCTCTGGAGGATTTCTCAAGCGTGGTGAGAGACACCTTTCTTGGAGTGAAAGAGATGTTTCACATGAATCAAAATGCAATAACAAAGCAAAGCTTTAATTATACCTCGCTATTTCTGCTCTCTTAGCTGCCATCAGTGGTATAAAGAGCAAAATTATATGATGCATCACAGGCAACCCAACTTTTCAGTACTCGTATTCAAAAAGGTGAAGACCTCTGGCAATCAGTGCTAAACACAGAGTCTGACTGTGCTGATAACTGAGGGAAAGCATGTCTGTACCACAACACTCCAAATGCAGCAAATCTCAAGCCTAGAAACTCCTCAAGAGCTGAGCAATTACTGGCTTAAATCTACTTCTGATCAAGAACTTCAAAAGCACCTGGTGTCCAAAAGGCAGCCTGTTATGTGCTTCCTGCAGAGAACCCCTTATCTTCTTCAGCCCTAATTAATCCTTCAAGATGTTTCACTTCCAGCTAGAAAAAAAAAATATAGAACAGCAGAAATATACCTTCATCTTACAGGTTTATTGACAAAACAGCCTCTTCCCCAACCAGCCAGCATCACACTATTGCTACAAACTCAGTTTTGGCACGAAAGCCCATAAATAACTCACTAGCAACACATCCTAAACACTGCTTACCAGTTACCAGTGAGACATAGAGTACGTTCAATCGCATCCTGTGGTACCGGAAGTAATAACTGCAATTTCCACGTGAAAACTATCTGCAAGATAAATTCAAATAAACGGAGGAAGCAACATTTAAACTAAATTAAAACGCTCTGCAGTTTTACTTTTCGCCACAAACGCTCTAATGTGCCTTCCGTTTAAAGGCTTTTCCTCTATTAAAGTTTCACCATTTCAAATCCTGCTTTGACCACAGCCTCCCAGGCATCTCCTGTCACCTTCGCAGGGTGTCCCAAAGTTATTAAGCCAGGACTTATGGATTGCAAGAGCAGAAGAGGTCATTACAATCTTTAATCTTACTCTCCGCACAAGATGGCTAAATGTAAAGACAACAAATGACAGCAGCTCTGCCTCATCTTTAGAGCTGGTTAGCTCCAGTAGTTAATTACATTACAATTAAAAGTCAGTTCTTTATTTTGATTTTTATAACTGTCTTAATTGCATTGCTTGAATCATATAATGCCTTTGTCATCCAACAGACCTCCAGAGACAGGCAGCTTCTTTTTAAATCCTCAGCAGCCTTGCTTCCTCTTCTTCTCCTGAAAAGAGTTTTATGGCACTGTTTACAATGAAAATTCTTTGAAGTATCTTCATATTTGAAGGTGCAGTTTCTCAGGAAGCTTTAGTTCCCTTTCCACTGTTTTGATTATTTTGTTTCATCTATAGTGAATAACAATTATTCAATTAATACTTTGTCAAATACATTCACAATTACACACACACAGAGAAATTAGATTGATTCCCTAACCATGACTCTTTCCTACCTATATTCAAAAAATGTGTTCGGACAAATGGTTTGCAATTCCTTGTTGCAACCTGGAAGGAATTATTCAACCAAAATCTCCCTTTTTTTTTCTTGCTTCAGGCTCACAATGCCAAATGCAGCGTCAGATGTCCTAGAAAGTAACTATACAGAATTTATTTAAGATTTCCTAGAGTAGTGAAAACAATTACAAAAGGAAGAATTTTTTGACACATGCCTGTATGAAACACACAGTTGAGGTCACTTACCCAAATTAATAAAAAAAAATACATGACTACTCAAAAGCAGTCACTCAAACATGGATATTCCATAAATACTGTTACATGATATGTCGGTTCTTCAGCATTTTTCCTGGGATGGTGCTTTAAGCCTCCTGATGGAATATTTTTGCGATTTGGGCCATTTTATTGCTAGGAGATGGACACAAAAATATGAAAATTCTCCAGTAACTTTGTGCTTTCTTCAACAGCACCACTGAAACCACCAGATCCACCCATAATTTAGACAAAGTCACAGTGGGATGAACTGTAAGTCAGCATTTTCTGAACTATATGTACATATTTCCCACATTTTTGAATATTAGTATATAAATTTATTTGAAATGTGTGCACTACATGTTCTGCTCGTGATTCAGCTTCACGTATCTGCATTATTTTATCTGACCCTGCCTGGCTTCCCACACAATCTGTAGGAGTGGAAGCCCCTCAACTCTGTATATTTATTTGCAGAATCTGTTCCTGTATGTATTGTAGCCAAGTAACAATTTCCTCCACTTCACTGTGCTTGAACTACTTTCTTCATTGATCTGAAAACCTCCTCAAGATTTAGGGGAAGGAAAGCAAGGGCAAGGAAACCATACGAAAAAAAACAAAATGGGAAAACAATCCTTTCTACAGCCCTGCTCATAGGAATAAATGTTGTCGCTCTCTGAACTTGGCCAAAAAAACTTTCTTAAGGAATTTTCTTCTGTGATCCCACCCCCTGGAGCATAAATTACAGAATAAATACAGGGTAGCTGCTGGGATTCAACACCATTTGTTGTGCTGGCTGGGTGTCTCCATCCCTGGAAAGCTCCAGTAGCTCATGGCTGTGCCCAGGGCCCCTCAGGAACAGCAATTTCACAGTTTGGTTCCCAGCGCTGCCTTGCGGGGCTGCTGTCCTAATGAGTTTCTGCAGCTTCACACGCCCTGGGAAAGGCTCTCTCTGCTGTAGTTTCCCAACAGGTAATGCAGAAAACATTAGTGCAAAACGCAGTTAAAGCAAAGCACATGAACGCTGGGAGGGCAGGAGGAAATACTCTGAATGCTTTGGCAGAGGTGGATTTGTCTTTTCTTTTCCTTGCTGCACTGTCATTGTCTTTTTCTCCTCTGCATTTTTATTTCAGAGCACTGCCATGGTTGCTCTTACACAGCTAAAGTGCAGGGATCACTTGGGAAGCTGGGGAACTTTGTATTTTTGTGTGGGTCACGAGTGCTAATTGCAAACCGTGACTTTATGCGCTGGGAAGAGCAAGGAAATTGAAAGAACTGGGAATAATTCAACCAGGAAACTTCAACTGAGGGAAAAACATAAACAATTTCACGCACACAAGCTTTACAATAACTATGAATTCTTTCATATTTCTTTTCAAAGCACTACAAACAATTTTCACAAGTGCTTTTTGGTCAGAGAAAGAAACTTAATACCTGGTGTAACCTCTGTAGTAAGTGCTCGTCTTTTACCTTTCACATAACTGCTTGGACATTCAAGAGACATCTTAATAAAGTAGGGATTTATGAAGTCACCTTCCAGCCGCTAAAATCTCAAGAGCATTCATCCAGGACAATGACACTTTTATGTAGCCAGCAGTGAGATTGTGGCTGTATGCTTGGCTTCAAATCTTTTCCTTTAAAATAAAATAATTTTTTTTAAAAACCCCAAACCTATGGATGAGCATAAGGAAGATGGTGGGCGGCCATTTCATTCCTACTTTCAGATTTGCTGTTTCAAAAGCACTTTCATTATGTAACAAAAAAAAACCAAAACCAACAACAAATCCAATAAAATAAAAAAGACCAGTTTAAATAGTGCCCCATTGTCTTTTAGAGAGTAATATGATACAAAACAGCTTAGTATTGTACAGGCTGGCTGAGTGAACCATATCTCATCACCCAGCTTGCAAATAAAGATATTTACAGTATTGGCATCAGTATTGATGTTTTAGAGAGACAACTCATACTCAGCAACTATTTTAACCTCAGGTGACTGATCTCCACCCTTTGGATGACACAGCCACACCTCATCCACTCCACTGTCTGCTCTCCCAGCCCATGTCTCACCAAATTAGCTACAACTGGAGACCCTCTCATTTCACTGCAAGAGGCACTTGGGGCAATGATTTACTGGGGAAAACCTGCACAGGCTGTTCCTAATTACCTTCTCATTCTCCATGTGCCTGGAAATGGCTTCCAAGGTTGCTCCATAGCCTTCCCAGTGCCTGGAAAGAGTATGAACAGTCTGTAGCTCCCCAGATCTTCCTTCTTTCCCTTCCTGATAACAGGTGTGAAGCTTTCCTGGAGAAAAATCCACAGCCTTCCCAAGATAATCTGCAGCACCTTCACAGTGGCATCGGGCAGCCCCCTCAGCAACCCTGGATACATCTCAGGGACTTGTGTATGTCCCATATTCTCCCCACAGGGATCACTTTGGGACAGCAGACAGCACCTCCAGAGGGAGAGGGCTCATCTTCTACCCTGGCCCTTCTGGAAAACAACTCAGCTGTTTGGGAGGTGAAGTGTGGCTGTCTTTACATTGCTCTTCAATTTGATAAAGCAGGACAGGTCAAGGGAGGCAATTCGGAATGATTAAAGTTCTTCACTTAGCCAGAAAAGCAATCACATTTGTTTCTCCCTGAATTTGTCACAAAGAAGATCCAGAGGGCCTGAAGCCAGCGCAGCCACTTGAAAAGCACTGGTGTGCCAAAATAAAGGCATGAAGAGCTCCCTGAGGGATATATCAGGGTCTTGTTCAAAACCTGGATTTCTGCTGCTCTCCTTTTTCAAAGGTTCATCTCTTCCCCACTCCAAAAAAACCAACAGATTTGAGACTGAAGACAGAAGGAACAGCACTGGGGCAGGTGGAAAAATGGGGAGGAAAATAATTAAAATAAGAGCTGTCCTCCCACTACACACAGGTAACTCTCTGACAGCTTCTCCAGCTATAATGTCATATAAAAAGTGTTCTGAATTAACTTCAGACCTTTTTAAATTCTGATTTCAAATTAAACCTCTTCTAAATGCCCACCCACTTTAAGAAGGACAATTTAATTAATTCCCTAAAGATATATTTGAAGAGACATGAGAGCCACCCCCTCAAGGAGAGGTAATAAGTGTTCTGCCCAGATGGGAGACTAGGAGAAAATACCCACAAAGGATGTTAAAGCCTATTTTGTGGCTACTTTGTGTCATCTGAGGTAGACAAAGCATCCAAGAATGAAACTGTCCCATCAGCTTTAAAATCTTCTTAAAGATCGCCTTTAACATCACTTCTGACTCCTTCAGTGACTCTGAAATTCACAGTTCTATTCATGGTAATATTTTTAACAATTTTGCCAGCTTCATGGGGAAGATTCCTTGCTTTAGCTCAAGACTCAGAACTAAACAGAAGTTTTGGTAAAGATGATATTAGAAGAGGCCAAGTGTAGAAATGTCCAGGCATCCGAACACCTTCAGTACATCCCTTGCTTTTGAAGGAGGTGTGGTGTGCCAAAACAGTCTGGAGATCAATCTCAAAGAAACCTTACACACCTAATTCTGAGCATCACATCACTCACACTTTGCAGTTCACTATTCTTCCATCTTTCACATCTGATCTGGATTTTGCTACTCCAGAACCATCAAAGCACCTCATTAAATATTCAAAGGATCACTAAGCCATCAGTCTACAGAAGGAGCCAAAACCACATTTACTTTCTTTTCTTTAATCTCCCAGACCTTAATTGCTATATTGACAAAAAAGAAACAGTTGTTTACCTTCTAAAGTCTCAGGAGTGCCTGCCAAATTAATCCTTTTAAGCAGTGTTTCTTCAGCTCCAGAAACAAGTAAGCAGCATGCAAAGCAGCGAGATACTCCCCTAAGAGGCAGTAAACACACACACTGCTTCAAAATTAACCTTGGCTGTTATAACTTGTCACAGATTTCTTTTTTCCTGTTTCATACAGCCCAGAGGTTCCAAAGGGTGGGTTGCATCTCAGAGCAATCAGGGGACTTTGAAACTTATGCAGAAGAGGTTTTATTATAACCTAGGTGTGTGCAGGGCCCACAACACACAGTCAAGCTGGTGGAGCAGAGTTATCTAAGGAATGAGCTCACAGAATCCTAAGAGAGAAAAATTATTTTGTGCTAGACTCCTGACAAATATGAAAACAGGCTGCACATCACAAAGCCTGTGAAACAGTGAATAGAACTAATGAAATCTGTGATGCCGTGTCCTAAAATTAGCCAGTACTGTACATTCCAGAGCATCGATAGTTTTCCTCCCCCAGACTGAGTTATCACCCACTCTGCACCTAAATTCACAGGAGCTGGAAGCTTCTACATAAACTGCCTCTTGTCTTACAACTGAAACATTAAACAAAGCATTGCTTCCTGTTAGATGATGCTTAAAATTCAGTTTTCAAAGAAAATGAAATTTATTGCGAAAATGAGGACAAGTGCTTCATGTTTCAGTATCAAACTGGAAGTGTGCTGATGGGCTTTAGTTACAATCCCCGATAAACTGAAATACCCTGAATGATTTGCAGCTGTGATCCACACATTGCCCTCTGCCTGCCCTCAGGTGAAGCAGGGTGCTCCTGAGGGAGACTTTCCCATTTTGTCTGCAGCAGGAAATACTCCTAAATACTGAACTGAAGCAGCTGGTTAATGGCAGGAGATTTAAATCAAGGAGCTGCATGTTTAGATGCAATCCAGCACACAGGACGTATGATTGCCACTTTTTTTGGTATCTGAAGGGTTCCCCTTGTTTTTAAGGATCTCAGAGCCTTTATATGGCCCCCTACTGCCACCTCTAAATTTCATTGACTCACAGCTGTTCTTCCCAGCATTGTTTTAATCTAAGAATTTGAAGCGTTTGTTTGCAATAAGGAGGCTGTAATCAAGCCAAAAAAAAAAAAAATAAAAAGCCAAAATAAAACCTAATTTGAGAGGAAATATGTGAGAAATGAGGTTCTTGGTGCTACCTAGGTTCTGAGCAAGATCAACGGGAATAAAAGGGTGCCACTGATATACAAATATATATTTCCTATATATCTCTTCAGGCAAGTATAACACAGATGGTTGCTCTAACCTTACTGTTTAGATAGAGTGGCAAATGACAGGAATATTTTCATTTTGCCAATTCATTATGTCACATCTCAAGATTATTAAAAGAAAAGTAAGCAGGTTTGGAAAAACAATTTACAAGAGCATTTCACTTCAGAGCTGCATTCCAGCCATTAATTGATTGTTCCATTATGAAAAAGTGTGTCTTTTTTACCCCACTGCCCAAGACTGATCTTTGCTTGAGGGATAATCTCTCTGCTGGCAAACAGTAGCACTGGTCCCATTTGTTTTACTTTGGATGGACCAGTGTTTACAAGGAGAACGTCTAACTCCATTAATACGAAAATATCAGCAGTAGCCAAAAGCCCATGTTCTTGAAATGTCTGTAGCAGCAAATAGGTTGAATATTGGGCAGTAATGGAGAGAAAAAAAATGTAAAACTCTTGAGTGAGGACAGGCACCAGAGGGATGGCACAATTTCCCTCCCGTGTTCTGTCTGTATGGCCTTCTGCAGCCCCAGAGTGCACACAGCTATTTGCATTCTAACCCAGCACGCAATAGGCTAAAAATAGTGCTGAAAATCCACTCTGTGGATACCGAGCAGTGCTCTAGGAACTTTAAATTTAAGCCCATTTTTTTCTCTAGCAATTACAGGCAGTGTCGCAGAAAAGGAACCCAGGGCTTATCACTCTTTGCAGAGGAGATGCTTCCGCTTGCAGGGGAAACCATGTGCCTATAATACATATTAATGCACCAGCATGCCTGTGCTTGCTCGCTTCAGGTTCTTGGGAGCCTTCCTGCCTTGATGTCTATCCCTTTGCCACAGCTGGAAGTAAAAGAATATACAGAAAATGGAGCTGCATTTGCCTTTCAGACGCCACCAGTGCAGACTGTCCCAGGCACTACAAACTTTTAAATTTGATCCCTGGTACCACAGCCCCTGCTCTGCAGGGCCCACTGTGCTAACAACACACTGAGAGGCCTGGTTTAGATATGCACTGAAAAATTGCAGACCTGAATGCAAGGTTTAAATCACCAGAAGATGAGATCAGATTGGCAAAAGGCTGCTAACACTGAAAAATCTACCAGAAAGCAAGATGACCACTAATGACATCAACCAGAACAGACGACTGCTCTGACAGTGAGCCTTTCAGATAGCTGCTGCTCATTAAAAACATTTTAATGTGCAGGGTGAATGGTAGCTAGAGCACGCTGTGGCATAGCAATTATTGCTGGGTTACCCGTCAAAACCCAGAAATATTCCCTCATTCATGTTTCCTTTTCAGTGTATCCCACCGGCCTCTGAAAGTAAGGCTGATCTCCCCATCAGGTTTTGAAACAAGAGCACTTTTTAAGGAGATCAAGATCCATGTCACAGCAGGCCACTGGCATCTCCCATCACACAAAGAGAGGAGCAAAACCCTGAAGATACCATCAACACATCTCTTCAGTGACAGAACTGATGTTAAAAGTGTGGATCCTGGAGAGGGTTGGTTTCTTTCACCAGCAGCTTTTGTTTCTAATTACTGAGAGGGAAGAAAAATACACGTTAGAAAAAAACAGTTTTTAAGGAAAGGTTCCCATTCAGCTTTTCAAAAAGAAGTTGTCCGCTTGGAGGCTTGGGGTACCCAAGTTTTAATTTCCACCAAAAACCTGCTGAGACCCTAGATCCCACACACCCCCAGCTATTACTGTTTCCTACAGAAAAAGAAAAGCAGAAAACCCTCAGTTCAGGAGTATCTTGGGTTGTGCCATAAAGAACACTAAAACTGAAGTCTACGATACATGGGAGATGCAAACAACACCTGAAATATCTTCCCTTTGTTTTCTGTGTGCTCCAAAGTTACAACTCCAGGATTTTTGTGACAGGCAGACAGTTCGTTTCCTTTAATCTCCACCTGGATTTGTACCTTACTATTTTCTCCAAAGTCTTGCCCTACTTTTAGTGATAGCAGGGCAAGAACACATAAATGGAATAAACAAGCTGTCTCTCCTTGAATCTCTTGAAAAGGAGTCATGTCCCAGCTGGGATGAAGGCACACAAGACTCAAAGAGGAAGGTAAGGAGGGAGTCAAGCTCAACAGACACAAAACCTGAAGTCCGTCTTTGTGAGGCTGTATCTGTGTGCTATAAAGCTGCTTCCAGAATCAGAAATCCTGACCGTGAAGGAAAATTAGAGATTTCCCCACAAAAGAAACATTAATATGAGAGAGGCCGTGGCTATGCAAATTAAGAGTTTTATAACTGATTTCCTCAAATGCGCAAAGTCCTAAAATGTTCTGTCAGAACGTGCAGACTTGAGGCTCTGCAACTGTTTGTACTAAAATCATCATTCTAAGAGACCACACAGAACACTTTTCAGAGTAGCATGTCTTATTTCATTCACTAAAACAATTAAAATCTTCGTTAAGCTACAGGCACACAGCCACTCCTGCAAATCTGAGACTGATTATCTCATCTGTCAGAACCTGCTGACCTTTAGAAAGGCAAATGTGCACCATGCAATGATGTTGCTTTGAATCTGTCTCGCTAGAAACTGTTGCCATACAACAATTTAATGTAAAATATATCATAGTTTATTGCGGCCTTTTATTCTTCTGTCCACACAGTTCACAAATCACTTTTAAAGTGATCAGAAACACCCTCTGCCTATGCTTTGATCAAAAAAGGTGCTAAGAAATGCCCTTTTTTTTAAAGCAGGATAAGCATTCCCAACAACAGCTTCTCTGAAAACCAGAATAAAAAAAGTGCAAACTATAAACACTCCAACAGCATGTATAACATTAATGCTTCCCTGTGTCTTTTTAAAGATTTATTGTCTTTGAAGATGCTGCCTCTCAACAGTTCACCACAGCAAGGCTGCAGAATGCTGACAACCCAGCCAAGGCTCACAGGAGAAATAAATGAGAGTTCCTGAAACGGAGTTGACGTGAATCCAGTTTCCCTTGACTTTACAGCCCCTCCCTCCAAGTCCTTATTTCTCCACCAGGAAGCAGTGAGAGGCTGGAACACATTGTGGGAATTGTTACTGAAAAAGCAAAGCGCTGCTGCAGTATGCCCCTTTTTAAAAGGATAATCTTAATTGTGATAGATTTTTATATTTCAAGCTGTTAAAATTCCTGGAATTCAGACAGCTTATAACAATGCTATAAAAATCACTTTCTGCTGAAAACACATTGTGAAGTGGGTCCCATTGGCACCGGACCAGTTGTCAGCAGGGCACTGCTTTTTCTATTTAGGAAGTGGTATTTGCATTCCTTGCTCCAAATCATGCCAAAATCCAAACCACACCTCTGTGGGGGGCTATGGTGCATTTCTGGTGCTTCAAAATCCAGCTGACTTTGGCCTAAAATATTCAAGGTATCGAGGTAAGAAGTGGAAAATGAAGCAAAGAAAGACAGACATATCAAGCCAGCCTACATCCCACACATGGGACTTCCAGGTAAGATTTTTGCTCCTCCGAATTTTTTTTGCTCCATGTGTTCCAGAAAAAATCAGAATGGAAGAACTCCCTCTTAATGGAATAAATATATTGGCTACTTTGTAATTCTCTCCCCTGCTTCATTGCTGCACAAAGAACACCAGAATAGGGCTTCTTGCTAGCAGTGAGGAAAGCAAACAAACTAAAAACCAGCAAAGAATTCCCCATAAAGTGGAATAATTAAGGAGAACTCTAATGAGGAAGGAAAAAAAAAATATTCCATGAATACAACTTTACTTACAACTGCCTACACATGTTTTTGAAAAGACTATTTCCAGTTTATCTTACCTTCATGTAAAAATAAGATGTTTTACACTTCCTACAAGCAAAAAATTAACATAGAATAGCTGTTATACCTCGGAAGCCGTCAGTTCATGGAGCCACATCCTTAAACACATTTCAGCATTACTGTCACCATCCAAAGCAGCACAGCATCGCAAAATTTCTCTGACTGTAATTAAACAGCTCATTTCCTTTTATTTAATCCTGGAAAGCAATAAGATGTTATTAGCAGGTGGAAGTTTTAATGCCAGTTTATTAGTAGCACTGACTCGGTGCCTGCTGCTAGTTACTGTGAAGGCCAAAAGGTTAACAAGACTTGGCTGGGATGCAGCAGCTTGCCAGGTGTTTTTCTCGTGGCTGATGGAGCAAAGCCAATTGAAATTATCAGTTTTTAAAAGTAGCCACTAGCAACTCTTCCTTGCAACCTGGAAACTTGATTTTCCTTAAATACAAAATAAAAAGAAAAAATTAATTTTTTATTCCTCTCTCTTGCTGCAACAACTGCCACATAATTTGTGATAATTAGATCCAGTAGCAGCCAGCTTTCTCTTTGATTTCAGCAGCTTCCTCATGGAAAAGGAGTACAAGGGTAGTGTAGCACTTTAAAGTCATAAGGATCTGTTCAACAAGATAAAGTTTCACAGCCTTCTGAATTCTGTAAACAATATTTAAGGCACAGAACAGGTGTTAAAATTTTTCTGGAGCAGTTTTAATTACCTAATTCGTATCTGTAGAGGTGTAATAACATAACAAAAATATGATTAAATATGAGGCAACCAGCGTGCACGGATAATAAAAGAAATGCACACTGTGGTTTTGGACCGAATACACAGGTATTTAGTCCAAAATAAAGCAGATGGCAAACTAAACACATAAGCATCCACTTTATCTTGCTGTTCCTGTGGTTCTCTGATAGCTTTTATTTATTTTGGGTATTCCAGCACATATCTAAAATTAGGCAGATGAAAGACAGAGGTGAGAGATTCACATTCCCCAAACTCATTGTCAGAGGGGAAAAAAACAAAACAAATTGTCTTATGCACAGCAGTGTCCTGAAAACCACATCCATCAAACCCAAGTAAATGATACTAATTGAGTATACAGGTTATTCCCTTGCACTTCCTCCTATTTAGGATTACACCTTAACCAGAGAGTTCACCAAAGACTCCAATCTTTTAGGGTTGTCCTTTTGAACATGTATTTGTCTCTATAAGTATTTCAAAAGGTCCCAAAGGCCAGAGTGGAGTTCTCACCACACTGACGCCAAAAGCAGCTTTGGCAAAGCCAGGATTTTACAACCGGGTTGCTAATTCCAAATAGAAAGGATAACCACTGCGGGCAGGGAGAGCAGGGGGATTTCTGTGCAACAGAGACATTTGAAAACTATTTTCCAGATGAATTCTGTTTCCCGAGGAGCTTGTATCTTTGGGGGCTTGTCTTGCCAGAGTCGCAAAGCATTTCAGGCAATTTATTTGAAAATCGTTTTATTAAACTGTTCAGCCTCATTCCCTGCCTGTCCATTGTGCTGCATCTTCTATTCAGAGCCCTATCGTTCTCACAGGGCTGCTAATGACAACAAAAATCTCTGTTTCTTGTAGAAACTTCAGAGAGATAAAGCTGAACTATCCTACGAGCACAAGAGGTATGTTGGGACAAACTTTGGTGTGTATAATTGTGATGTGAAGACAACAACTCCTCTGGGCAATTTTTTTCCCAGTGTTTGTCCCTCTTCACGGTGGAAAAACAAATTAAATCCTTAATATGAAGTTTAAATTTTCCACATTCCGACCTCTGTCCATTGTCTCTCGTCCTGTCACTGGCAGTTTCCGTCCGCTTTATCACTTTGAGCAGTCCGTATCTCTCCGGCTGAGCTGCACCACACCACCACCAGAGACTGTGCCAAAGGCCCTGCTAATGCCAAGGCAAACAACACAAGCACTCATCTCATCCTAGAAGGCACTCAGGGAATGCCTTTTTTGCACTGGATAAATCTGCACTGGCTGTTTCCAGTGACCTTCTTCACATGCGTGGAAAGGGAGGACTTGCTCCATAACCTACCCAGGGCCTGAAGTGAAACTGAGAAGAAGTAATTGCCTCCTAAATCCCTGAAATCAGTAAAGATTTTTGCAAGGTTTCCCTCTGTTTTGCAGATGTAAACAAGGCTCACTTCATTGCCATGATAATTACCATCCTATATCCATCTTCTGGAGGAACCTCTAATATTCCTCAGTAAGCAACTTTTTGCTGTTAAATTGTTTGAAATCCAGCAGTAGCATTATACAATGCATTTTTATTAGCACATTAGCCAAGAAATGACTCAAGAACATAACAGCTTTTCTGAAGTGGATTTAAATTATCATCAATCATTCCATAAACTCTAGAAGAATTTCCCCTTCCTGCACATTCTGTCAAACAGCACTGCATGTTTTCCTGACTAAGGCTTATGGTGGCCAAAAGCCATCTCTGAGAAGACTACACTGTAAAACTCGGACATGGGGGATACAGTAGGTGCTTTAAAAGGCAAAATTGTTCTTGGAGTTTATCCCCCTCCCCCATTATTTCATTTTTCTTCAACACTGCCCTCTTCACAAGAATGGCATATCATCATTTTTCAAAATATATTTTGACATATCGCTCAAGTAATCACAGCCACCAGTTTTAGCAATTTACTGGCATATATATTTATTTCTCTCAGTGTTCCTTTGCCCAGTTTTTTCCATGGTGTTTTGCTTTTCCCCTTAACGCAATCCAGCCCTAAGACAGCCTTCTATTCATATACAAATTTTGTTTGAGCTGCTCAGGAGTCCAGCTGGCTGTGCAGCAATCCTACAGTCACTTGGCAGAGACACAGCACTTTTCTCTAGCTAACCCAGAAAGATTTCTGACCCTGCAAAATGATCAAGATCCAAAGCAGAGTGAAATGTGGATGGCAGCATCCTCACTGAAGGCAGATGTTAAACTGGCCAAGGCTGTACCCATTCTGCTCCTGGGCAGAGGGCACTGCAGTCCAAATTTAAATTAATTCTATCTGATCCTGATGGACTTTTGAGTCAGGACAAATGCAGTAATCCTCTACTCACTCCAATTATTGTGTCATTTCAGAGCAAGGTACAGCCTTGTTTCAGCCTCTTCACGTGAAAATAAAATTAAACCATTTATCATTTGGAATTATCCATGGTATTATCACAACTTGTAATTTATAGTACACGTGCCTCACTTTTCCTCGGCATTTAAATTTAGTACGGGGACACTTTTTTATCAGACAATAATCAAGCCAGTGCTTCCAGCTTAGTAAAAGCTCACAAAGTAACGGGAATCGTGTTAGATAATATGGCACAAGTCATCCAGGCTAGAAGAATGCTTTCCAAAAAGTAATTACATATTTATATCCTTTGACTAAATGATGTCTAGCTAGTACTGTTAAGATTTATGACAGGACCTTGGTGTCTGGGATTCTGGAAATATGGCCTAGGAGCCCAAATTTTCTTTTAACATGTATGTCAGCACCTTCATATACATGGGCATATATGCACAGAGCTTACCTATGGGATAAAAGATATTTTTATTTTAAATATTTTATCAAGATGTGTTCCTTTTTTTCTTTCTCAACATATCTGTGACACTGTATAACCAGGGTGTCACTTTCAAAAACAGTCAAGGGAATACTCTACTCCTTTTGAAACAAGAGGTCTAAGTTTGCTTTTACTAAAAATTTGTGGCACTGAGCTCCAGAGAAAACAGACCAAGCAGGTGAGTGGTTTAAAATCTCTCCCCTGCAAGACACAGGGAACCATGAACAGTAGCAAGAATGGATATGTTAATAAATAAATAAATATATAATTTTTTTTCCAGACAAGTCCAACTACAATTTTGAAAACATTACAAAGTGAGAAATGGGAGGGAATATAACAGATTCAACACAGTTGGATCCAAGTAAAGAATCTGACAATATACAAAGACGGGTTCACAAACATCTTGCGGAGAAGAATTCATCCAAGTAAGCTTGAACATGGATGCCAAGGTACAGAAAGCCAACTAAAATTGTTTGGTCCAAAGGTAGTAACAAAGTGTAATGGGGAATTTCCTGGACAGCTCCCTTTTCCCGATATTTTCCAAGCTTTGCCAGCAAAAACCTGAGGTTTAAGAGTTTATTTGACAGCACAGGTAAAGAAGATGAAAGCGGAAAAGGATGAGCAAAATCTAGAAACAACATGGGAGATCAACCATGTAAGAAAATTAAGCAGCACCCAGGTTTTGTGAAGCTTTGTAAAGACGCAGCTGTCATTTATACCATTCTGCTCCTTGTCTTTTTTGTTTGTCTCCTTCCACTGGTAGAGCTTGTCTTTTAGACAGCCTTGTCTCTGGAACAAGGCTTGTTATTTTGCTGTGTGTTTTATTCCGTTTCCAGCAAAATCGGTCCCTGAATGGATGAGATTCCTCATGGTACTACTTCAATATAAATGTTAAACAACAATATTATTGTTATGCTATATAGCTGATCCACATCAAGGGATTCGGAGTTGATTCATTCATCATTGTCAGGCAGGCAGTTTAAATTCCATTCGAGCCCATATGCAACAGTCCAAGAATAATGTGATCACTTTTTAAGGATATGAAGGGAAAAGGGGTCTTGGGAACAATTCAGAATGAAGGAAGCTCACTTAAAAGCTGCAGTCAAACTGGAGCTCTACAGCTTAATCCAAATTACTGTCCCTTATTGGCTGCATCTCTGGGTTGCACTGCAGCTCCAAAGACTTTTCTGCAGGGCACTCCTCAAGCTGGTGTATGAGTGAAACACTGGGGAAAGAGTATGCTGTGCTCCCCTGGACCTTCTGCCACAGACCAAAGTCGTGATGCCATGGACTGGTTTCAGCTAAACGAGGTGAAAATTGTTCCCAAAGGGACACAGTGCCTGCTGCCACAGCAGTCAGTGAGATTTCATAGGCAGCTGGCACTTGGAGATGTCAGGTATTGGATTTTTGGGTTCTTCTCAGGATGGTGCTGAGACCCTCCTTGACTTGAACCCAGGGACAGCCAGCAGGGCAACACAGCAAGAGAAGCACTGCCTTGTCAGAGAGGACACCAGGAAACAACATCTAATTCAAGCATATTTGTCTGGGAAACAAAATATTGAGCTCTCCAGTAGACTCCCTGTTTCCTCAGCCATCCAGCAGATTAAGACTGAAAGGTTTCATAAAGCATTTCCTAGACACCACAGAATTTGCCTGGTGTATGGATGCTTCTTCCCATGTTCACATTAAAGCTTCAGTGCCCTTCTGCCCTCAGCACTCCATTTTGTCCCCTGAAAGGACACGTAGACCTAAACTTTTCTTCTGCTTGATATCATTTGCCAATAATCTTTCAGGAAGTCCTTCTGCTTTACCCAGTCACCATATTCCATCTAAAACGGCATCCCTGCCATCAAAATCAAACTGCATTAGGCTCCAACACAACCACCAGGCCTAAAACTGAATTAAAGTTTACAGCTAATCTGAAAGCGAGAACACTGAGCTTTATCTGGCTCCAATTTCACTCAAGGCCTATTACTTATTCTTACTTATCATGGCATGCAAGCAACACAAAGCAAAGCTCAGAATTTATTACCCAATAACAAGTGCCACAGTGAAGCTTAATGCCTCTCCTTGACAGCATACTTCAAAACGGGTACCAGAGATAAGCAATTTGGGAATTATCTTTTTTTTTGGATTCAAATTAGTGGAGTATCTTAGTATGGCAGTCAGGGACCAAAGGCAATTTAATTGGATGAAATACAAAAACAAGATCCTGACTCTCCACATTCAGTGAAAAACCCAAGGGATTCTTGCAAGTTTGAGCATTCCGCCTGTGTTTTCTCTAAATGCCAAATGGGATTAAATTCTGAATATCATGTTGCACCAGGGGAGGTTTAGATTGGGTATTAGGGAAAATTTCTTCATGGGAAGGGCTGTTAGGCACTCGAAGAGGCTGCCTGTGTGAGTCACCATCCCTGGAGGTTTTTAAAAGATGTGTGGATGAGGGACTCAAAGGCATGATTTACTGGTGGACTTGGAAGTTTGGACTTGATCTTAAAAGCCTTTTCTAACCTAAACAATTCTATTATTGTATTTGACTTGCACTGTATTTCTGATTTGGAAAATGCTGTGTTCGAGGTCAAAAAAAAATCTGTGAAAGGCTGGTGGACTGCTTATGAAATTTTTCACAAGGAAAAGCATAACAAATACAGCTTAAGATATCACAAAACATTAATAGTGATAGTGGACTATAAAAAATAAAGTTAGGATAGGTACATCTAAAAGCATGATTCCAAGATGAAGTGTTTTCTCCGTATGGTGCAATTAATTTGGTATAGCAAAGCAGGTTTTCCTCTTAAAAAAAAAATAAGAATTTTTCTCTCTCTACGGCAACAGTTTCATCTTTTTTTTTTTTTTTTTCCATTTTACCTAACAGCTGTAGGGTCAAAAAAACATTCCCTACAGAAAAACATTTTCTTTTATTTCTAAATGCTATGCTTGCTCACCAGTTACCTTCACTTAGGAAAGAGCAGCAGCTGAGCACTCAGCAGTCCCTGAACTCCTGCATCTTCCCCATTGCGTGCTGGGGTACCCAAGGGCAGGAAAACAACCCTCTCAAATGCCTGACTAACGCACTCAGCTTCAAAGAGACACGGCTGTTGTCACTGGCCTCTGGAATGTTTGCCAGCAATGGGGGCAGCAGGAGAACAGAGAAAAGGGCAACGAGAGCGGGAGAGGGGGAGGCAGAACACGCTGTGCTGTTGCTGTGTCACAGGAAATGCAAATGCGTTGTGTTTGTTTACTAACAAAGATGTCAAATGATTGCTTGATGCTTAGGAATTTTCATATTCCATTCAGGGGTTTGACTGCACTGTGCCTTATGGTTGAGGACCTTCCTGAGGGCTTAGGGGTGCAGGTTTTCCTTTTTTCTTTTTCCTTGTCTTTTTTTTTTGCCTTTACTTTTGCTGACTTTATGTCTAGAACCAGAAGCCTAGAACTCACAAAACTATTGTTAATAAAGGCATAATAATCTTTCAAAGTAGCCCAAGAGACTTCTCCTGAGAGCTACACAGAACCTTTGCATGTTTCTGATGGCGACAGGGAATCCAAGCCCGCCCAGGACAGGCAGCGGTGCTGGGGAAATCACCCTTCCTCTCCCATTGCAAGGAGTGAACTGGAAGTGAAGCAGTTCAAGCCTTCTGCCGAGGCACACATTTAGGGCAGGGTTTTAAAGCCACTGGATGAGGAAGGGAGGTGGAGAATAACAGTATTAAGATAATCAAATCCCAGCAGTTGACCTAACTTTGAAAATCTCCATCCAAATCTTTCTTTAGATTCATGTGTCCTTCCTTATGTTTTTTTCCATCCAGTACCACTTACTGCAGATAAACTCTGAATGGATAAAGGAGTCACTTTTGGAAAAACGAGCTGCTTTGGAGTCACTACTGCAAATATCTTGACAACTGTTTTCTATACTCCTTTTATTTTCCTTAGTGTTTGCATCAGAGTAAGATGTAAGAGCCCACAGAGATTTGTAGAGCTTCTGCATTTATTTCCTACATCCCCATGGATGTTTGGTCTTTAATTCAAATGCTGCATATGTTTATGCAGCATTGCTGGGTAGGCTACTGGTCTTTAGCTGCTGCCATTAGAATTAATATGGAAAATACTTCCACATTTTCTGTTCAACTGAGAATTCTCTTTTATGCAAATTATTCTTTAAAAAAAGGGATATTAACTAGTGAGAGCTATGATACTAACAAGGTTTTGCTGTTTTATTAGTAATTATAGATAGTGGAAATAAATGCAGGAATTAATACCATTGAAGTTGCCATAAACTATAAATGTCATAATAACTTCTGAGGCTGATTTTCCGTAATCACTATTTGGCTCACTGGTAACACACCGGATCACTTTGATCTTATAGCACACTTAGGTGGTTTCACCAGGCATCATCTTTATCACCGAGGAGGCAGAGAATATTAATTACTGGCAGACAATTTATATCTATATAAAAAAAGGTCCCCCCACTACACATCTCACAAAGAAAATACAACACATTACATTCTCAGGACTTAGAAGAAAAATAAAAAGGGTTTCCTGATTCCTACAAGTTTACTGATCCTTTGAAGAGAAACCCAAAACAAATCAGAGAAACGAAAGTTTTCTTCCTACCAGCCCTTTTTAAAGGCCAACTTTTTTTTTTTTTTTGCCAGAGATGCTTTTTGCTCCTGCTCCAGACCGTTTTTGTTCTTCTAATTTTTTTTCCCCAGTGTTTATTTTTTAAGCTTGTGTCTGAAATACTACCACTGTCCCTCACTGTGATCATGGTCACTTGTGGATCGAAACAGCAGGGAGGAGGGATCAGCCCTGACCAGCAGAACCCTGAAGAGGAGCCTCGACTCCTCTCCATGCTCCGATCATACATTGATGCTCTTTTGACTGATTTGTGCCATCATGTGGCCACAGGCAGCAACAAACCACTCTTGGTTCTGTCCTGAAATTTTAAACAATTTTAAACGAGGTGAAAGTGAGACAGAAAGAGCAGTGACTGCAGGAACGCATCCTGCAGCCCTCCCTCTCCTGCAGGAGCTCAGGGCTCCTCAGCTGACGCTGCCCTGCCTCTCCCTGCATGTTTGCTACCAGGCCGAATGAGGGCTTACAATCTTTGTACCCCTGGTAAACGTGTTACTGCCACAAAAATCAAACCCTAATGCGTCTCCAGAGAGTTCTGCGTCTCTAGTAGGTGCCTTTATATCCCAGCAGATCAGAGAGGAGCTCCATCCTGTTCGGCTGCTGGCGAGGAGGTGCTGACTGAGTACCCCGCCAAATGAATCACGCTGATGAGCTGTCTGCAGCAAACTGCCCGGGGCCCAGCATGCAGGGGTCACCTTTACACACAGCAGCACAGGAAAATTACAATTTCAAAAAACATTTGGACGCTCAGACTAAAATAGCAGATCCAGTCATTTTCACGAGCGGCGCTTAACACAATTTCACGGCCTCGCGGCGTGGCTGAGAGGCATTTCCTGCTGCTTCATGTGGTCAAGGCTAAGGAGAGTGATTAAAATCTGGAAAAGCTGATGCTCCAAACACAGAGGGTTGGGCTGCATGGGACTGTGTGTTACAAAAAACTGATGGGCACAAGGCAGTCCCTGAATGCTCACAGGCCAGACTGGCTGGACCATGAACACAAACACAGACCACAAACACAAACACAAAACACAAAATCAAACCCTGGTTCAGGGATGCCCAGCTGCAGAACCACCTCTCCTCAATCCATGCATATAAATACTGGAGGCTGAAAGTAAGGCTTGTACCAGAGAATAAAATGAAATACAAACAGCCTGTTGAACTACACAAAATAAAGGAGCTGGGCTTTACTTAAACATTTATTCATAGAGCTTAAATGCAGACAAGACCCTTACAATCATCTTGAATGACCTCCTGTGTGCCACATGCCACTAAATTTTACCCAGTTACCAATGAAAAAGGCCCAGTAATGTCTGTACAGCTAAAGGATGCCATCCTCAGAGGGATTCAGTCTTGATTTCAAAAAAGCCCAGCAACTCAGAGGCCAAACATTTCTCTTGGCAGCTTGTACTCTGCACAGTTAAAACTGTGCCTCATTTGAGTTTGTCTGGCATCAGCTTCCAGCGACTGACCTGTTGTGTCTTTCCATGCTCATTTGAATAGCCCATTACTACTCACTGATTTCTCTTGTCAAAGGCACCCACATTTTGCAATCAAATCACCTCATTGCCATCTTTTTGATACCTACACAGACTGAACTGGTTTTGCATTTCTCATTGCTAAAAGTCGTCTCCAGTCTCTGGATGATTTCGGAGCCTGTTCTCTACACTGGCTGTAGTTTTTAACATTGGATCACAAAACAGGTTTTCAAGAACTGAGGAAAAAAAATAGTCTTTGCCAATGCACTAGACAGATAAAAATCCTTTTTTTATCACTTCCTACTCCTTAATTCCTTACCAACAGCCCACATCTCAGTAGGCCTCAGATACAACCTGGCATTGAAGGCTTGAGATTGTCTGATAACAAAACATTCACCCTTTTTTGATTTGGGAGGATACAATTTCCTAATCCAAAGCTACCACTGCTGTTCAGTGTTTCTAAATCAGCAGTGATTTGAAATCCATACTGTTTGAGTGGGACTTTTATGGCAGTGGAGCCCAGCTCCTTTTAGTGACCTTGATCTGCAAGATTGTCATTCGCCCTCAGCATTTAAAATTTTGATGCCTTTTGTGCTGCAAGTTTTATGAACCTTAAGAGTACTTTTACTCCCAGGTGTTGAATGCCATGAACCATGCTGAGATGCACCAAAAATGTCACTCTGGTTTGGGGTAGTGGCTTCCCACTGATGACTACTTCCACATTTGGCAAGTCTCAAATAAATTAAAGGCACACTGACAAACCCAAAGGCTGTTTCATCTTCAAGTAACCACGATATTACATGAAATCCTACATCACTGCAGAAGCCTATTACATCTTTGTGGACATCAATGCTGTCCTGTTAAAAATTCCTAAGTCCTTAATCAAAAAGCCATAAATCCGACTGACATTCTCCAAAAACTCCCCTCTACTTGCATTTACTTTTGTCTAAAGCTATCAATTCTATATAAATCAGCTCTGTCATTAGCCCAACACTGGGCCTGAGAGAGACATCTTGCCAACATGGATTTCACTGTTCACATCACCAAAGTCAGTTTGAAATAAGAGTTCTGTGATTTCCCCAGTAACTCAGAATCAACAGATACCAGAAAAATACAGTTTCGTGTCACTGTTTTCATCCTTGACAGAAGGCACCCTAAATCAGCCAGCCCGGCTGTTCACCTCTCAGAGATACTATTCAACATAATAATTACTAATTCCTATGTATTTGCCATCTAACAGGCTAAAGATTATTATTTCTTAACTTGCCATCCTGAAGAAGAAAAGTGAATCCACCGGGTCCTGAGTGCAACACGTATGAGATAGAAAAAAATTAAGTTCTGGCATTTCAGAAATTCTAACAAAATCTCGCTGCTGGCTGCTGGTCACACTCAGTAAATGCCTCCAGCTCTAGAGCCAGTATATGGACTCTAAAGCCTGAAGATTTTGCCACCTGAAAGGACCTTGAGTTGGATGACCACTGGAGGATAAAGACCACACCAACATAGCAGAGAATTCATCTCCTCTAGCACACAAACTCCTTTTCTCACATACAGAAATTAAAATTTACACAAACTACTGACCAACAGAGCTCTGAGTCATACAGCACTGGCCACCAGATACAGGCTTGGTCAAAAGAAATTGGGATTCAGAGAACATTAATTCCAGAACTGAAGATCTATATCTTCCTGATGAAAGTCCATGCAAACCACAGCTGAGCTTAGCTGCTGAAGCAAGGAAAACCATTTCCGCTCAGTGACATCCCAAGCTGTTTTGCAAAATATTGACTCGATCTGTTGAATTTTTCGTAACAGCAATTTGTAATTTGATGTTGTTGTCAGAGACAAGATGGTCCTTGGGATTAGCATTAACAAGCTGCTAAAATTTGGCAGAAAGTGCACATCTTACGTTATTTTCAAGAAATGTACTTCAACTACCTCAAGATAATAACAATTAATTCTCCAGATCAAATAAAAAAAAATAAGCAACAGTCACTGAGTTATCAGATACAGAATTAAAAACCAACAGCAAAACCAATAAATAAGAATTTCATTAACTAGATCATGTTTCAAGGAGCAGCTGAAGAACAAAACACCTTTGAGTCACAAGCTCCTGAGACAAGATGAGTGAAATTGCCTCACCTTTATCTTTGAACTATCTCGTCCTTTCATTTGGCTGTCATTAACTTTAAACAAATCACTCACCTGTCCCTAAATTTAAACATTATTTAAATGAATTGATAAGAAGAGGGCAGAACTGAACTGAAGGCATCGTTGTTCCAGCCATCCTTACTGAAAGAAGCTCTATCACAGCATCAGAGAGACTCCTCCCAGAGCTAGATGGGATATCAGCCATAAAATTAATGCTGAATTTACATGGAGAGAACAGCATCAGTTTAAGGAAAAAAATCTGCCTAACCCACACCGAGTTCGGAAGCAACACACAAAAATAAGAACTCACTAAGCATGGAATATGCCTTGCCTAGGATTCGCTATAAATAACACTTCAACTGTACAGAAATGGCTACAAAACTCAGGGACCATAATTCACGAGTACCACTTTTGTTTTATTCAAGTGCTCCTGAAAAACAGCAGGCTGCCACCAGATGAACATCCTGCAAAGGAATAAAAGGTGGATTCACAAGGCAGGACTCGTTCTCTACTCCGTGAAGGAGCAAAATGTTTACCTTACATGGAGACAAAAAACCTGGCTGCTAATTTGTGTCCAGCTCTGAAGGTGGAACATGTTTATAGAATTATAGGGCTAGAAGGGACCTTAAAAGTAGTGACTTCATCCCTTCCCAATCCCAACACCAGGACCATTACATTTGTTTAAGTTCAGTCCAAAATAAAGATGCTGTTGCAACCTGGGCTTAAGAGAGGCAAGCATCCAACTTCCAGACTGAAGATCAAAGCTGGAAATATCTCCAAAACCAGAAATATCTCCAAAACCAGAAATATCTCCAAAACCCTCAGGGAATGAAGCATGAATGCCAGGAATATTATGTTTATTGCAGCACTGAGTCTGATTTGCCATCACATATTTAACCAGGAAGTTCCCACTGCTCTTACCTTCCATACAAAGTCACAGAAGCCAGTCTTTCAACCAGAAAAGTCTAACACAACGAAGCCTCATCCTGCACTCCATTTAACCAACTACCTGGAAACTTGTTCCAGACTGAAAAAAAAAAAATTCTTTTGCATTTCTGTTAAGCTTCAGCATAGCAGGTTACAACACTCTCACAATATATCCAATTCTGAATGTGATATTTGTCCATGAACTATCCTGTATTTCTCATCTGTCACAGGTCATTTAGCTCAGATGGGATGATAATAATGGAAGGAAGATGCAGGAAAAAGAACACTCGCAAGTTATCATGTTGACAGGGAAGGGTACAACGCACGTGGGTTTATCTTTTACCATAAAATACTTGTCCAGACTTTGTGCTTTGTGAGGTTTAGGGTATTTCACTGGACCTTTCTTATGGATAGGGAAGATGGCACCACAGCCACTCCCACTCCATATTCTCCTCAGGTTTATATCATATGTAAATCATATATAAGTATATATATAAATCATATATGCCTGACCACTGCATCTATATTAAACTTATTAATAAAAATAATGGACAGCCTTCTCCATGTCCTAATATACTTTTAATATTATCAAGATATACATTTCAGATTGTTACATACAAATATTGAGTGTTTAATATGATTTATCATGAAGCATTAAAACTTAAAGCAGTGAGCAAACTGTAAATGAAGAGTGTCCAAGAACAGAGCTCTGCAGCATTTGTGCTCTTTGTTTTCCTTTCCTATAGCTATTTTTTAAACTCTCTTTTTAAAGATCCCTTTTCTGGGCAATCAATAAAAGGCTTTCACTTGTGTTTTAATGTCTCCCTCTAAACTTTATAGAGTGTAATATATTACAGCGGGCCGTTGTCTGCATTACTGTCATAACTTACTCTGGTTTAGTAGATGCAAATTATCCTTCACTGCCTTCTGTGAAGAGTTGAAAGAACTGATCAACCACCAAGGAGCAGCCCTCCTGTACCTGGGGAGGAATTTCCTGCAAGTGGGAAGGAACAAGCAGCTTGTGCTGGGAGCCAACATACTGCAAAAGCAGCTTGGCAGAAAATGACCTGGGGGTCCTGGTGGACAACAGGGGGAACATGAGCCAGAACATGTCCATGCAGCAAGGAAGGCTGACAAGGTCCTGGGCTGCAGAGGGCTCAGGGGAGAGCTGATCAGTGCAGATAAATACCTGAATCATAGAATCATTTGGGTTAGAAAATGCCTTTAAGATCTTAGAGTTCAACCCTTAACCTAACGCTGCTGAGTACACCACTAAACCATACCCTTTAAATACTTCCAGAGATGTCAGCTCAACCACTTTGCTGGGCAGCCTGTTCCAGTGCTTGATAACCCTTTTGGTGAAGAACTTTTTCCTAATATCCAAACTAAACCTCCTCTGGGACAGCTTGAGGCCATTTCTTCTCATCCTATCACTTGTTGTTCCCACAATCCTGAGGAGAGGGTGCAAAGAGGATGGAGCCAGGCTCTTCTCAGCGGTGCCCAGTGACAGAACAAGAGGAGAAGGGCACAAGCTGAAACACAGGAGGTGCTGCCTGAACATCAGGAAACACTTTTTCACTGTGAGGGTGACCGAGCACTGGCACAGGTTGATCAGAGAGGCCATAGAGGCATTCATGGGCCTTGGAGACACTCAGAAGACATCTGGACATGGTCCTGGGCAGCAAATAGACTTTCACAATCCTAAAAACCTGTGGGGAAATCTCTTCCTAAACACAGCCTATTGTTAAATGGCCTATGATCTAAAGCATGAGGGTTTATATCCTTCATGGTCCCACCTCACTGCCAGCTGTTGCCCTTTCCATCAGGGATGAGGCCAGCATAAAGTGAATTAGCAGAGTCCCTCAGCCTGGTTGTTATATCCAGCATGGAATAGTTCTGGATAATACAAAGATGATGATCTTCATCAGCTTTGCACATCTGAGGAAATGCTCCTTTTCTGATACAGGTCTAAGCAAAGAGAAGTAAAGCATTAGTTATCATGTTTTAAACCTGCCAAGAATCTCCTTTGTTTTATGTACTACACACACAGGACCGGGATCAACTCCCATGCATATTTATACACATATATTTTATTACTTTTTCTCACTCAAAGATCAATAATGTTTTAAGAACTGCCTCAGTTAAGAGTGCAGCTACTTTGCCTGTTGTAAAGCCACTGAGATATCTGGCTAGGTCATCAAAATTGGCCAGCTTTACAGGCTGCCTCACACAGAGCATTGAGAGGGAAGGGTAAAAGCTACCCTCTATGAATCCCATAAGGCCTTACAGTAAGTCATATATGACACCCCATTTGTCATCCTGAAATCCTGAGAACAGAAGACAAATAGCCCTCAAAGTTGAAAGGAATCCTTTGGACAGAACTCACTTAAAAAGTAATAAGTTAATAAAGTCATCAGGCTCATGGGCTGGGGTTTTGCTCAGACCTCTTTAAATAACTTCCTAGATAACGAAGATAATTTAATTTTCCTGATAAAATTAGACCAATTAATCAGACAGCACAGCAAAGGATATATTTCCCTTCTACAAGGGGACAACCAGCTATGTTATGATAAAGAATTTATTAGCAAGAAGAGTTCTCCTTAGACTTCCTTGGGAAATGAAGGGCAAGCCAATAGTAAAATATTTTAAAGCTCATTGTGGGCTTTAGGAGCACTGGTGAAATGTGCACCATCTATCAAGATTATTAAGATGAAACTATTAACCCTCTGACAGTTTAATAACCATTCTTTATGTTATAATAACACAGGGCCCCTTTGGGATCAAAGTTCCAATTTTGGAGGCGCTGTCCATCATTTGTCAAGGAAACTGAACCTTTGAGTTGAGCAAAACAGCAACAGGACCAGCCTACCCTACCTTTTCCTCCCTAAACTATAGAACCTCGCAGTTCAGGTCCCGGCTTCTCTCTTTTTATAGGCCTTTTAGGGTAAATAGAGCCACTGGGTCTGCACACTTCCTGGGGGATCACGAATCACTGGACTAAAGGAACAAATCTGAAAAGAGGATTAATGAACTGTGGTCTCACAGATCTGAGCACCCCTGCACCTCATGAGGGTTTAGAGCATTTCTGGAATTGACATGTTGGGGTTCCAGACTGACATCCAATCCAGCACAGCCGTCTTCAGAGTAACATGCCAGTAGTGCCCAAAACATTGCTACCAAAACAAAGATCTGAACCATTCCTCCAGATGGGGAGCAATTAGTCCTGACAGAATGTGAAGATTCCACAGAAATCTCTCTTACAATCTCATTCATGTCCTTATAGCTATTCCACACTCATAGTACATTCTATGTTTTTGCATTATCCTTGTGAATATTTGCAATGCAACCAAGAATTCTGCTTCCCTAAGAAGTGGCAATGCATGATTGCCTAGCAAAGGAGTTTTTTGTAGAAATGTCATTGCAGCCATGTTAAAGTTTCAGCCAGATTGATTTCCAAGCTATTTCTGTATTAAAGCAAAGTGCTTTGTTGTCAGCTTGGTTTCCTGATCCAATTCATCCTCAGCTGCCACAGCTCAGCATTTGAAATATAACTCTTTGAGGGGACAATGTTCTGGTTTTGGATGGGGTGGAGCTAACTTTCTTCCTAGTACCTGGCGCAGTGCTGTGTTTTGGATTTAGCATGGGAATTACCTTGATAACGCACTGCTTTGATTGTTGCTGAGTAGTGCTGGCTCCCCACCCCGCTGGGGACAGTGAGCAGGGAGCTGCACAGTACTTCATCGTCAGGGTTAAACCATGACAGACAACGCTCAAGATTCTCCTTGGATTTGGATCTGAGCCTTACCTGAGCTCACAAGAAAGGCAGTGTTCAGTTCTGGAGGCTGGGCCCCATACGTTGCTTGCCCAAAACACACGGATGCTTGAATCTCAGTTTTGGGTCAGGACCATCTCCAGATGCAAACACTTCTACAGTGGTGAATTTCAGTGCTGTAAACAGCTAACTGTATCATTGGGCTAAGGTTAATTAGTCTGGAGGAACAATTCAGATCATGCTGATTTAGTTTTAATCTCTATTTCAGAGACTCAGGACTAGCAGAAAGACGTAAAAAGAAATAACAAGAACACCTACAGTTTTGCTCAAAAATAATACCCCAGTATTTAAATCGTAGCTTTGTTTTTCTCCTGCATCTTCCAATTAAATTTTCTGCCTCTGTTGTATCAGGGGGCAGCTTTCTTGGTTTGTCCATTCAGTGTTCCATAAATGTCAGTTCTTGAAACATTTTCTGCCTCATTTTGCTGTTCCTGGACAGGCCAGCCTTCAGCTGGTGTAAGAAAACACTGCCAGGCACTGAAGTCAGTACAGAAATGGACAAAGTAAGGATATCCCCATATTTTTTGATATATAATAATTTTAAAATACATCCAGGTGTTTTCCCAACATCAGTCACCAGCAAGCTCTCAGCAAAGCCTGTGCTAGCGGTCAGGGGAAGAGGTGACGACAAATAGTGGGAAGTAAAAGAAATCATACCTGACTACTCCTGAACACAGAAAAAGCTGGGATGTGGAGAGAGGGGGAAGGAAATGGGGACACACACAGGGCAGGAAGGATGAAATTAGACAGTATTCTAAAAACAGAGGCCCAAATAAACAGAGGTGATTATATTCACTGCCTGCTAGAAATCCATAACCAGCAGTGCTCAAGAGGCACCTATTTTCTCTCCTGTAATTTTTGCTGACTTGGTTTATGTTTAAATTCAGAAATTACTCCAACTTTCATAAACATTTGAGCATACCAGCATTTCTAATGTGCATTTTTGGCCCTGTGCCTAATTTGATGTAGTTCACATCTGTAACCTTGCTACTTTTTGAGAATTCAACCCTGACCTTCATCTATTCCTTCCCCAATGCAGCTCAGTTTTCTGTCCTACCCTACACTTGGCAAAACTGCATCGTGTTCCTGACTGACAGTCCTACCAGATGTCTTTGGGTGACCTCAGTGCCCTTCTGCAACTGTCAACTCCTCCCAAGTTTCTAATTTAAAACATCTCCCCTAAATCTCATCAGTGTTCTGTGTCAGCAGTCTAGGAAAAAAAGAAAACGAAGACACTCATTTGCATAACCTTTCTACAAGGATCTGAGTGCCTAATAAGACACTGAGGATCTTCCTAATGTCATCTTCTCTCCTCATGTTTAGGCAAGGTCAAGCTGGGCTTTCCCACTGAACTGGAACCATTTCAGAGAAGACGCCGATGTTTTCTCCTTTCCCTTCCACCCCTGGGAATTAAGTGCAGCTCCTCCAAACCTCTCACCGTCTCCTCAGGTCATCACACGAATTCTAGTCAGAGCTCCTTAGGATCCTTGAAAATGTAGAGATTTTTCTTTTTGCTGTAGGTATTGATATCACTCCCAGAAAAACCACTGCATCCCAAACTTGATGTCACCTACATCACCTAACTGGTTCCTTCAATGTTTTTAGATTTAATGTGAATATTCATTTTGTTTGTCAGAGCTCTCGAGGACTGCTCTCTTTTGATCTAAACCTTTAGGCTTCAGTCAAAAAATACCAACATAAAACTTATTCCATTGCATCCCACATTGGATGATGATGCTAAATAATCCCTCTCTGTACAGTCCACTCTCGCTACATCAGAGGCAAAGAAATCTGATGCAGTCACTGCCTCTTTCTCCCAAAAGCCTTTTCTCCTCTTCCAGTTCCTGAGAACATCTGGAGTCTTGCTTCTAGGATTAGAGTAAGGAAGGAGAGGAAGTTTCTGGTATTTAAAGTTTTGACCCTGTTAGTTGTTTTTGTAATTCTTTTCTTCAGCGTGGTCCCGAAAAGTCCGTACTTTGTGCTACTCTAATTAACAAACTTGCTCTTAATTAAGCTGCATGAGAGCTTTGGCTGTGAGGAACATGGGCACTTATTTTAAGTTTCCTTTTATTCCAAGCTTTTAATTAGATGTTTAACTTCAGGCAGGCATTTAAGTCACACGAAGCTCAGTGGCTTTTAAGAACCTGTGTTCTTCGCTGAATACAAAAGGATTTGGAGGCATCTTTAATTAGTCTGATGAAATTGGAGCTGGAAAGAACAGATCATGCTACTTTAATCTGCCTTTCTCTAAGTGTGTATATTTTCCATGAGAGGCACACGAAAAGCTGCAGAACCCCTCAACATTTGCTATCCTGGTGCCTTTTTAAACTGTCATGATTTATAAAGTATCCTTGGAATGGAAATCTAGACTAGATTAGAGTTCTCATTAGGATGGGAATAAATATTTTGCAGACTACAGAACATTAGGGCACCAAGTAGCACACAGAAAAGACCTCATGCATCAGAGACCAAACAATTCACATTGGTGAATCAATTTCACTGGTGAAAAAAAAAAGGAAAAAAAAAACCACAACAAAGCAACTGAGAAATTTACTGTATATAGTTCATTAAAACAAAGAATAAAAGAGGCAAATTGGATAGAAGAGGCAGAGAACTGAAATTAGCAGTCTAAAAAGAGCACTATCAAAATTAGCCTGCTTTTATAAAATGATGTTTTGCAGCTAACTCCAAAGCACTTAATTTCCTGTGAAAACTTTCAGACAGCCTGAAGGCATTGTTTGACCAGCTGTACAATATATCAGCTAAATGTCCTCTGAGTGAATAGATTCTCCTAGCAGAGGCACCTGCAGGATGCGTAACTTCTATTTCACACATTCTTTCAAGGCAGCCATGCAGCTCCACTGGCTCATCATTTGCATTCACAATGGACAGCTGGCATCACCCAAATGAAACATTACATTTGCTTTTGCTGGCAAATAAATAAAAAAGCCAACAAAAAAAACCCCAAGAACAATAAAAACAACAGTAAGGAAAAGGAGGAGAATGTCTTCAAAGGTTCTTCCGGACTCTAAAATGTTTAATTGGACTTTCAGACGACAACAAATCAAAATATGCAGGTTTTCATGTATAATGAGGACTGAGGAAATGAAAAATAAACCCTTGCAATGCCCCAGAATTCCAAATAGATGAGCTTGCCAAATCAGGAAGTTTGAAGAGGGAAATATAATTATCTGAAGTGTCTGCTTCACTAACAGACCACGATGCAACAGGAAAGTTAACCATATGTTGCACTTTGCTGAGGGAATGGAGAGAACAAAACAGAAAGCCTGATAAAGTCTCCGAAGCATCTGCTGAGTTCTGCAGGGTGAAAATCCTCCCCTCACCTGTGTGAGTGGAAACATTCCTACTGATTTTTAGGTGTGGTCACGGACTTGGCACAACCCAAGTCCCAGTTTCCTGTCTAAGCTCACCCAGCTGTGTTGGTGCAGACACCGTGGATCTTTGTTCTTTTAAAATCCTGTTAACCTGCAAGGCTGAAATTTGTTAGCAACACATGCACATTGCAAATTATTAATTTGGAGATTTATATACAAACAGGATGTGGGAAGTCCCACTAGTTCCAGTGTCATTGTTCCCAGGGCTCACTCTGCAATGAGAAAACTTGCAGCAAGAGAGATCTCAGCCAGCAGTTCTGACTTACCTCGAGTCCTTCCCGCTCTGACAAAAGACAATTTGCCTGACAAATTTCAACTCCAAACCTTCTGGAGTCAGTTCGGTGTTGTAGATTAGTTCTCAAATTCCTTCTTTACCTCTGTGCCAACAAAAAGAATGAAACTTCTCTCCAAGATCCTTTGATGGAAGAAAGATATATGACAATAAAGCATAGGCTTAACTGATTACACAAGCAATGCAGCTGTCATACGGTGAAGGTATTTCCCTCCTTTTGATGGACAGGCACAATGAAACAACAAGAGATTTAAAATCATGGAATGACTTAAATGGATGTCTATGCAAGAGAAAGCATCTTTAAATAGGCAACCTGATGAAATGCACAGTTACATCCACAGTGAACAGAGGACACAGTCCAACTTGTTTTTATCCAGGTGTTTCAGTGCTTTTATTTTTCTTACCTTTTTGCTATAACACTTCAAATGCAAAAGTGCATATATAACTTTATTCCAAGAAATATTTGTGAACATTTCTTGCTGTACTCCCCTTGCTCTGCTCATTATTATTTGACAGCTCCTCACCAGGCCACTTTCAGTGATCTCACTTTGAATCTAGAACTTGGAGTTAAACACTGTTTTCTTCTCCAGTCCTGATCCTCTGAACCTCATATTTACTGCTCTGACCTCAATCACATCAAAAAACAATGGAGTGGGGAGATGAGGGAAACTAGACTGAAGCTAGACTGAGTCTAGCATTCAAGAATAAATGCTGCAGGCAGGCTCAGCAATGCGATGTTCTCAGAAAAATAAAAAAAGTAAACCACTTTTTTTTTTTTTTAATGTCTGACAAATTTACTTTTAAGCAGCACCTTTAAAATTAATGAGAAGCACATACTGGAAATATTTAACAGCATAGTGAGAGTTATGTTTCTTTCCTCTGGGTTTTCAGTGGAGCACGGAATCCAAACCCATTTTGTGCCTTGAATAAAACTTCAGTATTAGTCAAAATGCTGAGATCACTGGAAATCTTGGTGCCTTCTCTCTCTCGCTTCTGATGGCCACATTTGTCAGTGGGTAAAGAGACTTGTGGCTGCATGGATCCAGCAGTCCTCAGTCAGTTAATACAGATGCAATTTCCTGATATTGTGAAGAACTGCTAATTGTTATTATCTCTCCCTTTGGTGCTATTAAGAAAAGGTTTAAACTGCTTCAAACTTCTGGACCGGTGAATCTCTTTTAAAAGCCACTTATTTAATCCTGGAAACATCAGGGAAATGCTACCAGTGATAAAGTCCTGCTGTTAAAATAAATATTGAATTCCGGTTTGCATCTGTATTTATTTTTAATGCAAAATGCTAAGGACTTGTTCAGCAGTGGGAGTCTGTTTATCTGCATAATGCATGCTCTTGTTTACACATTATGACTTGTTAAGTGTTATGTCTGCATATAAACAGACAATAGAAAAAGCTGGACTGAAACCACATGAATCTGACAGGGGAACACTCTGGACAAAGCAGACAAGGTTATGGGTTTTGAGCACATCACTTTATGAATTGCCCAGCAACGACAATAGCCAGAAATTTATTAAGGCTTACAAAAGGCTCTGCTGCACTCTGCTCTTAACCAATATGGCGCAAATGTTTGCATAAATAACACAGAATCCTGGGCAAGCTGATTCTCAGAACAAATCAGTTAGGCCAGAAGAAAGGGAGAAGGAATGAAGTTTCCATCCAGTAAGATGTGAACCGCTGCATTTTAGCAGGACTTGCTAAGCCCGTGTCAACCCTTTCTTGCCACCACATTTTTGGGATGGGATTTTCTAGCACGTTTACTATTGACATGACACTTTTGAAATCCATGTCTGCCTTGACTCAGTCAATATTTCGCCCATATTTAAAACATAATTCTGAATTTTCCAGGAGGCCACTTATACCTGGATGCAGCCACAGCATCACGCCTTCATTCATTCAACAGGCACCTTTCACTGGCTGACTGTGATGGCTTCCAGTAACATGTAATTCCTCATTTCATACAGATTTTACAGGTAAAATTATTAATTAGGATTAAAGATCTGCTCTTAGTCTCAAAGGAAGAGGTTTAATTGATGATACTACTTCTGTAACTGGAAAATAGACATTTTAATTTATACAAAATCATCACTTTCATCATGTATTCTGCTAAATTTATTGCTGTTATTTTATTATTGTGTTATTTATGACAAACTATAAAGCACAGCACTGAATACTCTGGTAGGCTTTGCTGAGAATCCATTTTCATGCAGAGTTTTTTTCCATCACCCCTTATAACCCAACCCAAGTCTGAAACGAGCAGTAGTGAAATTTTCTTTTGAATTACCTAACACTATTTCTAATTTTATATCAAGTACAGGCTTCTTTTCTTTTTATATGTAGCTTTTCTGTTTATATTGCACTAAGTCTGAAAATCAGTCTTCTGTTTACCAGGGAAAAATAAAGATAATCTTCTAATCTCGCTCCAGGGCAGAAACACACGGCCCGGTTTTGTAGAACACAGTAAATATATCTTGAAAGAAGTATCTGAAGGAGTTTGTATAAATGGCTGCCTCACCATGAACTGCAGTGTGACAGGGTTATGATCTCCAAATCTTGCACTTCCCTTCCTTCAAGCACTGCCAGCTTGAACTCCTTGTCCTGGCTGAAGCGACAGAACTGGAAAACAGAATCAGTGTAATTTCTGTATCAGCTATCCCATATCACCTGGAAAGAGACTCTCTTAAATGCCAAGGAAAGAAATGGGCATCAAATTTATGTCCCTCGGGTACTAGTTCAGTCAATAACTTCCAGTGGACTCTTTTTGTCTACTCAAGGAGGGCATTTACTATTTTGAGTCTGCTAAACAGGAGATTTCTTGCTTTCTGTCTTAAACAAAACAACACCACGCTTTGTTGAAAATCATCAACATTTCTTTTTTGGTCGGTTCCCACAGAAGTTTCATTAATAAGTGGATTTATTACTGTGTAGCAATTCTATGTTAACAATTGCATCATATTAAGCATGTAAGTGCCTATTAAATACAGCTACCAGCATCCTGCAGACATGGGCGCATCCATTACAGCCTTCAGCTGAGTGAATACAGAACATTAACTGCAAAGCAGAACATTTCTGTGCGAGGCAGCAGATGGGAGCTCAGTGCCGTGTGTTTTCTGTTCTCAAACGGAGTTGTAAAATCCACCTCCTCTCCGGGGGAAACCCACAAATGGCCAGTAGAAATGCAAAGCCTGTAGCCAACAAGTCTCTGTGCCTAGAGGGGCTGATCTACCCCCATCAACTTTCCAGCTCCCTGCAGATGGGATGGATCCTTCCAGTTGTCCCACATGGATGCTGGAGCCTTGGTGGGTGCTCTCCAGACCCCACGGTCCAGGACTCACCACCCCAGGAGCTGAACCTCAGACGCTCCTGCTCTCTCTCCTCCATGGGGTGGACTAGCTTTGGTTATCAGGGGAGAGAAATTATGAAGATCTGCTAATTGTTACATTCCCAGACTGCCTTAGATGTTTTTACCATTTTCATTCTCTTCCCTCATAAACCAATCTAATCCTAATCTCTTTTAATGCTGAGCTCTCCACAGAAGGAAGGGCAGGGACAGATCTCATAGGTTCCATCTCACCTAATAATCACTTTCTCCCTAACATTAGGAACGGGTGAAGATGAGGTTGAAAAACCTGTCACTCTTCTGGATTCATCCCTCATTCCTAGATTCTTTGCCAGTTTTATTAATTGAACAGATTTTGTGATATAGATTAATTTGAAGAGGTGTTTGCTTTACTGTTTCTCCTGCCTTCGTTAGCATTTGAGAGACATTTGATGATAAAGTCTTATTATATCCATCACAGACATTTCAAAATCTGACATTTCCTGGATGATCAGATGGGAATTAACTTTGGAGGGCATTGTAACAGGCAACATATCGTGACATCTAAAGTTAACGTGCTGTGGCTGCACGTTCAGGAATCCTTTCTGGCACACATTCACACACCTCTGCTGACACCAGTGGAGTAACCTGAACGTAACCAGACCAAAATTTGGCCTTTACCTGGTACCTGGTTAAGGAGGCAAAAGGCTGCCATTTTGAGCATGGAAAGCAGAGCTCGGGCCAGCCCCTCACAGCTCCCTGTGCTTCTTGTGTGCCTGCCTTCCATGCTGCCCTGCAGGGAGAAGCCCCAAGTCCCAAAGAAGAGCCCAACTGTGCAGAAGGGCTCTGCCAGAGCAGAGGCCTAAGGACCTTGCACAGCCTGGGAATCCACACAAAGCACAGCTTGAGTAGCTCTTACCTTCTTGGGGAATGCATCTGTGGACATTTCAAACACTGATGCCATCTGCAACATCCCTGAACAGCCTCCCAAGCTGGAAGTGAAACCCATCTGCTTTGTGTTCCATTCTCTCCCTGAAGAATTGCCAGCGGACTTCACACCTGCTTCTTCTCTATCAATATTTTATTCCCAGGAAACTCATGTTGTTTGTTTTCCTTGACTATAACAGTGCTGTTCTAGCATGCTTTTGAGCAAAAATGCACAGTTACAAAACCTATTTTAGACGATCACAGCGACGTAAATATGGCTGATTCAGGAAAGCTATGCAAGGAATCTTAGTGCATCACTGTGCTGGATGGTCCAAGTGTTTGCAGCTTTTATAATTTTCTAAGTTTGTATCAGTTGTTTGTAGATTTTATAATTCAAAAAAACCACTACAGATAAAAATAAGTCAGTGCAAAGACATGAAAGCAGTTACAGCAGCAGAGCACAATGGAAAAACAAAAAAGCAATTACTGGGTTGTTGGTTTCGGCACGTGTTTGAGAAATGTCTAACACCATCACATCTCAAAATTACACGTAGCAAACCCCTACACTGAATGAAAACTCCAGAAATATCTAGCATCAGTTTCAATAACTGCTGCTGCTGCCGTGCAAACACATACATACAGAAGCACACAAATTATTTAAGCAACATTACCTTAGAGTTTAATGTGTTTGCATTTCTTGCTGCAGGCACACCACAAGGCTGCTATCATAAAACATCCCACACCTACCAATTCCTTCTCACTATCTGGGTAGTCCCTTGAATTCAAATTATGTAGGCAGCCTTCATGCTGAAGGTGCTACTCATTTTTGCCTTATGATTCCATATTTCTGCTTGTGACACGAGCAGCAAAAAAATCTCCCATCATAAACTGTAGCAACTGCAGGCTAAATCAGCATAAGTACTTCCCCCTACTCCAGGTCAAAATTTGCTTTGTTTTATTATTTCGTGTGTATGCTGGGGTTAGTTTAAGGTAGTTTCACTCCTAAAGTCGCTCCTACAGTTGAAAATTATTATGTCAGTACTAAAAGTTCATGAAACATCAGCTACGGAATTGGCTACAATAAATGCAGAAGCCAGTGGCAGCTTGAAATTATCTTGGTGAATGATCTAAATCTGTCATGCTACACACATTTGACATATTTTCATATATTTGTCTCATTTATTACAGATCAGTCATTCTGAAGTAAAAGCAGCAGGAAAGACAGAGACCCAAACACGAATGATCACCTTGAAAATTAACATGGGAAATCCCACAAAATTATCATGTTTGTACAAATTTCTGTTAAAAAGACGTCCATGAACAAGTCAGAGTGGGCCACCCTCTGGTAGTCACTGTATTTATAGCTGAGGCAGGGGATCCTTCAAGTTTCTCATTTACCAGTGAGAAAAAGAAAGTAATTCTACCACATGAAATGCCAGCATAAATTAATATCATGGTCCTTTCATCACTCTTTTTCCTGAGCCTTAAACAGAAAACAAGCAGACCATCTCTCTCTGTATATTGGGGAAAAAGTGGAAAAACAATATCTGAGGAAAAGTGCTTCCAAAAGATGGAAAGTAACAAGAGCAGATTTGTTCATTTGGGGTGTGCCTGGGGACGGCACTGCAGGCTTGGGCGAATATTTAAATACATAGGTGTTGAAAAATATTGCAAATTTTGAGGCTCGGATCAGTGATACCTTTAAAGGACCTAAAATTTACCAGTTTCTACACTCACAACCTTCACCACCTAAACTAGAGTTGCCTAGGACCCACAGTTTTCCCATGGATTGTTCTGAGAAGTGTTTTCCAGATGCTGTGGAGTCTTTTGGGTTCCCCTACTTTGATCCCAAAACCAAATACCCACAATATTCTGAAAGTTTCACTGCTATATATAATTAGGAAATGGATGTTAGATACAGCTCAAGGCCTTGAAGGTCAAACACAAACCTTGGCAAAATCACTTCACTCCTTTCTTTCTCAATTTGTTTAAGCAGGAAATGAGAATAAAGCCTCTCCCTTCACAACAGCTAAGCCAAAAGGTTTGCAAAGCGTTTGGAGATCCCAGGGGATAAGTCAGCACATAAAAGCATAATATTTTGATTGCAAGGGGCAGGTGTATTTTATCACCTGCTGGATAAGTCAGAGTGCAGAGGATTAAAGAAAGTGCATCAAAGGGAAAGTCTCCATGCCCGAGAGCTGCAGTCCATGCAAATGCAGCCAGCCACAGTCTCCTCACGCCTCAGCTGCTTTACAAAAGGCACACAACCAAGCCACCACTCTCCGCTGAACGACTTCAACTTATTAATTCCTCACGGACAAGATAAGGAGATAGGAAACCTCCGAAGCATGTAAATTCCATTGTTTGAAAGTGTAAGCTGTTTTAAAGTGTAGGGCTGCCTAACCCTGCAGAGTCGTGCCAGACGTTTGGAGCTCTCTGTCAACACCTGAATGTCACACAGATGTCTCCGAATTTTTTTGTGTTACTTCAGTTTGCCTCGAGACAAGGAAGAACTCCCTTCCAAGAGGCAGCTAAACAACTTGGTGGTGAAAAAAGTGGAGCAAAAAAACCTGGTAAGAATCCACACTTCAGCAGCGGTAGAAACTAAAAAGAGCAGCGGTCAGCTTCGTGAATCAGCTGTCAACTGCCGGAGAGGGATTTAGAATAATATTTTTATATTTGCCAGAATTGAGCATGGAAAAATCACACAGTTTTCGGAATTAACCAGGAATTGAGGGGATCTGTGATCCTGCTATCAGCAACCTGTTTTCTAAGGTACACTGGAGGCCTTTCCAGAGCAGGAGAAACTGTCTCTCTCCCCCCAGTCCCACACAGCATCTTCAGAGACACTGCAGAAGTTTGGGGCAATCTTTACTGTTCCTCAACACAACTTGTTCATTACAAAAGCTGCCGAAAGACTTTCTCACAGAAGTTGAAGCTTGACTCTGGTGACTTTAGGACAGAATTCCGGAAATCACAGAAGATTTGTTGGCCTGAGCAATTTTACCTGGATACTTCTCTGGGCTTCACCTAAAGCAGCATCCAACCCTCTCAAATATGGGAGCAGCAATTCATCCAGAAATAGTCATTTGTTGCTGACAGCCAAAAATACTACGCAATAAGCAGAATTCTTTCCTCCTCTGCACTGGTTTTATACAACTCAAACCACAAGCTCAGTGAAACAGCTTCTGACTTACAGCAACTGGGAACAGAACCAGGAAAAAACATCTTTACAGCAAACCCCTCAGACCACTAAGTGCAGCTAACAGAGCCATGCAGGAGCAGAACAGGGATAAACCATGCTCATACTCTGGATCTCAGTAAAAACACGTCCTGCTTCGCTCCATGACTTCTCCCCACCAGGTGCAGATGTAGATGAATTCCACTGATAGCCACTCCAATACACTGGTCCATGTGAAGATAATGCCAGTTCTTTGAGGGTTGTGGCATTTTTTTTTTGCTTTCAGATTGGTTTCTTAGGCTTCCCTATTTCTCAGCAGCAGCTGCTTCGGCATTGCTAAGACCAAGTGGTTGTTGAGGAGAGCCTGAGGAAGAAATAGGTGTGCTGCTTCCTGAAATGCAATCAGTTCTGGGGAATCAATACTACCAAAACAAAACAGTGACTTATTAATAGACAGTCTTGATTCAGAATGGCAGATCAAGTGATGATTACACTTTTTAGGTTCATTCTTTGGACAAGCAGACCATTTTAACTTGTGCCTGAGGTGAGTCTATAAGGCCACTCACCTGCTAGAATTAACTCAAACCAGATTGAAATCCTCTCATTATAAACAGCTAAACTCATGAGTGCCTTACAGTCTCCAGAAAGGAAGGAAAAGAGCTGGAAAGAGAAAACAATACATGTGTCTGGGTCCACCATGAGCTGCTGAAAACATAATAACCCTTCTCTGACACCACTGCACGCTGGAAGGATGTGGGATTTCTATCATTCAGTCGAGTAGGAATCACTCAACTCATTTTGATTGAAAACACAGTTCAGTGCTCCAACAGGCAAAAATTCAATATATAAAAAATGCAGTAAAACCACAGACGAATGAAGAGAAAGAAGCATCTCCTTCACAAGATAAGTAAAGGGTGACAAAACAAAGTCTCGTGGACAGAGTAACTGGGGCATACACTGAGAAAGCTCTTCCGTGGATTTATGTCAGCATAGCTTTACCAGTGTTAGTCCCACCCACCAGCTGATCACCGATTTCTTTTAATTGTGAGGTGCAGAGGTGACAGATTCAGCTGTCACATCCTCAGAACAGACACCTTTCCTTAAAAATAGTTAGCAGAATTATCTACCAGTGCATATGGCCTTTCTTCAAGGAACATTTCCCCTCTGCAGATGAAACACGAGAGAAACAACAGAATCTTTTGTCTTACAGGATGCTAAGTTTCACTTCAAAAAAAATCCGGGGGTTTAAAAAGCAAAGATACTTTTGGAAAGCAAGTATTCTATACCTTGTAAGTATAATTATTAAAAGACAAAAGGAAAAAAGAAAAAAAAGAATGCAGTTAGCACCTTATCATCGGGAAATTATCCATGTACAACTTAGATGTGAGCATGCACACAGCGCCAGCAGAGAAAAATACCGGGAAGCTTTCTGAAATCAGAGCAGATTTTGCAGTAGAGTAGAAATTCTTAAACCAGAAACCAGAAATTGTATGAGCCTCAGCACTACTGTTCTTACCAAACAGTCACTTCCACAGGTGGCAAAAGCCACACAGCCTGCTCTTGCTGCTGAGTAAAGGAGTCCAAGAGGTCAAAGAGCACCCCAGGAGAGACTGCAGCTCCCAAAATATGCTCAGTGACCTCCCTGGCTGCTCCTGCTGCTAAGGCCCAAGTGCTCAGTAAGAACACAGTGCCTTTAAATCTCTTTTTGCTGGTACAGTATAAACGTCTGAACCCTCTGCTTTGCTTGTGTCCTAAAGATGAACCTGGCCGGGATAATTGACTCTCAATCTTCCTGATATAGTTACTGAAAATAACTTCATCTAATGTAATCTCTTTATTGCTCCTGTAAAACACTTTACTCCTTCTGCAGGTCACAGGCAGAAGGGTGAGCTCTTTGAATGCCTAACGTGGTCTCAGGAACACAAAACTCCAGCAAGCACTAATAGAGCTTCATATATAATCAGCACTGTTCCCAGCTGCAAGGAAATCTGATTTACATCAGGCTACGACTGCAGCAAAGCCAAGAAGGGTCCTGCAGAGATGCAGAGCGCCAATAAATTCGGAAGCCATTTCAGAAATTAAACTAAGGGTCACATTCTGCTCCTGGTAAGGCTGGAGTAATGGCCCCGCATTCAGTGGAGTTACTCTTGATTTATATCACACCTGGTAGCAAAATCTGGCCATCAGTCTCCTGAACCAGGCTTCATTCTCTAGAGAACTTTGCAACATTAGACCGGTTGTTATTTTTAAGCTTGCAGTAACAAACAACAGAACACGGGCTTTTGGAAGCAAAGTATTTCCTCCTCCCTAACGAGGGTGTTAAAAGCAGATCTCCCTGGTGTGGCTCTCAGAAACACCCAAAGCCATGCTGAAAGCAGGAGACAAAAGCAAAATCTGCAGAAGTCTGATGGGCCATAAACCATCACTTCTCAGATAATTAATCAACTTCCACCACTGAAGTTAGGAAGAAAAACAGAACAAAAAAAAAAACCCACAAACAAAACCCCACGCACTTTCTACATCCATGTGCCACCAACAGAGACACTTGGGAGTGGCTGTGAAGTGTGCAGGGCCAAAGAAGCGTGAAGGGACAGAAAACTTCAGTACCTGAAATGCTGATCTAACCATGAATGTTAATCCTTACACACATTTTATAGTCTGAAGTAATAAAGGAGCAACAGCAGCAGTTGGTTGCCTTCTGTCTATTGATTACATCAGCTGGCACCTTATCAGTGCATCAGTTAGATTCAGGTAAACCACCAGGCACGGCTATTTAAAAAAAACCCAAACAAACACAAAAAGGAAAAGAACAATCCTTCCTCTGCTGTACATCCTTATGGGATATGAAAACCAAGGAAGAAAAACGGTTTGCTGTCTGGAGAGCAGAAGTTTTTATGTCACCACCCCAGCCTGAGCCCTTGTTTTGCAGGAGAAGTGGGACAGGTCTGTGTCCTCTGCTGGTGCTGAGAGCTGAAACAACCTCGCAGGGTCAGCCTGCAGCAAAACAAGGTCAAACCTGCACTAGGATCGATCCAGACCATTGTGGCTGTTAAACTGACACGGCCACTTTTCATTTCCTTGCCAGAGCCAACCCAAAGAGCCATTACAGGTTGCTCTGGTGACATCCATCTTTTCCTTGGAAAGCCAAACCTCCTTGCCTCTGGCCACTTTAATCTGTAAAACTCTGCCCTCAGGACTCAGCCATCTTTTGATGGCTTAGGGCTTGTGACTGGGTCTTCTGGCTTCTAATCAGAGATAAAACAATTGGGAAGCCAAACAAACAAGCAAACAAACACCATCACCTCTTCAGAGGTCAGAGCTTATCCGACGCACAGGGGAAAGAAAGCCACAGAAAGCGTGACTCATTTTATGTTTACTTATCTAGTGCAGTGCCTATCTAGAGGTGGTGCTGGGCTAGTATTGATTTGTGCTGGATATTTTGATCTTACCCCATTACTCAGAGGAAGGAAAGCCTACATTTATGTCAGACACAGCAGAGCAAGAGACCTCCGCTTGCTGTGTTACAAATCACAGCGCAATTAAAATGATTCATCATAAGTGATCACCAGGATTTCATTGCAGAAGAGTCAAAGGAAAAAATAGAAGTATTCTCACAGAGGCACTAGAAAACTGCTGTGCCAGGATACACATGCTATATGTTTTAATCAATATTTAATATTAATATTTTTATGGTAAACCTGAACAGAGAGATATGAAACCCACTCAATACTACAGCAGGAGTTCAATCAGAAGGGGACAAAGCTCAAACTAAACTTTGTTCCTATCATAACACATTAGTAGATGCCATATATGAAAAAAAAGTATTCAAAATACACACTGCATGCAGACTGAAAAAGCAAAGATTTAGGTGTAATCCAAATGGATGAAAAGAATTTTTCCTAAAGACAATGAAGCCGTAAAGCAAGATCAGTTACAACAGTGTAGCCTGAAATAATGGTCTAAGAAAGATCATCCAGAAGAATCCTGTCCTTACAATGACACTTTGGAAAGGAACAATTACACCTGAACAAAACAGTGCAAAGGCAGGGATGGGAGCCTAAAGCATGCCTGGTCTTTAGGGTAGAAGGAGTAGGAAAAGTGTTCAACCCCAGACTAAGTTTAATGAGGAAACAGATATTTTTTCATATTCACAAACCAGATATGAGAACAGGGACAGATGGATGCTTTACCTGACCTTCAGTAAAATATGTCTTCTCAATTCTCCGAGCCCAGTTTCAAGGAAATTACACAAAAATATGGGTAACCCTGAGCATGGCCAGGTGTGCTGGCTGGTAAAAGCAGAAATGTTGTGGAACCAACATACCGTGCTAGTAACTGTTCACTAACAAAACATAAAGATGGAAAGTGGATTGAGGCTGAAAATGAAAAGAATACAAAAGGAGCAAGATAGATAAAAAACAGGAGAAGAGAATACCCAAAGAACACTTCACAGGAAAACGTCGTTCAGTTACAAACCTTCCCTCATTTCAGCGACTGGGTTTCAAGAACCATCTGGCACCTACAAATGGGAACCTCTCCAGCCGGAGAATTTCAAGGACAAAGTACCACCATTATGATGCCAATCCTGTCTTTTATTCTCTTGGTAATATCCAACATCTTAATCCATCTACGGTAATCGGATATGAACACACAACCTTATATTGATCCACACAAGGCTAAATTTATGTTTACTATATACCTGGCTGACAAGCAATTTTTTTCTGACCTTTTTGTTCATGGAAAAGTACAACTGTCTCTCACATTCTGTATTTCCCTCATCCTGCAAATTACACAGCACCTACAGATAAATTGATTTAAGATGCCTAAAAGAGCTGCTGATGGCTCTCAAACCACTACTTATAATCTTCTGCCTCCCCACTGAGAGTTAGGATTAAACGTGGGGTGTCATTGATGCTAAATAAGTTTCTTTTTACCAGGTTGGAGGTAATAAACTGCATGGAACCCTTTCAAACCAATCTGTCAGGGTGCAATAGGCACAGGTTTTATTTCCCTCCACCAAGTAAGTGCTGGCTGTACTTGCAGCCATCTGTCTTGCGTCCCTTGCAGAAGCAATTTCCCCCTTCTACCTCTGAAAATAGCACAGAGAGCTCCTGTCAGCACTGGGATGACATTGGCCTGTGGGCCTGAGACAGGGCGGCTTTCCTGCAGTTCTGCTTTAACTAGCAGTGTGCAGGTTGCCAGGAAAAGTGAGAGACCGTGGAAAACCAGTGCATGTCAGCTGGAAGAGTTAAATAGAAGAGGTGGGCAACAAGGGGTTTGGTAAAGGGACAGTGAGCAATTTGGGAATGACCATCCTAAGCGGTGTGAGGGATGTAACCATGAGCTCAGAGGAGAAGGTAAGTTTTCCACAGGTAGCCATAAGAGAAGAGGAGGTCACGGGCAGGCAGGATGCAGCCAGGAGGAGGAAAAGCACTGGGAAGACTGCCTGGCTGTGTGGGGCAAAAAGCCCATGGTAATTGCTGTATTTTGACTCCTGCCCTCGGGCACCTCGTTCAGAGGAGAGCTGTAGCAAGCAGGGGAAGAGAGAAGGGCAATGCTGCTCCCTCCTCACAGGCTCCGTGAGGCAATTACAGGTACTTGGAATTACAGCTGGTACTGGAGTGAACCCAGCTCAGTGCAGGTGAGGCTACCACCTCCCAGCCTGGATTTAGTCCAATATTTCTAAGAGAGAAAGCAGATGGCTTTTAGCTTAATTCTCTGACAAAAGCAGAACCTTTAAAAATGATGCTGTGAAAGAACTCTGGAAGACATTTGTTTATAAGCACTTTCCTAAGCAGCACTGCGTCCTGTTTGAAGAAAGCCACAGCTGTGAACTGTTCTCACCTTTCAAAGACAGGGCACGTGCCGCAGTCAAGAGTCTTCTTATTGTTCTTTCATTATTTCTGCAGATGGAGGACAGAACATTGAATAGCAAACGATGAAGCATCCTAAATGAAGATGAGCTAACACTGACGAGAGCAACAGAACACATTTACCGAAGCAGTAGCTATGCATCCTTGCTAGTGCACAAAATTCATTAAGGAACAAGTCTTTCCATTCACCACTGCAAATTAGCAAAGACTTATTGTTCTGATGAAGGGCAAGAAAGTCATAGAGTACCAAAAGAGAAAGGTTTTTCTTTTCAAAAGTGCCCAAACCCCTCACATTTACACATCAAAGTTGATGCCTAAAGTCAGTGTAGTTGTTTCTTTTGATTCAGCCATTTCTGGATCACAAGTGTTTGATTTTCTGAAAGGCAAAGCACATATGTTTAATCAGAGATGGATATGATGAAGCATATACATATGTATATTAAAAAAAACCCAAAGTGAGCTCCAGCTCAGATGGAAATCACATCTCAAGCTGAGAGTTGTATATCTGATTCTACACATTCAAAATACGGTTAATTATACAGAATAAATAGTCATAAAGATTTGTGAAGTAAGGTTCTTTAATTTGTATTGCAAATTCCTGTTTGTAGGGTGATACTTTCAGTGAGGGACTTTGGTTCCACCTAGAAAGTTTAATTCAATGTTTTTGCTCCTGAGTTTTAAAAGCAGGACATGCACACATTTTCTGTTAGACATACATGACTGCTTCCATTGTCTTTTGACTTCTTGGCTTCAATTTACAAATTTTCTGACAAGATGTTTTAGTAATAAAATCTTCTTCCAGTTTAGCAAATGAATTATCCATTATCACACTTGAGTAGAGCAGACTGAGATCAAAAATACCCAAAAGCTTGTAAGCAACCATACCTCAAAGCTGTTTATCCTCTTTCCTAATTTGATTTTTCATGGTTAGTTCAGAATCCAGAAAAGAATTACATGAAAACAGATCCTGATGTGGGGAATAGCTGTGCATATCCACGTTCTCCTAACAAAACCCAACCAACCAACCAGAAAAAAACCCAAAACAAACAAACCGAACCCACAAAATCAACAGCTGAAGGAGTAAAAGAGCCTCTAAGGCTCTATGTTTGTGTCTGTTCCCAAACAGGTCACCTGCCCTTTACTGATAACCTGCCTAAGCATTGCTTTTCTAGAGCATGTGAAATAAGCTGCAAAACTAAAGTGTATTTGTCATACTGCTGTTAAACTCTAATTTGTCACCCATGTGAAATCAATTGTTCAAATCTTTAGGAGGCGTGTGTGGAGGCAAAAAAGGTTAATTCTCGCTATGCCCTTACTTAGAAGGCTTCTCTATATTTAGAGAACAACCATTTAGCTAATTACTTTCATCATCCTAAGCTTGAAGGATCAGAGACCCACAGAAAATACTGAGGGAACAGCAAACTCAGTGACAACTGTCAAACATCATACAGCAGTTCTGGATCGTGGCTGGCAGCTGGAGAAGGACAAGGGTGTTTAATCAAAGCCAGGAATGTGCAGAACTGGCTATGGGACAATGTTTAGACTTTAAAGATAACTATTTCTTTAGCAGGACAAATTGGACACCTCTAGCCTGCATTTTTCTGATTTTGGAATCATAATCTGAATTAGGTCATTCTCTCAAGATTGAAATTCTGCTTGGTCTCTGCTCTCTTAAATGTGAATTCTCATCTCATTTGATACCTTGCATCCTTAACTACAGCCAGAAAGATTTTTTTTTTCCATGCAACGTGATAATCTGGGGGCAGATCCAAGGAAAAAAAAAAAGCAGTTGATTCCAGCAGTGCTCACCTAGCTCCACATTAAGAGAAATGTGTTAGTATGTTTCACCATGTGTCTATTTCCCAAGAAAGATTCAGATGTGGAGCCGTGGATCAGAACCCAATAAAATCAGACCTTGCAGAAACGCCAGAAAAGGAGGACAAGGTGGTGATTGCCCCAGAAAGCCCCACACAGTGAATGGTTTGACCTCAAAACTTTGACCTTTTTTCTGGTGTTTCCCTTCTGGCTCCAGATTTATTAGCAGCCCCCTTGGTGCAAAATTCCTGGATGAAGGGAAACAAAGCCATAACTCAAAATATTCTGCCCAGCAACATCCCAGAAAAAAAAAATTTGGATTTCTGGTACTAAAGACTGAATGTACTAACAGTGATTTTTATTTTGTTATTCATACCCAGAATGCACAAGAATTTTAATAGCTTTAGTGAATAGAAGTCAAAAACAGGACCAGATAGAAGAGAGACTAAGGAAATTCAGCATCTATAGAAATTTTGTATTAAAATGAAGATTGTTATACCTTAAATACCAAAAAATCCAGCACACACATCTCAGCCTAGTCAAAAGAAATAAACACCAGCAATAAACAGCACATCTCTGACCCTACAGATATTTCAGATTTCTCTAATTAGTGCCATTTTGCACCAATCAATATATTTGTATTATCATATAAGCAGATCTGTTAAAATAACAATAAAAAAAATACCAAACACCACCAAAATTAGTACTTGACTGAATATCCACATGTGAGTGTAAATATCAATTCAATCACTGCTTATATTCCATTGGCCTTGTCATTTCTGGGGGAATCTTTTAAAAGTCCCCTCTCAGTCACAGAGATTTGGTTTGTCCACGTGAATCAGAATCATGCAAAATTTCACCCATTTGGAATAAAAAAACCCCAAACAAATAATGAAAATGAATTGACCTAGTAAACACACCACAACAAACAGAAGAGATTCTTTAATTAATGTGCACAAATGATCTTTTCAAGTAATCAGCAATGCTCAGTAAACACAACCCCATCCTTGTCAAAAGTATATTTCTTTCTGCATTTTATACCATGGGTCATTCTCGGATTTCAGCAAACCACACGAAGAAGATTCTGTACTTCTTTACGGAAGGTTTCGTCACCCTAAAAAAGGGTAATTGGGACAATAAAATGCCATAGAAATACCATGGATTTATACTGAAATTATTGTGGAAAATCTGTGGAATATGTTAGATAGAATCTTGCTTTGAAATTGCATTAAAGGGTCCTACAGGAATGAATATCACAGATAATATTTCTATTAAACACTACAGCATGGCCCAATTTAAGATTGGAGCTTTTCCACTAAATCCAGTTGTCCTCGACCCTGTGTGGGCCATATGCAATACTTCCTACGTTTTTAACTTATATATTTCACATATAAAATATATAATGTTATTTTTTTATTATTTATATGTGTACTAAAAAATCTCTATATTTCTAGTCCCATATTTTGGGCTGTTTTACAACACTACATCCAACAGCAACTACCAGCGTGCAAACAGTTCTACATCAGAAGACAAGGGGGAGTCAAAACTATTAACTATTAGCTGAAACTGCATTAAACAATCATAAATTTTGGCTGATTCAAAGCGTGCTTTAAAAAAATAAAAAATAAAAAAAAAGAAGTCAGATGAGTATCATCATCAACGGTAGAGAACAAACAGCAATAGTAAAGCACTCAGTTTTATCTGAATGATTCAAAACCTTCTAAATAGTAATGAAAAAAAAAAAAAAAACCAACCCAGGAAATACATACCAGACCTTAAAAAAAGTAATTTATAGGAGAATATTTGTAGCATATTTCCAACCCACTGCAGTAGGAAAATTAATGAATAATATTAGGGGCATTTATGTGATCCACTTTCCTCCTGTACAGTGTTTGTCCAACGTAATGAGATCTGGATTGGCTGAATATAATACAAATTTGAGAGTGTTATACTTGAAACTGATCATGCATGTTAGGAGCGGGAAAAAAAAGGCAAACGGAGCATTTTTTATGCATATAATCCCATGTGTTAATATTGACACTCAGCTGCACTAATACAGGTTATTGCTACTGAATTAACAATGCTCACAAATTAACAGCCACAGAAGTCTCATGGATTACACTTGAAACTTCTGTATAAACATTTTTTTTTTTAATATTTGTTTCTATTCTGGTCAAGGCCATGACATTCTAATTGCATTGGAAAAATTCAAATCCCATTCTCTGAGGCAGGCGATGTGGGAGAACTATGACCGACAGAAGATGGATTTGCTTTATTCGCTGAAATTGAAGTGAAAATTACATTTGTGTCATTACATTTTAATACAGTCTTCCATGAATATACATACCAATATACATCTCTCTCTATATATATATTTATATATATATATTCTACTTATTACCATTCTAGACACTAAAAGGTGAGGTTTGCAGCTGCAGGAATTCAAATAGGATTAGAGAGAATACTTTTACTTGTTTGCAAGCCCTGCATAAACTTTGAACAGCAGTTTTCACCAGGCAGAGGGCATAAAAGTCTCTTCCACTCTGAGAAGAAAGCCAGAAAATATTAGGTAGGATAGAATAGCATGGGTAGGTAGGACTGCAAAATTTCACCCCTGTTCATGCTTGATCCTGCTTTGTTGATTATAAGAATAATCTATTAAATAGTCCAAACCAGTTGCAGGTATTCCAACAAAACTTTACCTTTGCTTTTCCCACACAAGTCTACACAATATTTTTATTAAAATGGCAGATCAAAGAGACTTTCCTCCACCAGCAGTTGTGTACCTGAAGAGCTGTCTTATAGAACTGGAACTTAGTCCACTTTCAGCATTAAGTTTAACATTTTCAAAGTGCTGAAATTATTTTGAAAGCCCAAGGCTCCAGGGAAGTGAAAAGGACTTTGATAGGGTCACTTAGCCACTATGAATCCTGCAGACAGACAAAAGGGATCATGGAAAGAGGGAAAGAGAGTTCCCATTTCTCTTTTAATTCAACAGAGGATGTGCTTTCTTGGGAAGTTTTTATATTATCCTCCTTTTACAGCCTACTTCAGAAACAGCAATTTTCCCGCTTTCTTTTCCTCAACAGAAAGAAAAAGGGAAAAGAAGAAACTTTAGAAGATTTAAGATTTTTAAGATATTTCTCCCTAGCATAGGTTTGTTTCTTTTCCAAATGTTCCACTTATTCGAAGTATATGAAAAAAAATCAATAATCAAACGGGTTAATAAAACAGACAAAACAAAACATACCCAAGTTTTAATGATAAAGAACGTGCTGCTTGCATATTATTAGAAGCTCCACAGCTACAAAGTTATGCAAATCAGACCACTGAAAGGGGGCAAACCCAGAAGTTTGGAGTTCTGTTTTGTTCCCAATACTGTTAAGACTCTTTTTTCAAAGTTTTCTGCCACTTGAAAACACCTGGAAATAACTGAGAAATCGCTGTTCCAGTCATTACTATAACTATCTTAATTTTCTTTTTTACTTGATCTTCTAGATGGCTGTTGCACTCTACAGTATTTTGTTTCCAGCATGGGAAATCTGGGCTCAAAGTCCATCTTATATGTAATTTTCTATTTCATGGGTCAAGCATCAGTAATTTAAAAAAACAGCTTATATCTTAGACTAAAGCAAAGCTCAGTTCAGAAGCGAAAACATTTTGTATTCTGCAAAAAATAATTTAAAAAAAAGGGAGGCAGGCTTTTGTCAGAAGGCCAAGCATCTATGCTTTGGGGTTGGTTTTTTGTTTGTTTGTCTTGGAGGTTTTTTGTCTAAGGAAGAACATTTTATACCACTTTTGTTTAACAACATCCACATATTCTAATCTTTGCCATCTCTGGACTTCACAGTGTATTGCCAACAGCCACTGTGACATCTGCTAGGGAGGGCAGAAATAATTTGCAGGTTTCTGACAGCTGCTGTGGGTTGCCAGACTGTCATTTGAGAGAGTACATTGGGCAAAAACGTGTGGTAAAAAGCTTTCTTCATGCCCACCCTCTGCTATTAAAGTATCGTACATTCTCAGCAAAACCAGTGAATCTTCTCAGCACAAAATAGCCTCGTAACTTAGAAAATAAATTCCCAGATTAGTTGTCTTCTGAAAATCGGTGGAGTCAAGGCAGACCTCTACAAAGGTGTGAATAGCAGCAGGGGAGGCTCAGGGTGGACATCAGGAAGAATTTGTTCACTGTGAGGGTTGTCAAGCACTGGAACAGATTGTCCAGGGAAGTGGTGGAGTCATCATGGCTGAAAGTGTCCAAGACATGACTGGATGTGGCACTCACTGCTATGGTTTAGTTGATATTCAGTCAAAGTTTGGAATCCATGATCTTGGAGGTCTTTTCCAGCTTCAGTGATTCCATGATTCTGTGGAAGTTAGCAAATGCTACTGGGCCAAGCTTGGCTTTTGTTGCTCCAAGATCTGTATGGCTCACAAGTGTGTGTAATTACCAGGAGACAGACGACAAAATAAACCCTGGAGATTTTGAGGGCAAACAGCAAATGTGCTCCAATAGGTCTGAACTCTGTTTTCAAGTAAGTCAATGGGAATATTTGATGTTTGATAGCACTTAGGCCTACACTGAGTGCTTTTAAAAATCACAGTAGAGGCAAATTGCCAAAGGAAATCAATAGAAGGCAGCACCAGGAACTGAACTCTGAGCCTCTCCACAGAGCCCCAGTGGTGGTTTTCAGGTGCTGTACAAGGAACGGTGCTGTGGTGCACAGCTGAGCACCTGGGATACAGCTCCACCTGAAACTGCTTTCAGCACTTGAATTCAAGGTGTGCATTCTCCTGAGAACCACAGAGAAATATAAATCCCAGCCTGGTAGTTCAGGTCAATTTTGTATCTATAATTAAAAACAAATAAACAACCAACCCCTCCCAAGAAAAATAAAAACAAAAAAAAAGCAAAAACCCCTGCTGCTTACATATTAAAAAAAACCAACACAAACAAACCTGAAAATATGAAGATGGTGAAAAGCAGCCAAGCAAAACCAGTCAATTCACATGTCTTAGATCAGTGCTGTTTTTCAAGAGTGCTGTAAGGGACTGGATACAAGAGGGCTGCTTGTACATTGAGATGATGCTCGTGTCCTTCAGCACGGGTGCACTCGTCTGTTCAACTGCTGTGTCACTCCCCCGCAGCACAGCCACTTAACACCTTCAGAAAGAGGGACTCATCAATGTCACGGCACTGCCTGAGGCACACGTGTGCTTCAACAAAAGCTGGATATATTCCTGTGTACACCCAGCTAAGCAAAGAGTTCATAAGTCTTTGCATAATCCAATTGCAGGAGCTGCGGGCGCAGCGAGCACTGAGTGGTGTGCAGCAAGGCTCAGTGATCCCTCAGCCCGCTGAATTATTTCCTCTCCACCAGCACGTAACTCACGACTACATCCAAAAAGTTTTAGTTAAACTGCAAACTTCCTGTTCGAGTCTCCTGCAAACCCTGTTCCTGCATCAAACTGGGAATGTACTGCTCTCCAGCATACATCATGGTGAGCAAAAGAAGCTTCCTGAGTGAAAGCATCAGCCTGGCATGTTGAAAGCTGCTGTGAATCCAGATCTTTCAATGCATAATCAACAAGGTTTCCAGCCACTGAAATATGGCTCATACATTGTGCATTTTCTTTAAAGAGGGTCAAGGACGGTGGGTTCTGCAGGAAACAGTCACCTTAGCTCTGTTCAAAACATTTCCCAATTAGAACATGAGTTAAAACACCCATCCAATTAATTTTTTTTTGTTTGTTTGTACCTTGCTGGTTGAGTGAGTCGCTATCCAAACAGCTGCTTTTCAAAAGGGACCTTTCTTAGCCTCTGGTGCTGCAGACTGCTGTGTTATGTACTAACCCACCGATCCATACTGCCTTCAATTTTCTTTGATGCTTTCTAGTTTTTAAGTGCTGTAGCATAATGTTAACCTTGCAAGTGCAGCATCTATTTCTAACACAGTTACCTCCTGCAATTTATCTGGGCAAATTTTTCAAAGGCAGTACTCCACACATGGAGACGTTCTACGTGCATCCCGTGCCCATGGTAAATTAAAAAAATAGATAGATAAATAAATGTCAACCCTTAAATCCTGTTTTGAAGGCAGATCACATTATCTCACCAGCTGGAGACTGCATCAATGGCTGTGACTTGGCCACTTTATAAAACACTCCCTGAACCTCGGATGAGGGGCACGTTACACACGAAAAATAGTGTGTGCAGGAAATATACATTGTATATCTACAAAATGGGCCATATCCCGCTGCCATTAAAATTGATGGGAGTTTTGCCATTGCCTTCAATGGGATCAGCAGCAGTATATAAAGATGGATTGGCTCTGAGCGTGCACACTGGCGCTTTATGGGCGTGACAATATAAAAGCCCTGTTGAAGTAATGGAATGAATTATAACAGTGCTGGGGATGTCAATTTGCCTTCTTCTACCTTCACTCGCTGTACAAGGAACATTAAACATTTCCCTGGTTAGCCACAGAATCATAAAAATTACAGCTAAAAAAGTACTATTAAGTCTACTTCCTGCCAACACAAAATTACTCCTCCTTGTACCTTTTCTAATCCTCTCTGCAGCCTGGTTTTACACCTCTCAAATGTTCTGGCATGTTCTCCTCCCTGTAAAGAATTATTCCATCAGCTACTTAATCACACACGCAGACAAGATAGATTTTTCCTAGAGTAAATCAACAAAGCAAAATACCCTACTGAAAAAAAAAAAAAAAGATATATTGCTCTGAATTTGCTCTTAGCATTTTATTCTACTTTGAGAAAATTAGAAAATACTTATCGAGAACTTTATCAGTGACATTTTTCCCTGCTTTTCACAGCCCACCACATCCAAATGCAGGCAACAGGAGCTGCTCATTTGCTAGTGGTGGGATGGTTCTCAATAAGGCTGAAACCATTAAAAAAGGAAGCTGCCTTTTTGTTTTTATTCTCATTTGCTCCTCTTCTACCTTCTCCCTACTGCCTTACCACACTTCTGGGCTTACATTTGGTTAGGGCAAAGAGCACCAGTCTCCTCTATTTTTTAGGGCAGGATGTTTAATAAGGACCCAGTACATTAAAGAGGAAAAAGTAGATCTAAAAGATGTGCTATGTTTTGAGGCACCTTCAGCTCAAGGGACCTCAAGCAGTTTAAGATGCTACAAGAACACCTATTCTGAGACAGAAGTTTTGCCAAATGACATCAAAAGGTGGTTTGAAAGGCATTCACAGATTCTCACTGAAGATTTGTGACTCTAAGGATCTCCCCAGCAGCAAAGGAAGGGACTGGAGACGGGGAGAATCAGCAGGAATCGTGTCAGGGCCCATCCCCAACACAGATGCTGCTGAACAAGAATCACCCCGGAGCAGCACAGAGGACTGATACACAGCAACATCAACCTAAATCTCTTGTGGATGGCTGCAGGATCTGCTCTGACACTGCCTGTAAACAGCCTTTTCTCTGTTTTGACTGCTTTATTTGATTGGCCTTGTCCGAAGTGAGGTCAGGCCAAAGGCTTGTGGTCACTAAAGATGAAAGCCTTATGTCAGGGAAGCTTCATTTTGGAAAGAACAAGGTGAGAATGTCACTGACCAGCTGAAGTGATGGGTCCATTCAAATTTGGATTCCCGGGCTGCCTTGTAGTGCTTCTGTCTTCTTTAACAAAAGGGTTCTGCAGCATTTGCAGCACTTCTCACTACAGGATTATTACCTGTGGTTTTAGGGCAGCAGATCCATTTCTTTTTCCTCTGAGCCAACGAAGGGTCACATCACCACGACACAACAGTGACCACGTGCAAAGGGCCATCTCAGAGAGAAACAGCACAAAGCATCGATGTGAAGAACCACCTTGGACACAGCTGCAGGGAGCAGAAATTCCTCAGTGGAGTACAAAGACTGGCACGAAACCCAGCTTTATGTTCCATCTCTTCCCCTCAGGAGCAGCTGCGACTTTTTGATCCAGGCATTTTGTTTTGGTAGCACACAAAACATTTCTGAAATGGAGCCGTGGAAGCTGTATGGTGCTCGCCCCTGTTGAAAACTATGTACAACCACTAAGAAAACAAAAACTTCCAAGGACATTAGACCTTGACCTCAAGTCATAGGAAGCAGGCAGGAAGATCAGACAAGTAAAACATTTTCTGACAAACGTTTCACGATTGCTGTGATCTGTCTGATAAAAACCTGTCTTTAGTCAGGAATTACGTGGTGGGGCTACATCTAAAAGCTGTGACCAGTGACTGCGTGTGCCCTGTGTGCTCTGATCCAAGTATGGCAAACTGAGAACTGCCACGTTTCACTTTTCCCTGGAAGTTGAGACTACCAGGATGTGCAGTTCCAACTTCCCCTGGAACATTTATAGCCAATGCTGCAGGAAGTTACGTCGGCTTAGAAGTAAGCCATATTCTACTACAGCCAGGTCTGATTCTCCAATTTTCCTCCCACCAAATCGATTTTTCTGACAGGAACACCTACCAATACAGCCATTTGTTTGGCAAGAAACAGGTAGACATGTTTGATTTAAATGCTTATAGCTAATTGAAAGACCCTGCAAATTTAAAGCAATCCCATTGCAGTTTTCACAACTGCTGTCCTCAATTCTCCTTCGATGACAGTCAAATGAAGTAAGGGGATCCTCCCAGCCCAGCACAGGTACCTGTGGCTCTCTCACCATTCTCTCCTCTCTCCCCTCACAGAGCTTTTCCTGAGCAGGCTGCAGCACTGCTGCTCTTCCACGCTAAAAGCCACGGAGTCTCTTCTCCAGTATTTCACGTTTTTCACCCACTGCTGCAGTCCTGATCTTTTCATTTTACCCCTCTTTCCATGTGCTTCGCCTTCTCTTAGCACACCTTACTAAGAAAGCCAAGAGTTCATTAGTTCCCTAGTCAACACATCAGTTCACAGACATTGTGTAATCTGTTTTTCCACTCTACCCCACAGTGGAGAATGCTTTTGACAAGCCATAACTGAACTGTGTCAGACACCACTGAATAAAGGATAAAATTTGGTAAATACTGAAATTGTCTTTAGATAAGGCTTTCCAATGTCTTATTGTACCGACACTAAAAGGGAAGTGACTTTTGGTATGTTGGAAAAGGGAACGGCAGAAAAGCACGAGAGCAGCTGAACTCCAGAGCTCTCTGTTGCCTCTGAGGTGCTGGCACTGGTGTGCGCTAAGCACACAACGCGTGGACAGTTTCATTAGAGACCATGCAGATTTCTCTAGGACTCCCCAGCCCAACAAAAATGGTCATTTTCCTGCCCTCATCTTGCTTGGGGCTGCAATTTCCTTTACAATAGAAAGGCTGACTTGTTTTCTACCCCATTTCCATCAGCATTGCTTGGGAAAGACCAGAAAGGACATGGCAAGGAATTAAATTACAATTCCCTGGCAAAAAAAAAAAAAAGGTGTAAAAGGGAAAATGTTGCAGCCTTGTTACAAAGGCGAGCAGACGGCAGAAGTATCCAAGAGATCCTTGAATGGACACGAAGCCTTTCCAAGAAGTACCTTTGAGTGGACACTGCTTCCCAACATGTGCAAACTTTGCCCCTCAGCTCTACAGGCCTGCCTCCATCCTTTCTGCTTTTCCCTTCTCCCTCCACCTGTGCTCACCAAATTCCTGTCACCAGCCAGAACTGATTAGAACAGAAGAAAAAAGCCAAAAAACTCCACAGCACTCTGGAACAGAAGTCATCAAGTACAAACCAAAATAAGTATCACTTATTAATTAGCCTTGTTTTTACCTCCCTTGTTGGTGCCTTTTTAGACTAGTTGGAAAGGGATTCCAGGAGATCAGCAAAGGGTTATGCAGAGCTCAGTGCAGCTTTTAGACACATCAGGAGGCCTTGCTGCAGGGTTCAGGTCTAATGCAGCTCACAGGGATTTGCCCATCTGCTGAGGCTGAGAGAAGCTCAGCTCAAGGGTCCCTTTGTTCTTCCTGTGATTACCCAGTCCACGTCCTCCTCACCCATCCAATTCCACCCAATTCAAGCACGTATTTCAATTCCATCCCTGAGCAAGTTACATTCTTGCCTTTCCCTTTCAATTCCCACAGGGCAAATGAAACCGATGGGAAGCATTTTGACAAAGGCACAGTTATTTCATCCCGTAGCCTGACACGACTCCAAATCTGGATGGTACATTTAATGTTCCTGGGACAGATCCTTTTCACAGGAACACAGGATCATCTGCATACTCAAACTGCAAGAACTTTACAGCCTCTCAAGTTTTCAGAGACACTGCTGATCATTTAATACTACAGAGCCACCTCAAACATTTGTCATCCCAAAGCAGGAGAAAGGATAATTCTGTGAAAGCTCACACAGCAAAGGGTGAGGTTTCAGAACCTCTGATGCATTTGTTTGCCTCAGCAGAAGGTACAGCAGTGTTCTGAGGGCAAGCTGTGTAATATACACATAAAATACACTAAATGTTTTCAAACTGAAGGAAGGCAGATTTGGATTTGATATTAAAAAGAAATTCTTTACAGTGAGGGCAATGAGACACTGGAACAGGTTGCCCAGAGAAGGTGTGGATGCCCCATTCCTGGAAGTGTTTAATTTAAGGTTGGATGGGATTTTGCAACTTGGTCTAGTGGAAGGTGTCCCTGTCCACAGCAAGGAAGCTGGAACTGGATGATCTTCAAGCTCCCTTCCAACCCAAACCATTCTGTGATTCTGTGAAATTAATAAAAGTACAGCGTCACACACCCCCATTTCCACAAGGGCAAACTCACCTACCCCTGTTCTTTAAAACATTTTTAAAAACAATGATTATCACCTCCCATCTGGGAAAGAACCCTTGGGGATGAAAAGGGTTCCACTTTGCTTCAAGACAAGCATAGGATGGAACATATATACCATTACTCTCTCAATTCATATTTTTGCAAGCTCAAAAATAGAAGAATATCAATAAATAATAAAAAAAAAAGCTGGTGTTGATCTACCTGCTGACCTTTGCATGGGTAAGCAAAAGACAGCTTTTAACCAGTGAACAACTTAGCAAATATGAAACCTGTTCTGCCAGTGCTTGAAGATGACACTCTAAATACAAATCAGTTCTTACAGAAACACAGATTTCCAGGCATGTTTAGAGAGAAAGCAGGATTTCCATGACTTCAGACCACTGAAAACCATTTATTTAAAAACATACTGTATCAGAACCTAGTTAGTAAATAAAAAAACCTAAAACCAGTGCAAAACTCCACCACATTAGGCCTCTATTCTAGAATCCAAATCTCTTTAAAAGCACCACCCTGCAAACAATACAAAGCTCCTCTGAGTTCACAAGGACTTCTCAGAGGCCCACAGGCCCACACTGGAAGGCACGTTCAGTATTTTGGACAAAATAAGTTAAATTTCTTGCTTCCTTTTTATCAGGAAATTGCAACACTTTAAATCCAATTCAACACTTTAAATCCAATTGCCTTGGACATGTTCATATGCATATACTGTATTTAAACCAATATAAATTTATCACATATTGCTTATAAACAACCAACAGGCATCAGGTGGAGGACATTTTCTTTAATTTAGCTACGTACATGGGACCCCACGCTCTCCCCTTCTCTGGGAGAACCAGCAGTTCGTGCTGCTGCGTTCCACTGAGGAAAGAGAATTCCTGGGAAACACCTCTGGCCATCTCACTGAGATCCACAGGCATGACATTCCTGCAGGAGTTCAGGATGAGACTGATCACATCACTGTTTTCTGCCTTGGACAGGGTGCACGTGGAATAGACCAAGGACCCACCGGGACGCAGGGCTTTAACAGCAGACCTGCAGAGAACAACAGAGAGGAAAAAGGGGAAAAAATCAACATCAAATGCGACATACTGCTAGAGGGAGAATGTATAGACTTATAAATCCAGAGTATAAATAAACATGACAAAAATAACATTATGAAAATGTCTTAACTCTACGTAACTGACAGTTCAGGAAACCACCCACAACATAATTTTGCTTTCTCATTTATTATTGTATTCTCAGTTAGCTGAAGGTACTTTTTATGCCACAGTGACAAGGACAAAGCAGCATCCACTCAGAATATACATCAAGCATTCCTGTGCTCAGCTCTGCTGGGAAAATGCTGCCACTGTGCATACAAAATGGGTTACCCCACATCAAAAGGGCCAGTTAGACACGTGGCAAGGTGCTTGCGTGAACAAATATCAGAACAGACACTTCCAGTACTAACCTGAACTAATGACTCAGCTGGAATCTCAGAAACATTCCTGCTAATTCTGCAACTTATTTAGCAAGGTAAGGGATTTGGGGGTGTCACTGAGCCACTGCTTTTCAACCTGATTTCCCAAGGATCATATATTGTTTGTTTACATGCCCTTCACTTAATAACCTGTTGACAAATTTTGACTAAACAAAGGCAAAATAGTGGCTTAAAACCAGAACACTTCACGACTACTGGTGGGTGAAGGGAACAGAGGTTCTTTATCACTTTACCACTGAAATTGAGTTTAAATAAACTGCTTATTTCCCAGCACAGCAGATCTGCCAAGTCCTTATTCAGACACATGAAATGAAACCTATGAGTGTATAGAAATGAGATATGCAAGCCATATTCACCTGCTGCAAACTAAGAGAGTAAGGAGAAAAATCAAAAATCTTCCACCACGGAAGAGCATTCTTCAAACCTGATACCACCACATTTCTAAGAAAGGAAGCTACACAAAAGGTTCATTTGCTATTAAAACACTGTCTGAAAAGAAATCCCATTAAATAATATATTTTGGAGCCTTGAAGGACATGTGGCTCAAAGACTGAATTGTAAGCTGGTATTCAAACAGATACTACAGGCAAATACCACATTAAATATAATTGTTCCCTCAATAAGATTCCTTTTGTTTACTAACAAGAAAATCAGAACAGGTGAATGTTGTAAATGACACCGAATAATCAGAGATTTGTAGATATTACTGACAATACTGTGCTCACACACCCCCCACACCCCAGGAAAAAAAATATCCTGGGACAAATAAAAAGAAGAAAAGCAAAGAAAAAGAAACAACCATCTCCTCAAGTCAGATGAGGTGAGCAGCTCCCAAATGCAGAAAGTCTGATTCCAAGTCTAGATAAACAAAGACAATGGCATGGAAATAGCAATTCCTCCAGAAACAAGCTGAGGACTTCTCAAGGGTGATACCTGACGAAAAACAGTTGAGAAAGGAAAGAAGAAAATACAAGGGGGGAAAAGAGAAGCCCTTTTAACAGAACTGGGACTTTTTGGGAAAAGAATCAATAAGGAAAAGCTTCAGCACAAGCAGGATCAAAGCCGATCACAGATCAAAGCTACTCTGAAAGTCCTGTCCTAAATAATATGGGAACACCAGGACAAACGACTGCTTCAGACTGGGATAAGACCAGGTGAAAACTCCTGCATTATATCAAATCTACTTCTCTTGGCAGTACACACATTACCTGGCTCAGTTCTTCTACGAGTCTTGGCTATGGTAATCAGCAAGCCAAGTACATATTTTACTGAAGTCTATGATTTCCCAATTTTACTCAGTATAAAAGGACAGAGCTCTCTCAACTGACGGCGCTCTAAGAAAAAATACTTGTTTAATGCCTCTGTTGCATCAGTCTTCAGGAAAAAGATGGAGAGCGAGCATATATAACCTTAGTGAGGGAGCAGTTCCAAATTCAGCCTGTTATAGCCAAAACCAGCTTACAGTGCACTTTGGTAGCCTAAATATTTTCAGTTCAACCGGGCCTAGCAGACTCACTTGAGGATACTCCGAAAATTAGTTAAACCTGCCAATTAGTTAAACCTACAAGGTTATCTCACACTCCGAGTAGCTTCTCAAAGCCTGCAGAAATGTTTGACAACGTTCCTGCCACAGCCTGGTAGAGCACAACATTCACACTGCCACCTTGAGACAGTCAGAGAGAGCAGCCAGAACCCTGACGTCCCTCCCAGCTCTCGTCTTCTGAAATTCTGCACTTACCAGCAGGCATTGAAATTGCCTGGCTCCAGATATTCATCCTGGCATCCCAACATGTATTTACTCCTTAGAGGGTCCAAAAGCAGCATTTCTGGGCCCAAAAGCTGTCCCCACTTCTCTCCAGTGCCCTTCCTTGCTGGCAGCTGCCCATTTAAAAGGGCAGGGCTCATGCTGCTGCTCTTGGCCTGTCTGAGGAACCAGAGTGCACTCACAAATATGGAATTACCTGCTAAATTAAAGCAAGGCAGGCATGTGCAACCTTCCCTTCTCATGAACAACAAACCAGCAAGAGACCCTGATGTCTCTTTGACCCCACTGTCTCTTGGCCTCACACCCATTTGGGGAAATTTAAAAGCACCTTTTCCCCCCATGTATTAGATCTTGCTTTTTATCTTTCACATTAGAACTCAAAGAGAACAGAGCTGAAGTCTAAATGGGCTCTCATAAAGTTGAGCTGATCTTCACATTTTTATCAGAATCCACCTACATAACTCATTTTTGACAGACTTTCCCCTGCCAGCTACACCTTTTCCATGCATGCAGGAGTGCCAAGCCCTGAGGGCAGCCAGCGAGCTTGGAAATGCTTTAACGTGACAATTAAGATGTACTTTAGCAGACCTGAGAATTTTACTCCTAGAAGCAGATAATGGCAACCACTTTCCTACTTCTAAGACAGGTACTAAGTAAGCATTTAGAGAAGAGAGAAAATTCTTTTACCGTGTAAGAGTGGGAAAGGTAAAAGATAAAGCTATACACTAAAAAAGTAGATGTAGCTACAGGTTACAGGGTTTAAAGCCTGGACGCTTGCTAAATGTCCTTTTCTTCCCATATAGAAACCAACAACTCCTCCAGACAGCATTTTCAAGGGCACCATGCTCCTCCAACTGAGTCCATCACAGGAAAGAGCAGCACAGGCCTCTGAAGGAAAACTCAAAAAATCTCACCTCAAAACCCCCCTGTGTCTAAACCTCAGCTCGTGAATATTCACTGGCCCACAACCCAAAAAAGTCGACCTGCTCAGGGCAGTTCTCTTTATTTTGAACCTAAACCCTGAATTAAAATATCTGAGGAGAAATACTTCAGGCAGCAAGGTTAATCAATGTATCTATCCATCTTGTCAAATGCAGCAACAGTTTTCAGTCCCAGGGCTCAAAGTCAACGCCTGCCAGCCCTGATTCAGCCGTGCTCGGCTTCTGATAAACCTGCAGCGAGCTGCAAAATTCCAAGTGAGGAAATGCTGGGCTCAAAGTCACACACGGTGTCACTGAGCTGGGCAAGCAGAGCCAGGGAGTTTGGTCCTCTCATCCTCAACATCACAGAGAATTCATTCAGGAGGGGATTTGTTCATCACAGAATTGTTCAAATGCATTTAAGAAACTTCCTCTGTAATCACTGGAGGGAAACAAGCTCATCCAAGGGGCAGGTTAGAGATGAAGCATAACTTACTCCTACTATAACTCCACCATCTAGGAATTAAGATTTCTCTTTCTTTGCAAATCTTAATTATCAACACTCAGCTGAAGGAATTTGGTACCTGTTCCTTTGTGACTCCCAAAACCAGGCTTCAAATCTAGAATTCTTAGACAGGATGCTAAAACATTTTTTCGCCTTCCTCTTATTACAATGCCCTGTTTAAAAAACTCCCACATTATTTAGAGGTAGTTAATCTGCAGTTATTTTTCTCTTAGTGGTACACATGACATTTGTGTTTATTAAAGAGCTAAAACTTTCAGCTGAAATAAAGATCTAGTTACCTTTAATTTCATAATTTTATTTCAGGTATATATATTTCCTGCAATGAATTTTACATGTTTACAGGCACTAATACTGCAAGGTTTCATGCTTCACATGAAGAAACATCAGAACACACATTAAAAGCCCTGGAAACTTTTTCTGGAGCCTTTTTCTGTCCATCTCATTCAACAAGTTCTGTAAAACAAATTACCACATGCAGATTGCTCCCCTCCTCATTCTAAATGAGATTTTCCAGCACTAATAAAAAAAAAAATTTAAAAATACTTTATATTTTTGCAGGGTGTGTCTCTGGTTACAGGTTCATATTGTACTGTGGAGGTCAGAGGTACAACAGATGCATTAATCTATCCTAACTCCCTGTATTACAGAAGTACTGCAGAAGACTTCAAAGAAACGTATTACTTTAAATCTCTTTTTTTTTTTTAGTTTATTTCTCAAGATTTACTAAATTAGGGAAAACAAAACAGCATTACTGTTTCATATTTCAGGGGGAAAAAATGATCGTGCTAGAGCCACGTGACAATTCCAAACCCAAAAAACCCTTACATGCAAGTAAAATGTAGTTAGCCAGGACCTAAAAAGGATTTTTCCCACTGACAGAAAATGAGACATGATAGGCTGGCTCTTTCCAGTCTAAAAGTCTCGGTGTCTCAAAGATCCTTTTAAAAATGGGCAGACACAAAAATAAATATTTCGTACTACAGGCAGCACCTGCATGCCCAGCCTATCCTCCTGTGCTTGGGTTTATGTTGCACGCCATGGGAAGGGGCAGCATTAATTATGTTAATCATTTTCAGTATTAAAGGGAAAAGATGACACATTTCTAGGGCAATTTTAAAACAACACAACACTACAACAGTGCCATCTTTTGGCAACTACAACGTATTTTCTGCTCAATAGGCAAGATAATGTCTCATCAGAATAAAAAATGCCAATTCTATTCTTTTCATTGACTTAAAATATCCACATCACCTTTTGCCTCTCACAAGAGTCCAGATACTTTGTGGCAATATGACCTGCATGTTACAGGGTTTGCTTTTGTTTCTTCAAACCTGGTCAAAATGATAAAGAAATTCCTCCTGTGTCAAAATACCGGTTTCTTTTTAATACTTTGCGACGGGCAGTGACAGCAGTTCAAGCACTCCCTCTGCTCCTCTCTAAGTGAACTTTGCTCCTGTGGAGAAACACTGCAGCTCAGAATAACAGGAGAACCATGAAAGTCAACCGCCTTTTTCAGCATTAAATTGAATCATAAATAAAAGGAGACACAAGCATCAAAAACCCTTCAACTAAACAACCAAAACCCACAAATCCAAAAAAACCCTCTCTGTTCTACCCTAGCCAAAATCTATCCTGAAAATTCTGATAAGCAACATTTCTATAGCAAATAATTCTAAATTATTCTAAAGCAAAGAGCAAACATTCACAGCTAGAATTATTGATCTTTCTCCTCTAATGCATGGTGACTTCTAAAATACTCATCCTGTTAAAACATGGATATGAGACAGCCCAGAAGGGATAAAGAAAGACCTTTGAAACCCACTACAAACCCTGCCACACAACTTTGGGGTTAGTGGTTATCCTCACAGCTTGTGAAACACACAGAGAAAGGACTGAAGGTGGGATTAAAGCAAAATTTGTGTCTGAATTCAAATATGTGATCCCAAAAAACTGCTGAGTAGCTTATTTGTTTATTCATAGTTATTTATACATTCAATAAACTTGGCTTTGCAACATATCCTAAGGGACTTAATCCATAAGTTATTTACAGGGTGCTGCCACACTTAAACTCAGAAACATTTTAACACCTCTGATGGAACACCTGGAGCCGCAGCAGCGGCCACAGCACTCACTCTTTGTGAAGAAATTCAAACCAACCATGTAAAACCTCCAACAACCCAACCAGAAGTGTTTTGGGGAATGGCACAGCACATACATGCACAAACTCTTCAGCTTTTGTAAGGCAGAAAGTGGCTAAAGAATCCTATCATCCACACAACCCACAGCAGATTTGTCGGCCCAACAGCTGGAATTCTCAAAAATTCCCAGTGGAGCTAACGGATGAGATGGTTTTGGACAATAAAAGGATTAACTGGGCAGCTACATAGGAGCAAAGGGAAAGATTCCAGGGGAAGAGCTGAAGAACAGTGTGATGAAGCAATTCTCAGCACAATTTACTCCCCACAGCAGAAACTGAACAGTGGTGACATACGCTAAATATACGATTTTATATTTACAAGCACAATTTTTGCCTTCACTCTACAACCACAAAAAAGCCCAACTAGGAGCACACAATTCCTCCCCTGTGGAAAACTCCACAATTCAGTGAAAATACAGAGCTGTTTAATTACTCAGAGATGTTGAGCATAGAAGAGTTCCAGCAGTCTGAATGCCTTTGCTGAGTTTTCTAAATTGTATTCTGCTGGATTTCTTTTCTGCTGAGCCCTAACACAAGTTCTTTTCAGCTGCAGAAACCAGTCTAAGAATAATTACAACATCCATAACAGTTTAACCACTATGTAATTGGGCATTCAAGCTTAGCCCAAAATTTAATTTCTCTCTGAGAACTGATAACATTGGTAAATCTGCTTTTGGGAACCACTGTATTTTGTGTTAGCATTTAGCATCAGGAAATGAATATTCTTTTTTTTTTTTACTTTGCAATTTGTTTTCTGCATGAACACTCCAAATAATAACAAGATTTGCAATGTGTTCTTGGATTAGAACACTCAGCAGGGATGCTTTGGTTTGGGTACAAGCAATCATTACAATCTCAGTTTCCTTCAAATCAATGGTGCCCTCATTGCTCAGAACATTTGCTGTTCAGCATCTGTATCACTTATTTACATTTCAGATTTTATGCAGGATGCAGGAGGAAGATTTTCCATCAGTTTCAATGCTTCTTCCAGATCTTCATTCTCTGAAGCCTCTCTGTACTTAATTAATTACATTGTATTGCAAACCCTACTTTTCCTTCCTTAACTTCCCTCTTTGATGTCCCCAGCTTCCACCTAAGCAGATCCATAAAAAGAGATTACAGGTGAAGCATTCCCTTAATTAAGGAGGAGGGAATCTCAAATTTTAGGCCGAGTGTTGTTTGAAAGAAACAAAAATGAAATGCAAAGTGGAGTTCTATTCTTCTCATTTTTATGTTACCCTTAATCCTCGTGCTAAACTGAAATAATGTTTGGACCTTCAAGCTTCACCTTCAAATCACAGAGTGTTTCACAGAATGGTTTGGTTTGGAAGGGACTTTCAGGATCGTCCAGTGCCACCCCCTGCCACGGGCAGGGACACCTTCCACTGTCCCAGGCTGCTCCAAGCCCCGGCCAACCTGCCCTTGGACACTGCCAGGGATCCAGGGACAGCCACAGCTTCTCTGGGCACCCTGTGCCAGGGCCTCCCCACCCTCACAGTAAAGAATTTTTTTCCTAATATCCCATCTAAACCCACTCCCTCTCGGTCTGAAGCTATTCCCCTTGTCCTGTCACTCCATGCTCTTTTAATGTATTTCTTACAGTACTCTCAATAAACCTGCTGGGATTCAGCCTGACACTTGTTTTTGTTTACAGACACAGGAACCAAGGTCAGGAACACGTGGCAGCATAAAGCACCAGGGGATCTGGATCAATGAGCCAGAGAGAGCCCTGCACGAGCTGGCTCGTGTAAAAAGCAGTACAGCTGGATTCATGGAGGCTCAGCCCTCCTGAATATTACTGGAAGTACTGGAGAAGGGATTCAAACGCAATTTTAAAAATTACTTATAATTATGCACTCTACTCATAAAACAGAGGCTTGAACAGGGAAGCATCCCACAATTTAACTTCTAATGTACTTGTCATGAACCACTCAACCATTTCTGATTATCATTTCCTTTTTCACCTTTCACCTGGGATCTGACATGTCTTTAGAACTGGGAATTCATTGTAAAATGATCAGGTAGAAAGAAAAATAACCAGCCAGTGAGCAGCTATACTTCAAATATTTTAACCAATAACCCTTATACTCTCCAACTCTTGAAAGTAACCATTTATTTCACAGGCCCCAAAATCTTTCAAAAGACAGACAAAAATGTAACAGTGGATTGGTCAATCTACAAAAGTACTCAGACCTATGTTGAGCAATGAAATTGAAATTACAATTCTTTTCCTACAAGTTATATAGCAAAGGTATTTTGTCTTTACAAATTCTTATTACTGTTGCTAAAAAGTGTGTGCAACATAAAGTTCTCTCTCTGTTTAGGAATAACTCAATTAAATCTGATTTGGACTGACAGGAATGTTTTTTTTCTTTTAAAAACAAGGTTTCTCCTGTCATGAGTTCTCCAGGATTACAACATGGAATGATTTATGCAAATTCTCAGAATTTCTCTGCATGATGTATGCTTCCTTTTGCTACAGGTTCACAAATTGGATTTTCTATGTCAGATATTGAAAAGGGAAAACCGAAACAGGTCCGTGTTTTAAATGTGATTGATTTCTTCAAAGGAAATGGATGACATGATGCATTACTGCAATAAGATCCTCATATTTCTGCTATAAATCACAGGATTCTGCCAGGCCTTTTTCAACTGGAAGTCATGCAAAACTATCTTGAACTGCAACAGGAACTTTCCACCAAAACTTTCTTTTTCTTTTTTATAGTATGTTATTTTTCCCTCAATTTGCTTTGACAGATGGACTTCAAGCATGACTGTTACTGCACAAATAACACTCAAGTTTAGGTTTTACTGGGCAGTCACTTTTTTTTCCCCCCCATGAGAAAAACTGTGCAGTTATAAATGACAGCCTTGCTTTGGATTATTGGGGGGATGTTCTCAAAAATAAACAATCTTCTCTTTCCCCGCCAAACCTCACATTCTTTTACTTTTTTACCCTGTCAGGACTGGGAGCCTTTCTGTGCTACAAGCAGTCAACATGGAATATATCTAAACCCATTTTAGCTGTGTCCACCTAAAATATTCCGACTTCATACCAGACTGTTGTGAGTCACCTGCAAATGGACATTTCTGTGAATTAAGTGAGTTAAGAGGACCAAGGCCTTGCTGCTGATATCACCCACACAGATTTCCACATCCACATTATCTCGGACCCACTGGTTATTCTAAAGAGCATCACAACCACTTACTCCTGACACTGCTTTCAGAGGGTGAGCCCTGGTTTTGTTTATTAAACCACGACAAATCTTGCCCCCGTGTAATTTTTATTAATTATAGGAAGTTCATGTCACTTTTTGCACTTCTCACCTCAGGAGCTGGAACTGCAGAGAGGACAGCTCCTTCCTTTGCATGAGCCTGAGCACAGCTTGCTGAGGGTCAGCAGAGAACAGCCAACTTCTGTCGTTTGAACAAGGAGCATCAACCAGCACCTAAACAATTAATAAAATCAAATAAAACAATTCACAACGAAGATGGTCACTTTTTGAACACCATGTACCCAAATATATTCAATTTTCTTTTGCAAATTTCAAGAAAAACCCTTTTTATTTTCCATTTTTGGGGGTGAAACAATCCCATTACTATTTTGAGATGTTTTTATGGAGTTAGCAGGTGGGGAGGTAAGAAATTAGTGCTCCAAGAATAAGCTCTACCTGAGCAGCTCCCTCTTGTTCCCCTCCCCTTCCTAATTACACATCGTGCAAGGATTACAGCCACAAGGTCTTCAGAATTCACTCCCAAGGGTGAATGGACAACATCAGCCAATACAGGAATAAATGCATAACAGGCTTCATAAAATATTTCCTGAGGCTCTACAAATCCTTTAAGTGACTTCGTTCCCCTTGATGAGTCAAGTATTTTTGTGGGGGGGCAGGAAAACAAAAAGAAAATTAAAAAGAGAGCAGGCTAGGAAGAAAGAGAATCAGAATGCAGAAATCTAATTTGCCAGTAATAATGTTACCTTGTCATAAAATTCAGGCTGAAGATCCCCAATCTGCCTACCATCCAGCTTAGAGACCATTATCAAGTTAATCAAAGTATCTGGGATGAAGGATTCTATTGTCTGTTCCAACCATCTTGACCTCAAATCATCATATTCATTACAGTGAAAATGACCTCAGAAAATTAAGAAGAAAAAACAAAAAAAAAGAAGTAAACACCCAAAGAGAAGTCTTTATGATTTTTTTCTGCTTTGTTTTTACAAATATAAGGAGTTAGACCCATTTCAGAAGTTCTATTGCACTGCTGTGACTACCACAGAGCTTACACCTTATGTGCCTGTTATTGCACTTTTTAGAATACTACTCAATTTTTACAAACCTAAATAAATGTCAACATGCTCCTACAAAGCAAACTCTAAATATTTCCTTGAAAATCCTTCTGTAGCAGCAGACTTCCGCAGAAAACAAACTTCAATCATGACCCATATCCAAAGAGTGAGTGCCTTCCTGGGCTCCTTGAGCCACCATCTAAATGAAGTGCATGCCTCATATTATTAGATTGCCTTTTAAATAAATAAAGCATCAGTTTTGAGTATCTTAAGGTACATCTTAGCATTCACTGAGGTATATTAAGAATCAGATTCCTCACACTTTACATTCTCAGCAACAGCTTGGTCTCTTCAGAAGCAGCCAGAGGACAGAAGTGTTGATGCATTGTTTCTTTTTCCCTAAACCTTCTGAAAGGACAATTCCTATTTAATTTACTTCATTAGCATCACCTAATTCCTCTAGAAGAGGGAGGGAAAGCCAGTTGTAATCAGCTGGAGCAGGTGGTTACAGTAATGGTCTCATCAGCAGTAGCACGGGGTGCTGGGAACAGTTTGAGACAATTATTACCCAAGCCAGCAAATAAACTTGGAAACAGCAATCCCAGCTTGCTTTAACTCCTCGGCCCAAGCTGCTGCTTGCTGCTGCCTTCTAAACACTGCGATCATCTCAGAGTCCTTCTCCAACCAATTCCTTCCCATAAACTTTCTCCCTTTGCTCAGATCTTGCACATTTCATTTCTTATGCTCTGCTTTACATCAGCACACTTAAATTTACTTGTACTATTTGCACAGCACTGACGAAAGAGACAGCAGAAGAAAAAATAAAAAGTGAAAAAGGACAAGTATTCTAAGATTGCAAATTACTTACATCCCTGTGCTAACAAACTGACATGGCTTTAAGTAACTTGTGGAGGAGTAACAATGCAGAAAAAACCCACAGAGCTACCCCACTTTTGTCTGCCACTCTGCAGTAACCTATGTTAAAGTAAGGAGTGCATTTTTAATCCTCTTCTAGGCGAAGAGATTTCATAAAAATTTCATTAAACAGTCTGGAACTATTCGGAACACAAATTGGTTTTGGATTTTTTTCTTCCTCCACCAGAACCTGGCTCCATTACCTGGACAGGCACACTGCAGGATAGCTACAGATTTCCCCCCTGGTGCAGCACAGAGATCCAGAACATCTTCCCCATCCTTCACCTCCAAGGCCAGCACGGGCAGCAGCGAGGCAGCATTGAGCAGGTAATACTCCTTCAGTTTGCCAGGCTGGTGTTTCTGTGAGGGGAATCTCCCAGGAGCTGTCCTGATGTAACACCTGAAGGCTGCTGGGAGGTAGGGCAGAGCTGCTGCAAAGGCAGGACGACACCCCTGCCCAGCCAGGCTGCTCTCCAGGCCAGGGCTCTGGCTGAACCTGTTCAGCAGCAGGGCGTGCTGCCAGCACCACGGCGAGGTCAGCACATCTCTAGGGGGCAAAAAGGAAAAGACATTCAACCTCTCATCAAACAAAACAGTGTAGGAAGCCTCTATTTACAATCTCACCACTGGGTAATTCTGGTGTAATCAGAAATTAACAGTTTTGGTTAGAAAAGTACGCAGGAAAATAATTTTAATAGGAAATCAAGCCACTGTTTTTTCTAATCATCGCATTTAAAACACCAGTTTCTTCTGAAACAGGACATCCTCCATTTTTCTTATTTTATGTAGGAGATATAAATGATGAAGCATAATACTCTTCTTGACTATAAAATACTTCCCTAAGACCAAAGAACAACTGCAATATTAGTTGTAAACAACAGAAAGAATCGCACACACATTGGCTTTGCAATGCTCATTCCAGCCAACACTAAAATGCCACTTTTACAAGTGTTCTTTTTTACATTTTATGTTCTGCAAACATTGGGCCAGTAAAGCTTAAATCAATAGAAATTCCTGGAAGACGGTCAGACAGCCGGGGCATGTGATAGAAGCATGCTTGTTTGCATTTCAGTTTGCTCTTTCAGGCCTTTTTAACATGGATTTCCCACCTTTTCCATCTGAATTCCTCTCAGTAATTTTCCATTTAGTGTCAAAAAATATTCCTCAGGAGTATTCACTGCCTAAAGCAGAAAAACATTGAAACAATCTAAGAGTTTTTAAGTTGATTCAATTAAACTAATGCTACGCATCTATGCTTTTTGTTTTTTAATAATGAAGCTCTTTGGCAGCTGTGTGATCAAGACCCAAATTAAGCGACAGCCTTTGCCACATGTGTCATTACTAATTCAATTCCTTACCTCTCCCATTCCCTCCCCATCTCACCAAAGCCACAGACCTGACACTGCTCCATGCATCTCCCAGTTCTGCAGTGTACTGCTTCTCAAAGTGATCCAGAACCACCTGACAAATCTGCTTCTGCAGTTTCCCTTTTGTTTTCTTTTCCAGCTTCAGAGAAAGGAAGAAAAACGAAAAGTAGTAAAGCCAAATTAAACCCGCTCTAGTTCTCACCAGAATTAATAAAAGACATTTTACTAATTACATGAACCTGGTATCAGTGGTATCAGGATGCTCAAATATTAAGGCTGCATCTGTATGTGATCAAAATGTAACAGAAATTTCAGAGAGCAAAGAAGTTAAGCTAGAATACACTCTCCCTCCCTGCTCGGCTGGTTAGTAAATACCCCTCTATATCCACTGTGCTGATAATCCAGTGGTTCCTGGGGCTCTGATAGAGTTTAACCCACGAAAGAAAAGGAAAAAGCTTTTGGTTTCTAAGCAAACCCAGAAGGTAAGCGCTGAATTTCCCTCCCTAAGGGCACCCAGCAGCCGCCCCGTCCCACCGCGCTCCTTCCGAACGCGGCACAGAGACAGCGGGCGGGGGAACCGCAGGGACGGAGCTGCGGGCACCAGGGGCGGCTGTGAGGCCGGGAACTCTCTCTGCGGCGGAGCAGCTTCCCGCAGCAGGTACAGACACCCACGGGCCGCTCGGGGGTGGGGAGGAGGGACGCGGGGAGCGCAAGCGCGGCCGGGCGGGCTCCTTCCCTGCAGCGCTCGCACGGCCCGCGCAGGAAACGGCAGGGGCCATGCCGCCGCGCTTCCGGCCCCGGCTCACCCGGCCCGGCCCCGGCTCACCCGGCNGCCGGCCCCCGCATGGCCCGAACTCCCCGGGGCGGGGCGGCAGCGCCGCGGCCCGGCCCCGCCCGTTCGCGTTCCTGTCGCTGCCGGGGCTGCAGGGCTGGGAATGAGAGTTTTTCACAGCGCCACAGAAGGTTAAGGGGTTGGAACGGACCTTAAAGATCAGCTGGTCCCAACCCCCTCGGCAGGGGTGGACACAACGCCCTAGAGGATGCTCAAGTCCCCATCGAACCTGGCTTTGAACACTGCCACGGTTGGGACATCCCACAACTTCCCTGGGGACCCTGTTCCCGTGTCTCACTACCCTCACAGTAAAAACATTCTTCTTAATTTTTAACCTTGGTGTTGTGTGGGTGTGTTGGTGTTGTTTTTGGGTTTTTTTTGAAGTGGGAGGCCGACTGGCCATGCTGACTCCTCTGCCCTGCCAGTAGACAAACCAGGATTAGGCAGGACCTGGGCTCTGACTTAATTTACAAAACTGATGCTCACCCGAACCTGCTCGAGGGACTGACGGCATCCACACCCCCCTCACCATCAGGTCTCTGCTTGTGCCTTGTCACCAGACCTTTATTCCTATCTGGCCCAGGCTTTGGAGCTGCGACTCAGCTCATCTGAACCACACCGGAGGATCAGCTCTGGCTTAACCTGCTGCTACTGCCATGAACAATTGCTGGAGGCTTGAGAATTATTCACAGAAATCTCTCACAGACCCTTTCAAACAAACCATTCTCTGGGGATGGGAAGCAGGAGGACCGCTGTAGCCCAGTTCAGCTGTCACTGGTTTAGCAGCACTAAAACCTGAGGCTGCTGATGTGCCTGGACCATCTCTCTCTCATCTGATCCTTTCATGTGGACAGAGCTTGAGACCTGCAAACTGCTGCTCCAAGGAGGGGCATCCTGCTCTGTTGGCCATCTCCCGCTGCAATCACTGTGTCCTACAAGGCAAAACAAATCCCCACATATCCTCCCTTTGGTGTCCATCAGCATTTGCCAACTCTCTTGCTAAGAGCAAGCCCTGTGGAAGCAGCAAGCTTGTTTAAGAGTAGTTTTAATTTAAAGCTTCTGCAGGCTGAACCCGGCCTCTGAAATCCAGACTGGAAACAGGTGCAAAGGTAAAGGCAGGAGTGCTATCGTATAGATAAATATTTGAGTTTCAGGGACCAGCTAATGAAGACTAAGAGCATTTCTACTCACCTCATGCAGATTAGCATCAGGCTTGAAAGCTTATTTAAAATGCTTCAATCAGGGTTGTGACAAAGGGCCTGGAGGCAAAACGGAGACCTCCTACATCTCAAACGTGAAGGAAACCTGAAAGGCTTTTTGATAAACGAGTTTTACCAACCGATACAGAACAAAACTGGTATACAAAGTAATTCTCTGTGGTTGTAATTCTGCCAAAGCCAGTACCATACAAGAAAATACATGCAAGAACTGAATTTTACCAGTGAAACAAAAAGGCCTGCTGAATGGATCACCTTCCCCTAAATCTGTGTTATATTCCACTATATGGTAGATGGTGCCATCGGTGTTACTGTGTGTGAAATCAGATTTGCAGCAGAAGCAGAGAAAGGGCTCCAGTTAATCAGCTCATCAGCAACACCACCATCAGAGCCAAACTGCAAACAGCAAAAATGCAACTGCAACTTGTGTCTCTCTCAGGTGCTGCTGCAGATAAACTTGTCTCAAAGTACATTTGCAATAGGCTCCATTACTTACTCCATTTATAAATGCATCTATTGAAATACTGGTGGGTATGTTCTATTCAAAACTACAGTAAAGTATTTCAAACTGAATGAATCCCAGGAGCCAGGAAGCCAACATGATGGCAAAATTAGTGGGTAGCATCCTGTGGTTACAGCACTAAATTTTCCACTAAAATACTGGAATATATTACTGAAAAAAATACTGCTTGAATTTTATTTAAAGGGGAAAAAAATATCTGTGCTGCTTACTTTGTTACTGTGCATCAATCCTTTCCATTGTCACACTACAGACCTAACGGATATCAAATATGTCTATTTTTAATATTATTGATTTAAAAACCTTTAAATTTATGAGTAAGGTCTTTCTGTGGATTCTAGGATGTAACTAAAAGGGAAGACAACCTGAACAACTTATTTTGAAGCACTGATATTCTTTCGCATTAATTCAGTTCATGAACATTACTATTTCTTCTTAGAAGATACATTTAACTTACCTTTAAAATATTTTGCCTAAAATATATTTAGAATGTTACACATAGATAATACAAAATGTTCAGCTTAAATAGTGAATTTCTGTGTTCTTACCACTCCTGTATTTAAGTAGAAATACTCTTGCCTGAATGCAGATACATTTTGAAAGTGGTTATTGATGACAAAAAGTCTGCAAAATATAATTTGTGCTCTCAATTTACAGCTGCACAACTTATTATCTCTCAAATATTAAGTGCACTATCAAAGCTCTTTATATGTATACATATACACCCAACTTAGTACCAATCTATCAATATATTCTAAATTCGATCACATTTCTCCTGCAAAAATATGCAAAGATTCTGTCTATAAGGTCTCTATTTCATACATTTTAGAAATGTGAGACTTGCAGCCCTTAAATACTTATGTCTAGACTTACTTCCAAAAAATTGTAAATTTATGGTAATACAGGAAACATGTTGATGCTTTGTATTAGTTTTATTCTATACATAAATGTCATCTTGAGCAAATAAAAAGTCATGGTAGTATAAATTACTGAAAAAAACCCCACCATAGTAAATAATTACAAAGCATATTAGTAAAACAAAAACTTATAAAATGTTTTTGAGTACTTTGGTCACATACTGGTAACATTTATTTTAAAAGCAAAAATCAAAAATGATACATGTGTCCACACACACAACGCACAGTTCATATACAAGCATCAACATTTTAGTTTCTCAAATTTCGTTACCACAGCAATATTTAGCTTCGCTTTTAATAAAGACTTCCATTAATTTATTTTAGGGAAGAGGGAAAGAAAAGGATAATACATTCCTAGAAATTGAAGCTGTAAAAAAACAAGTCTGCAAAAGTAGAGCCTTTAAGCCAAAAACTTATGTGGTAACAGAGCTAATGATAGTAAGGTTGAGATTGCACATATAAATTTTTGTGCAACCTCCCCTCCAGTTAGTATTGTGTAGTCTGAAGGGAAAATGACCAAATCCTGAGAATAATTCAACTGAATCATGTTACAGTATTAGGATACAACAAAAGTATTCTCATGCTGGTAGTCGCACAGAAATTGTTTCATCCTTTCTCTAAACTAGCAAACTTAGAGGAATAAACCTCTCCACCTATTCCAAACTTAGTATCTATAAGACTGATTCCACCTTACTCTTTAAAAATCTCAATAATTTCATTTTAATATGGCAGATATTTGTGCAACTCCTTGCTGCAAGAGGCGTATAGCAAAAATTTCCAATACCAAAGTGCTGAACACGTAATACACCACATTGTTTTAACATCCAAACTCCTTTTGTAAAACCACATTATTGAAGACAGAGCATCATATAAAATTATCAAATACTACTTCTCCAAAAAGCCCCTTGGAACGGAGGCTTCATCCTGTCTGTCATTAAGTGGCAGCACAATGAACCTTTACAAATACACCACTGGTTGTGTGCAGTGTAACAGTAAAACATTTAAATAGGAATATAACAAATTGTTGTTTAGGTATCACTTCTATGTGATTTTCAACATATGATATGGAAATGATATATAAATTCTTAAAAACCTGGGGTTTCTTTAGTTTGCAAGATGGTATTTTAGTATTATTGAGATTAAAAACCGTGGGAGGTCATCTGCACACTGGCTGATTCAGTTTCCCATCAAAAGTGATGATTTATTTTGTGCAAATTTCCCACTATGTGCAATTTTCTTGTTTGTTGTAGTAGACAATACAGTATTCAACTCTTTTTTCCCACAGAATTTATTACCTATGTCAAACTCAGTTAACAAAACAAAGAAAACAACATTTAAGAAAACTTCCAGACAGTTCAAATAGCATTATTTTGTATAAAATGTATTTATTTTGAATTTTTCTATCTTACCGCCTCCCTGCTTCAGACTGCCAGAAATATGAAATATGTAATACAGTACCTAAGAAAAGGTATTGGTACTGTAAGAGAAATGTAAGAGTAAAACACGCTTTATTTTTATGCACTTGACTATCAGCTTTCTAATGCTCCCTAGATATCATTTTATTGGTAGTAGGTACACAGCTCCACTCAAACTTTCAACTCATTTTATAAAAAGGTAGAAAAATATATTCAATATTTGTTTAACCTTTCTATATTCACCCTATCATACAGGAATCTTACAAAATGCTTTAGAATCATTTATTCCCTGAAAAAATACCAACACCTCCACAGCACCTGGAGAAAGGTCTTGGTGGGAATGTACAATCCAGTATTATGGGATCTTGAAGGTGTTTTTCTTCAGGTTTACAGCCATGTCTTTTCACAGGTACACCAAATAAATCCTGAAGAAGAGCTGGTGATGTGAAAAGTAAATGATAAAGTCTGACCACCTAAGGACAACGGGGTGAACTCCATGTTTAGTTGTCACATGCTGAGAAAACGTCATTTTAAAAATTTTCCTTCAAGGGTAAAAAAAACGATAGGATTTTCCAATTATGGTTTTTAAAATTCTCTTTGTGCTCCAGTTAAGCAATGACATCATGGGTATCACTGTTGGGTCTTTGGCGTAGAGTCAGCGGGGGCAGAGGCTTTCCATAGAACTCTGTGGAAGAAATTCCAGAGCAGAAAAACACATCAATCTGTCACCTAGCACCTTCCTGGCTCAAACAATGTTTACTAAATTCCTGCTTCCTTAATGAAAGCCAGGTATTCTACGAGTTTAGAGCTAATTCCTCCAAGCAACTTTCAAACCTAGTGCTAATTAATGTCTAGAGATGGATTGGCCAAAGGAGGGTTTAATTACATTTTGTTATACATGCATCAGCATTTGCAAGATCAAGCCCACGGGGGATCTCTAAACATCCCTAAAAATAAGAAAGGAGAAATCCAAAGCGTACAATAACAACTGAAAAAATGAAGGTGTGAAATTTGTGTGTTGCTGTAGTCAAAGCTGCACTGCAACACAGTTTTAAATGACAGTACAACCGTGCAGAACCCAAAATTTTGAGACCATTTATGCATGGCATTTATCTTGCAAGCTATTATAACTTTCTAAAAGAACTATTTCAGATTTTTTAGATAAAACTGCAACATTTCCTTTCATCAATAAAGGAATTTAAAGTGGTAAAATTGTACAAGACAAAGTTAATAAGTACATCAGAAGAGAATAACAAGTGTTCTCAAACATTTGTAATTGATGTAAAATAAAAAAACCCATGCAGACTGGAACATGCAAAGCACTTCACAAGCAAAATAATATGGAAGATGGTAAGAGGAAACAGGCAGAAATCAAGAAAAAAATAAAAGCAGCTTTTTGAAGCATTCAAATCTCAATTTTGTTTATACAGACCACCTCTTCCCCATCAAAGCCTTGATGGCCTGCCAACACAAAATTCAGCTTTAATAAATCATCTTTTCCCAAGAAGAATATATCCCACTTGTTCTACAGATGCAGTAACTTCTGTTAAAAGTTCATTCCTGAGCTAAGATCAACAAAAGCAAACCAACTGGATTACACTACTCTAAGAATATGTGGACCTGTCTGTAGGGTCAAGGTTTTAATTATCCTTACGTTTAATCAGCAATGTTTTATGTTATTGTTGTAAATCTTTTGATTTCAATAGCACTAATTGCAGCAGCAAGAAAGCTGCAACAAATGACTGTAAGGTCAATGAAAATCTGTCCAATGGATAGTTTTATTCACCAGGTTTTTAAGGTCTGGCAGAGCACTTTAGGACTGGCAGAGAATTTTACCTCTTATCATGAAAGAGGTTTGTCATTCTTGCAGATGGATCCTCCACTGACAATAAACAGATGCTCATCACCTCGTGTTGTGCCAAAATTATTAGCATGACTGGAAAAATTGCAGTCTTTAGTGAATATAGGTGTATAATTACAAAGTTTGAATGTCTGAAAAAGGTTTTAAACCTACCTCTGAACTTTGGGCAAAGCTGGGGGAAAGAAAAAGAAAGCAACACTGATTTATTTCTCTGCTGAAGGGACAACCAAAAAGAAGCTGATTTGCAGAAAGATGCAGTTCAGGGATTATTGTAAAAAAGGAATCAAAGGTTGGCTCCACTGGTCTTAGGGAAACTCTGAGTTTCCAGTCAGGAGCAGATTCTCAGAGTGCAAAATATGTAAGAATTCACTGAAAAACACTGTTGTGTGAGAGAAAATGGGCAGGGCCAGACGGGAAATTAAATCAGTGCAAGATGGACTTGGCAGTGCTGGGTTAACAGTGGAACTCAGTGACCTTAAGGGTCCTTTCCAATCTCAATAATTCTCTGATTCTGTGGATCTCAAATTGTTAAAAACCCCACAGATGCTTTAAGCAAAAGAAATTTGTATGTTGCTGTAGTCAAAGCTGCACTGCAATATGGTTTTAAATGACAGTAATACTATGCAGAATCCAAAATTTTGGGACCATTTATGCATGGCATTTATCTTGCAAGCTGTAACTTTCTGAAGTTATAACTACAGCTCTTGGAAATCAGGCCCTAACTAAGGTTTGACAATGCTGGGCTGTGTATGTGAAGAGCTTTTTTCATTTATAAATAGTACTTTCCTAATAGATGTTTTCTTGCTAGCATATGCAAATGTGAATCTTGTGAGTGGCTCAAAATTCCTGAAAAAAAGAATAAATCTCACAAAGAGCAGGCAATGCCTTGAATTCAGCTGTAAAATCTGAGTACTTCAAGTTTGCTCTTACACCTCTGGTGGAGAGATCATTTCCCTACCAACATATTTGCCATTGTGAGCTTCCAAAATTATTTAATAATTGCACTTATTTTACAAATTATCACCTAACTTAAGCAGGTTTTTTTTCCTCTTTGTCCCACCCAGGTTCTTCCTATGGAGTGCAACACCTCCCTTAGGCACAGATAAAAATTGAGTTCCTTTTCTTCCCCTCCCTACCTCTTTATCTGGCTTTCCTTTCTTGCCGCCTTCTCTCTATTTGCCTTTAAAAAAAAGAGCAAGATGGGTTTACAATTAAGATTACAAGTCACATTTTAAGCATTTTAATGAATTTCATTCCTGTGAGAAATAAATATTTTGGGCTTAGAAATTTTATTTCCCCCTTCAGGCATCTTTTGATGCTTTGGCAGAAAAGCTCCTTGTTCTTGTGTTTCAGATGTCTCCAAATTCACTTCTCAAAATTTGAAAAATAAAAATGTAAGAAAAATGAAGAAGCTAACACCTCAAACTCAGGAAAAAATGAAATATCAGCATATGAAAAACAGTCTTTCATGATCTTCCAAAACCAGAAAATAGTCATTATTGAAGCAAGAAATCGAGACTCTGCCTACTACACCTTGATATTAAATTAAAAATTTTCATTTAAAATGCAGTATATTTGGACTCTTAAAGTAACTGGTCCCATTACTCTTTGTAATATAACCCTTAAGAATTTTTAGGTGCAAATAACTTCAGATCATTCACAACTTCTGATATCCCATGTCACTTTAAGCTTTGTAAGGGTATTTAAGAGAACTCATTCTTTTTCCTAACAAAAAAATCAGACTTGAAAAATCAAAAAGATGCTTTCTACTAAGCAAAAGGGAAAGCTTTCGCTCAATGAAAACTGGAATTTAGAAATGAAAAACAGACAAAGAATGAAGTGAATGCAGAAGTGAATGGACAATGGAGAATGGTTTAAAAAGGTACAAAACCCCGAATACTTTCCATTACCAGGATGATGTGTTTCACCAAGAGGCTCAAGTTTTCGAAGTCTATTAAGTTTGGGAGTTCCCCATCCAACTAAAGGAAAACAAAGACTGTCAAGAGCATTCCATGACTGCACTGGATTATTCTGAGCTGTACAGAAGCCACATCTCTCTGGGAGAAATCAAAAGCAATTAGAAATGCCCAAGCTATGCACTCTAGAGCATCCATGGTGAAGAATGATGAAATACTTCAAAAATAAACTGATTTACCTTAAAAATATCGATATTTTTAATCACTTCAGTAAATAATCAAGTTTCTGGCTCTTTTTTTGGGAAAATAATGTCTTCCCCCATGGAACAGGCCAAATCAATGCTGCTGGAAGTTCATATTGTGAAGTGGGAAACTGCATCAAAGATCTTCTAGAGAGGAAGGGTTAGTAGCTCCTCTCTGTATGAAGACCAGCCCAGTTTCATCACTCACAGGTCAGACTTTTAAAGGATTACCAACCACAAATTGAGACATCAATTATTGTTTTTACACTTACCTGGTGGAAGAGCTGGTGGTGGTGTAGGATTCTTGGGAAGAGAGTCCTCTGCATTAACAGGTTCTACTCTGTGGCCCCTTTTTAATTTTGGTTTTTTACTTTTTTTCTTACTATTATCTATAGCAAACACAAATAAAACATCACATATCCTACAGTCATATTCAGGTAATATCCTACATCAGATTCTAATACAATTGTTGGGGAGATACATCAGAGTTTTCAGCCCAAACTTAGACACAAAATTATGGGAAATGTTAAGTCACACAACATTTTGCTATAGAAAATAAGCTGTGGGCATAAAATATATGCAAACTCTACGTTTCCATGAAGAAATTCAACTTATATAACCTATTCCTGCATTTTTGTGTTTTCAATAGATGACGTTGATGTGTGGTACAATGACAAATAATATGGACAGAAGGAAGAAGCATGTGAAAAATCCCATGAAATGACATTACAAGGCAGCAGCTTTACCTGAATCAAGGCATTCTGAGGCTTGTTGGTCACTCTCTTCTGCATGCTGCAAAAGCTGGGCAGTTGTAGAGTTGCACCTTTCCAGCCTGCTGTCGTTTGTGTTTTGGCTACTGCTACTTGATAAGTGGTCCTGCTCTGGTTGGGATTTCAAGACAATTGTAGCCTTTTCAGTCTCCAACTTTTGCCTCTTCTTTTCCTTTTCCAGCTGCTTTTCATTCTAACAAAAAGGACAAGATTTTTAAAAAATGACTTCTAATGCTGTAAGCTGACTAGTAAGATAGGAAGGTAATTGAAAAATGAAAATATTCCTAAAATATCCTACATTTAGTATAGAACTTAATTTCTTCATCTATTTGAAAGTAAATTTCCAGTATCCTATCCAGAGGAAGGGAGGGGGAATTAACAACAAAGAGATCTTCAGATTTATTGCCAGTTTTCTTGTTTTATTTTTGGTCCTATTAAAAAAACCAAAACAACCTTCTACTTTCTTCCTCCTCAATTACTTTTGTTTTAATGTGTTAGTTAAAAAGAAATACAGATGCACAGAGCCTAAGGCTCCAGAAAATGCTGTCCCAGTCTGCATAAATACCTGTTGTGTCATACAACCTCAATGACAGGCTGCTTCACAATTCTGTATCACTAAATCACCATCTCTGCAATATTCACAGCTGCACCTTTCCTTTCTTGCTTTTGATGTTATTACTGAATGGATTACTGTGCACGTAGCTGCACTGACATGTTCTGTGGATGTGGGTGCTTTTGTCTTCAGGAAAAGCAAATGTTTGAATTACTTGCTGGAAAAGTTTACGTATTTCTTTAGATTGTGTTATCTCCAGGCCACTGAATAAAAAAATATGAACTCAGAAACGCAGGTTAAGGAAACTTTAATATAGGAATGTGATTTTTGTATTTCAAAATTAATAAGAATTCTCAAGAGTCTGTTTTCAACTGAAAAGAGGTTGTGCTCACAAATCTGCATAGTTGAAGAAGTCAGGGAGATTTGATATGGCTCACCACATCACTAAAACACTTTAGAAGAAACTAATAGACCTTGAATATTTTCCACTTCTGAATCCCCAGGAGTTTAATTAGGAAATGTTTTCAGTCATGTGTTTACATTTATTTTACTGTGTCTACAAAACTTTTGTTCCCCAATCAATAATAGGGGTTTTCTTATCACGAAAACATTGATTCAATGCACACAAAACAAGGCTGCCAAGATTAAAATAAGAACTAAAAAAGCACTCTGCAGACAGATTTAGAACAACTCTTTTAAATGCCCATTTTTCTCATTACCTCTCAGACATTTGTTAGTGGTAGTTCTAAACAGATCCAGATTTCCACATACTCTCCCCTACCTCAGAGATTACAGCAGATATAGGCTGGAAGGGGTTTCCACATTTCCCAGGCTCAGGGTCTTCCTCCTCAGGTGCATTTCCTTCTTCTTTTTCCCTTTGGCAATGTTGTTTGGTTTATGTTGTTTCAGTGGTTTTGGTGTTTGGTTTTGGGGGTGGTTTTTTTGGGCAGGGGGAGGGGAAAGAGGCAGAATGAATAAAGAATTATGAAAAAGCCATAAATTTTATAGAGAACAATGTCAGTCCTCCCCACTACACCTCTCAGTGTGGCATAAACGCAACACGATCCAACATGGTCAGGAGGTTTTGTGTGTGCAGAGACATGAGGCAGATTAGGAAAAAACCAATTTTTTTACAAATTGTGAACTATATATGAAGACCATGTCAGGTCCTAGCTGTTTAAAATGTACTTCAGTAATTTACTTGCTGATTTAAACCAAAACAGACTATAGTCCAAGACACTTCCCAGCTACTTCTCACAGTAACTGAGACTCAAAATTCTCTGCCTATATAAGGCAGAGCAGAGGACAGGGGTGCTCAGCAAACACTTTAAGAATGCCCGAGTAAAATGAGTCACATCAGTCCTTCACAGGAACCACAGCAGGCTGCTAAAGACCAGACAGGGCTTGGAAGAGGAGTAATAAATCACTTGTCCTGCTTCCCCTCACTGCATCATCTTTAGTTCCTCCATGCCTCAGCGGTTGGATATCCTGAAGTTTATTAAGCATAGTGTTGAATAAATTTTCATATCTAGTTTTTGATATTTACATATATGGGTTACAGAGTCTAGCTTAATAGTTTATTTTAGAAGGTAACTTCAGAGTAAATCACAGGAATTATTTTTTAGGTCAGTCTTCTGTGAAGTTAAATTAGTAAGGCCAAATTTATTCCTCAACTACCTTGCAATTCTCATTCACAGTACATTTCCAGCATGCAGCAAATCAAGCAAAGGGGATGCAAGAGGCAAAAACTTTAAGAAAGACTCTTGGCTTGTAAACTTTAAATCCTTATAGCTGGGTTCCCATAAGGTATATGCACAGGAATGAACCAAAAATCTTAGAGCAGGGAGGAAGGGATGGAGAAGGAATCACAGACAAAATACCTCTCTTCCCGTATCCTCCTGACTCGCTCAGCTCGTTCCAGTTTCTTCTGTTCCTCAAGCGCTTTTTGCTCTGTAGTGTCTCTCTGGATGCGCTCATTTAAGGCATCAAAATCTTTTGCTATGATATGGAGAAGCCAAAATAACCCCTTTTTTATTGATTTATCAATTTTTTTCCCACAGCCCATGATCGCTGAGCAAGGTTCCTGTAAATATATGGAGAAGGAGGGAAAAAATATTTGCAGTTCAGACCACATTCCTTGACTGGAAACAAGAAATTAGCTGAACAATTACTGTTTACTGTGAAGCTTGTAAAACACTGAGAAATATGGGTTATAAATAGTCCATATCTCAATCAATCAAAATCTGTATCAATCAAAATGGAAAAATCTGAGATGAAAGAGAATTAGCTTTGCTTCAGTTCATGAAAAAAATTTCAACATGTTCATAAGCACCTTGGGGCTAAATAAAATCTCCTGTGAATTTGTCAGAAAAGTTGTCAAACCAATTCGATTTTTTACATCAGAACAGGCACTGCATCTCGACTGGAGTAAAACTTTTGTCATTACACTCTTAGCAGCAAGGGAGGGAAACGTGATGGCAAATCTGATGGAAAAGAAGTGCAAAGCTCATCGAGAAAACAGTTTGAAATACTTTTTCTAGCTTGGATGCAGTAACTCAAGGAAATGGATTGACTGGAAGGAGGAAACAAAAATCTGACAAAACTGGTAATGTAAACACATCTGGTAAGAAAACATTGAAGGACCAAGAGTGGTTGAGATTAAAATGCTTCAAGGAGATATGTTTTTGAAGGTTATCATCCTAAGGTGAAACAGCAAATAGGAAAAGAATAATTCCCTCTTCATTTTTCATGTCAGGAGGACAAGAACAATGGGCTTTAATTGGGACGAAAGAGACAGGGCTTGATTCAAGCTTAGAACATGGAAAAGATGTTCTCTCAAGATCTCTTGAGAACTGTTTTCCAGAATGTTTTGGAGCACTGTATGTGTCTTTTAAAACACTCTGAATAACAATTGAATAGATCCAGCTGTGTGTTTGACACGTAGGGATGATATTTCACACTGATTGTGTTCAGGATTTGTGTTTATGAATAAAGGTTAAAAAAGACCTACTCTCCAATGTCAACATCTGAAAAGGTCTCAGTGCTCTCTCTTCATCTGACAAACATTTAAATGGCATCACAGTCAGATATAGAATATACAATTTAGAACAGAAAAAAAATTCTGACCAGTTATGTTTAAATTAAGGTTCAACTATGAGTGCTTTTCACTATGGAACACTGCAATACCCTCCAGCAGAACTTACCAAGGAAGGAGATGTCTAGAGGATGTATATAACTTGTTTCTCTGAGAAAACTAAGATAAAACACTGGCCAGCACTGGAGCAATGTTCTTCTCAGTTTGCACCAAGATTATTGTTGCTGCAGTTCAGTTATAAAATACAAAAACTCAGAAATATGGAATATAGAGACATATTAAATAAGAAAAAGAGGAAGGTCATTCTCACTGACACTGTCCAACAGCAAGACAAATGACTCCTTCCATTTGCTTTAATACTTTGGCGGGAAATTTAAAGATCCAGTGGAAAACTAACTAAAAGAACAAGAAGAAACACAAAGTTTTTTGGTCGTAGCCTAACTTTCTATCTTGTTTCACAATGCCGCTGTTTAAATTGACCCCAGAGGTCCTCCTACTGAAGGAATTTAGGACCATGTTTATCTTTAAAGAGCCTGGTAAAGAAGGTGCCCATTTGAGTATGAAACAGTCTGAAGAGTGCGTGATCTGGTTTCTTTCCTAATTACACACAAGATGTAAATAAAGAACAAGAACGGCATTTTACTGGCACATGTCAGAAATCAAGCAATTCAGAAGTACTGGAATACACTAGTATCTTTCAGGCCTTTTTTTACTGATAACGTTTTTAAAGAAAATATTTTTGGCACAGAAGTTCCTTGGAGAAAAACAAGGATGAACTTGCAATTTTAATTTTCATGATTGCTACATGTGCATAGTGCAAAGTGCACTAACTGAAGGAAAGCACTCAGAGAATCATGACATAATAAACAGAGCTATGCCCTGCTATAACTAGGCTTCCTAGAGAAAATAATAGCAATACGTAGTACTGCAAATCTCCCTAATGAATTAAAATTGTTATTTAAATTCCAAGACCCAAGTACCATCTGAAATGGTTTTGCAAAACTGCCTTCTTATTTTGGTTAATAACAGAATAATTCTCATTATCTTTGAGTTTTTTACTGCCATCAGGAAAAGCTTATGAAAGTTAAACCCACACATTGTTAACTAAGAAACTGGTAGATTAAAACAAAGGCTTAAAGAAAACCTTCAGGGACTACTGATTTGGATATATCATCTGAAATATTGACCAATATTAAGTAGCTTTCAAAGAGATTTCTGGGTTTGGCACTTCCCACAATGATTTCCTGCTGGGTTTTTTCTTAACAGGACAGTGAATACTACATCTAAATTTCAGTTTTATACACTGTAGCACAATTTCCTACCCTAATGGAAGCTTTACATAGATACGAGAAAATATAGCATCTTAAAATCTACTTACAATTTGACAGAGACACTTGTGTTCATTAACCAGCTTTTCCAGAGATAAGGACTCGATTACATCTGCTTCTGACAGAGCTCCTTCTCTGTCCTGCTTATTTGCCAGCCTAGAGGGAAGATCAAAAGAAACACTCAGCATCCTGACACAAGAGAGACTCTCACATCTCCAAAAGCTGAGTTTGTGACAAAAGTAGGGAGAAGAAGAGTGAGACAGAAAAGATAAAATGCCTTGTTTCAGCTTTAATTAATTATTTTTTCTACTTAATAAGCATGTTAATCTATGCACCATTTTCAGCAGATATTGACATTAGATAATCTCTAAGGTGCTTAGGAATAATTTAATAATGATTTCTAGAGAAAGAAATCATATTTACAGTTAAGAAAATGGCATCCTGTTTTACATCTAAAGCAACACAAGACAATCTGTTGGAGTCTCTGGATGAAAGTTCATAGTTTTGCAACTTCCCAAACCGTGAGCATTTCCCTGTGTAAAAGTGCTTCAGGATCATCTCAGCTCTGCCTACTGCCCAGTACTTCTCTCTGATGCCAAACAATGTTTTGAACTTGCTCTTCCTAAATAAAACTTAAAGTGTAGAGGGAGGAACTTGCATGAATGCCTCTAAAAAACATACCTTATTAGACAGAGGAAAGCAAAAAAAACCCCACAAAGCTTACAAAATAAGTATTCTGTAAGATGAAGATCACTGTCTTGTTACTTTAGGAAACAGGACTCTAGAAGACAGACATTTCTTTAGGAGTGTAAAAATACAATCCAACCTTATTTTGCACTTTCTGCAACAGTAATAATTCAACCTAAGTGCTGCATAGCATTGGAAAACATGAAATTTGTACTTGCTCTCTAATAAAGGAATTCTACGCTAAAATAATGTTGCTCTGAAATCTAGCAATGTTTCAATTACATGGGAACTCTGATTCAATTTTCTGGGTAAGAAGACAAATATTTGGCTTCCATCAGCTCAGTGGCAGAAGGTTTTGGAACCAGACATCATAGTCTTCCTCCTGAAATCTCAAGTCATTATCATTAACTCAAATGGCTTTTAGGAAATGTTAGACCAAAGCCTGTACTTTGTATTTATGTTAACTCCTTGCTGGGAAAGAACAGTGGTAAGAATTCATACCATAGCTAGCAGAACTTGTCAGCACTTTAATTTGATCTAAGACCTTATTCTTCCCTATTCTCCAGAAGCCCAGTATGAGAGCTTCAATTCTTAACTATCTTACTCCCAAGAGGTTTTTAAGCTTCAAAAACATTAGAAAAAAAGCTGTGTTGCATCTACAGCTCAAAACCCCACATTCCTTACCACTATTACCCTCATGAGCTATGATTCATTATCTAATCTTTCATCTTTCTTTTCAAGAAGAATTTGTTTATGAGGGAGACCATAGAAAAGCAGCTTCTCAAATGTCCAGTCTCTCTCAATCTTCATCGTTCTTAACTATTTGTGGGCCAAAACATTCAAACCATCCATTTATCATCATCCTGGGCATAAAAAACCCTACGTCCTACTGATAATCCAAACTTTGCTGGCTTGGCCTGCAGAGCTAGAAGGAGCATAAAGCTCTTCTCCCTGCCCTTGATAACCAGTTCCCACTTCTTAAACAGAGAACTCCTACTGTGCTTTTTATGATTTAGTGCAGGCATTCCTAAACTGCATATTCACAATGCATATACACAACCTATCATATTTTAAATATGTTTATGATACCCTGGCACTGTTTCTTCTCACCAACCAGCTAGAACAAGATTTGTCCTCTCAGTATTTAGCTATGAAACCAAAGCTAAACCAGGGAAAAAACTGACATGAAATTCCAGAAAGTAATTAAGAGACTGGAAACAATTACCTCCACTTTTTTTCTCCCCCACATAACCTATTTTGTTACAGCCTGAAAAATCCTACTGTGCTACCCCTAAGTCTCAAAAAGCATTCCTCAGCAGTGCTGTCAATTCATCCAGATCTAATTGAAGGAAATATTTCTGAGCAGTGTTTGTTGCCACAGCCTATTCCTCTCTCACCTGAAGATTAAATAACTGCACTATTTCCGATGTTCTCGTTCTGCACAGCCTACGAAGGTGCAGCTGAAGCAGAATGAAATGCTGGTAAGCTGCATAGCTCTGTGCCAGTTTGACACTAACATCCCACAGCTCACAGTAGTAGCTGATTTTTAACCTCTAACACCTTCAAATGTGTCATATTTGTCTTTCTGGTCAATTAGTTTCCATCTTTGCAGCAATACTGACTGCATTCCAAAAATATGGCTGAGGTGCTGTATCTGGAGAAGCAGCATATCTGAACAGCTGTCTCTGCCTAATGCTGCCCAGGAACTGAAGTGGTTTTGCTCAGGTCCATCTCCTGCTGTACCCCCTGCCCACTTCAGGCTTTAGGTCAAACTTCTAAATGGAGTTCAAGTATTATTAAGATACTGTGGTAAAATGCATTATTCTGCAGGGGCTTTTCCCCCCCCATGAACAGATCCATCTACCCTCAATTCCTCTTCCCTCACGTTTTGGTGCAGAAGACAGCAAAGCCTGCACTTACACTTGTGCTTCCAAGGCAGGCTCTGCTCCACTTGCAGCTTCTAAGGGGAGCTGCTCCAAGGCACTTCCTGCTCCTGGGCACTCCAGAGGGATCCGCCTCCCAGCAGGGCTGGCTTTCAAACAGGCACAACCAGATTCCCCAAGCAGAAAGTAATCAATTTGCCTGTCTACTGCGATTGCAGAAGGCAGTTTCTCTCTCACTCCACCACTCCTGAGGATGATCACACTTGGAGAATTATATAAGAATTAGAAGCAGGAGGAATGAAGGAAATACTTCATGGAACGTCACTCGAGACATGTTACTTAGGGAAATATTCTGGAAAAATGTTTTTGGGATTATACTGAAGCTTAACCTCAGGAGTTCCTCTGTAAAGGGTGAAACAAAAACCACCAGCACAAGATTCAGAGGTAAATACTCTTCTCTTACTTAATGTTTCTAAATTTGAAAATATCAGAAAAAGGCTTTATAGTGGGGTTTAGGATGGAAATGTGCCTAAGTGTCAAGACATATACCTTTGCAAAGAATTAGGTATTTCTGTGGGTGAATATGGACTCACAGCTCTGCTGCTTATGCAAAGGAACACCAGGGTTTGAGGCAAGTTTTAAGCAATAAAACCCCCTTCTTTAGGGAATACATCAGTTATGTTAAAAGATAGACCTTGATTTTAAGTTTCTAAGTCAGTTGAACTTCCTATATAGCGATTTTTCATGTTTAAAAACCTGTAAGAGGTATATATCAAAACATACTCGAAAGCACAGCGGAGTGGCTGTTAGTTTATCATATTAAGTTTGCTGAGTAAAAAGCTTTCATCTATAAAATCATGCTTGGCTTACTTCAATTTCACATAAAGTATATTTAAATTGTCTTAGTGTAACAAACTTACCTCATGCAAGAAATAAAGAGAAAGTAGGCACCTACTGCTTTTGTATCAAGTAGGATTTTTCCAAGCAACTGGAGAGCTTTTGAACTTTAAAAGTCACGGGAAACAATGTGGAAAGGGAGTGTATGTGTGCATTGGCACAAGTAACATCTACAGCTCAGTGACAATATTTCTCTTAGAAGCCAGAGAAAATCTGAACGCTATGGAAGTTCTTGACCTGTTTATAAAATGTCAATTACTGAGCAGAGGGGAAAAAAAACCCCAACAAAAATTTTTGCTCTTGCAAAGCATCCCTGAGGTCAAAATGTCACAGCATCAGAACTATCACCATGATTAAATGCAACTGTAGGAAAATGAATCTTTATGAGAATGGTTTACCTAAGATCAAGAATTAGTCTTTAAGGCTACTTCAAGAAGCCATAGCTTTGAGGGGTGGAATTAGCTGGGAAAATGAAGACAGAACCTTTTAATTTAACAGCAGTCTAAATAAGGGGAAAGAACAATGCCATATTCTTCAACCTACAGTGAATCTTCTATTTAAAAATGCTGCTCTACCCTTTTTCCCTTTGGAATTTTTCTCTCTCTATTAACCTTTTTCTTGGGCAATCCTGTGGACAGCCATCAGAAGGATGTTTTATTCCAGAAAAGTGGGGCCTCAGCAGATCCAGCATTTTTCTCTTTATGCTTTGCTTATGTTAACATCCATGAAAGTCAAACTCCTGACCCACACACAGGCAAAAATAAGTCACTTGTCAGCTTGTTTTGCTTGTTCCTTCTTCAGTTATTGGCAGTTCACGAGCTTTTTGAGGAAGTCATGGAAAACAGAATTCTTTATACTTTTAACAAACAACAGTTTCAAGTGTCCCATTGAAGGCATTCTTGATGAAGTTCTAAGCCTGCTCTATCAGGTGATTTTTTGCAGATTGCCTTCCAAATGGAGGTGTTAACAGACCTTCAACCAAGTTCTTCATTAGCATTTTAAGCCACTGCCCCCTCTGGATTGCTGACAACAATTACAAACTCATCAGTAACTTTTGATGGTTGACACGTGGCTCCTTCTCAAATAAAGGAGCTTATTTCAATTCATGCCTTCAATTCTCATGCAAAACAATCCTTTGAATATTATGGTAAACTATAGTGAAAAAATGGGGCATAAAGTGCTACAGAATTATCAGCCTGCTGTCATGTAGCTTCAGGGAGCTATAGGAGACATTTCTCTAATTCAACATTTTCCCTAGACAGTTCCTCCAGGTTCCATCTAAATAAGAGAACAGTTAAAACTAAGATTCTGAACTGCTCCTGTTTACAATATCTCTAGGCAACTTCATTCTCATATTACCTTTTGAACTGGTCACAACAGCGTTAACATTTACAATTTGTTTCATTTTGTTAAGTGGCCTCATTCTCACCACAGGCCTGAATCATATTCCTATTTACTGAAAACGTTTCTTGACGCACTCTGCTCTGCTATCAGTTCAATCCCACCTCTTGGTCAAACAGACTGCAGCCAAAGATGTCTGAGCTCACATAAAGCAAGTTATGTTCAGCTTCCAGATGTGTAATTCCAAAACAAATGGCAGTAAATGAAACAGCAATATATTTTTGGACAAGATTAAAAAAAAAGTGAATTGCTTTCTTATACTCTATTTCACTTTGATATATCAAGCCCTAGGCAAACTAAGTATAGTCAAATTGCCTGCAGGTTTTTTAAAAAAATCTGCCTGAAAATCCTTACATTTATTACAGGTTAGTTCCAAGGCTGTGACAGGCAGCTCTATGGTCTGACAGAGACAAAATGGGAATGTAAAGTAGGTGGGATGTCGCACACGAGAAATTCTGAGTCTGCAGTTCTACTGTCAGGAAGACAAATCTCTCACACCACACGCTTAGAGCAATACAAAGCTGTTGAGTTCAAACTATATATGCTATTAAATGGAAACAATTCCACCTGTACTCTATCCTCTTGCAGCCCTTTCTCTTGCTCCTATTTTACTTTCAAATACTTCTTTAAAACACATCAATATTTGGACCCTAATGATGTGATCTTTGGGCAGAGGAGATTATGACTTTCTTTCTAGGTTTCTGTGACCTCTAGGTTTGTGAGGACTCCTGAAGAACACTACTGACAGCAAATCTCTGGTTAAATAGGTGAAAAAACCACCATCAAAACATGAAGTTCTTACCAATTACAGAGAATTAGCTGCAGACGAAGTGACTCGAAGAGTGAGATCATTGTTTTGTCAGCGAGGTGCAGTGTCCATCACCCTCACTGAGATTTATGTCAGTGCAAAAGCATGAACTCCTCACCTCCCATTACCCAAAGTATCAGCAGGAACATGGAACTGCTGTCTGCAGACGTGGAAATGCTGGTGATACTTTTCCACCGGTCCACATCTGCAGCCACACAATTGTAACAAAGGCTTCAAAACTCCAAGGAACAAGCTCTGATTTGCAGCTGATTCACTGTGTGTATCTTTGAACCACATACTTCATAAAATAGCAAAACACCAACACAAGACAGCCACATCTCCTTCAACATGACTGTGTTACAGATTTGTGGTCAAAGGCCCAAGAACATCTGAATTATTTTAAGTTTGTTTTCCCCCTCTCCATGTCTCAGAAAATTCATTCCAGAGCAGCATGATTTGGTTCCACTTTTCCAGCAACTCTGGCCTAATTCTTCCCCACCTTATGAATTCCTTGAATACTCAGGTCTGCTTATTTACATTTGAATTTCTTGGTTTTTTACTCAATATCAACATACTCCACCTCCCACGATCCATTTCACACTAACAGCGAATTCCCAAGCTACCTTACTTCAAATGCAGCATTTCTATTCTTCTACACACTGGTAATTTTGGTTTCCCTGGGAAGTCTTGTGGCAGTTTTTACACAGGTGGATAGTGACAGGACAAGGGTGACCTGTTATATAATGGAAGAGGGAAGATTTACATCCCATGTTAGGAGGAAATTCTATACTGTGAGGGTAGTAAGGCTCTGGCACAGGTTGCCCAGAGAGAAGTTGTGATCATCCCCTCTGCTGAAACTGTTACTGATTTTGCATTATCATCTCATCTGTGGCATATTTTTAGGCAGGGCAAGCTCTCTGCCTTTGGTATTCTCTTGTTGAACCACTCCCATACTTCCCACAAACAGAAACTTGAACTTAGAACTATTTTTAAGTATGTTTTTCCAAGGACTTATCTTAGAACAGAGATGCTTAAGAGGATATTTTCATCCAGCCACCTTGCGTCTCATAATCCTTGGTTTAAGCACATTTGTTTACAAGGCATTTAAGATAAAGGAAACTTTTTAAACAAAGGATAAAATGAATGTAACTTATAACAAGATATCCCACTTTTGTTACTTCAGAGACATACTTGAGTAACAGGGCAAAACCCCAAAACACTGCCAAACAAGTTTCTTCTTTTCTTGTGAGAACATGAGAGAACACAAACTGCATTTCCATTCAAGAAATCAGCTTTCCCCAAAGACTACTATAAGTATTTTAAACTATGTGCATTTCAACAGTATATGTCTCTCACTAATTTTTTGTTGCTAACTTAAGACACTTAAGCAGTAATCAAGCTCCAGAAGACTTACTCTTTGACACTGTGCTTGGAAATAAGTTATATGGGCTTGTTGGCACCACAGGACAGAGCTGTAATCTAACTTCACTGCAGCTTGGAAATGAATTAAATAAAATAATAAAAAGAAATGTTTAGGATTACATGTAACATGTAATTCCTTTAGGACACGTTGCCTGAAAGCATTGTCTACCCAGTGCCCTTAACTGACTCACAGCTACAGGTCAGGAAAACAAACCTACCCTTATTTTTGGTGCAGTCATAAAAAGAAAAAACAAACCAAAAAACCCCTCCAACAAACAAAACAATAACAAACAAAAACTAGCTATTTCAGCAGAGGTAAAGAAGGCAGCATGAGCCAGAACACAGATCATACATTTCAAAGAGCTCTTAAAGACAGGATTCTGTTCCTTGATTGCCTGCAAGTCCTCTTGTCTGGAAGAGTGTGCAGGATGTTAAAACCACGGTAAGGAGGCAAATTGTGGCGAAGATCAGATACAAACAGAGCCTTTGCTGTCAGGCATTTTAATGAAAGCACTGAATAACCAAGAAATAGTGAACAAAACTGGAAATTAAAATAAACAGGAGGCTTTGGGGAGTTGGGGAAGAAATAAAACAATCCAGCAAAACCAAGTAAGAATGCGTTAAACCTAATTACAACCAGAAACAAGGCAGTTTCATATGATCAACTTACTTACTTCACATATCCGATTAATATAGCCCAAATCTTACTTTTGGATGTAGGCTCCATGTTTACCGAGTCTACTGTTAAAATTTATCAGATGAGTGGAAGAATACTCTATGTGGCTGCTTTGCAATTAAGCAAGTGGACCTTTCAACTTTCCCTTTTTCTCAAATGGAGGACATAATACAAAATATTTCATTTCCATCAAACACATTATCTTTGAATTCTGGCCATACTTGATCATCATGACAGATTCTAATGGTGGTCCAGCTACCAGGATCTTTTATTCCCCTAGTCAGTATGCTGAGGTAATTGTCTTTATAAAGACTTTCCCAGTCACATACGGCATCAGTTGGACTGGAGAGATTCATATAACCCTGAGGAGCAACACAGCCAAGTTATCAGAGGGCAAAGACTCTTGCAATACCCTTAAAACATATCTGACAAGGATGTGAAAATTGCATTTCTGAACCTGTCAACTATATATAGCTATATTATAAAGATGCTTCAATAAGAACAAACTTAATCACCAATGGGTTTGCATGATAATAACACTGCAAGGGGCACTTAATGTAGGAGCCCCACTAAGTCACTGGAGTCCACTTCAGTCCACATATTCCATTTACTCAGCTCTGAAGAATAGGCATATTCTCCCTTTACTGACAAAAACTTCAAGGAAAGTGAAGTGCTTTCATCTCAGTCAAAAGAAAAACAGGATGTGCCCCTATATACAAACACGTAGGACAAAAACAAGGACTCAGTAAATGAACAGAGCTTGTTGTGGAACACTCAAGTAGACAAGCCAACAGTTTCCAAGGTTATCTCTGTCATGAAGACATCCTTATTTCTTTGACACCAGCATGTGTTCCAATTGCCAGTATAATCAAGCACAATTATTGGCAAGCCTGTTCAGTGGCAGGCTTTGAAAGCAAGCCTGACAGCAGAGAAGACATGAAACTAAGATTCAATTGCTTACATTCCAGTCTTTTGTGAGACTGATCTTTAAACACACACAAAAAAAAAAAATCTCCAGTATTTTCTGTGCACTTCTTTGATATTTCACAATATTCTCAGATTTGTTTTGCAGTTCTGTTAGGCTCCTCCCTCCAGCCCCAAGGAACACAGCTATTTCAAGAGCAATGCACCGATTCTCTTGGACACACAAAATTCTTGTCACCCCACACCATAAGCATTAATTGCGCCCTTAGAACTTGCTTTTAATCCCAGGTTTGCCCAGACCTGCTAAATTAACATGGGTCAGCAGATGTGTGAGGCTAGACTAGAACAGATTTTCAGGTCACTTCTCTGAAGGCCTGGGTCCTTTCACATGCCCCAGGCTGAACTTTCCCTGCTGGTGGTGCCAAGCAGCTCTGCAACATTCCTGAAGAATGTCATCTGGGAGAAACTGCCTGACTTCTGCCATGGGGACACCCACAGAAAAGTTCAGCAATGGAGAGGCATTACTGTCATGAAATGAATTCATCTTGCATTTTCCCCACTCCAGAATAACATCCTCCAATAAATAACTTGCAAGCTTGTCTGATCACAAGTCTCAGCAAATTACTGTAACTTCTAATGATTGCCAGGCTTTTGGGATTCTCTTGATGTGAGTCAACAAACACTAAATTCAAATATTAAGGCATTAAGGGGAAAAATAAAAGCAGTAAGGAAAATCCACACCAGGGTAGAATATCAATATTCCTTCTCGTGATTGACCTCTGAAGCATTTCAAGTTTTGTTTTTCAGCTAATCCTCCTACAGAAAGCCAGATTTAAGTCTGTGAAGACGTGTCCACATTGTTCAACTCCATGACTTATATTATGCAAAAATCTATTTAGAGACTTTGGATATGCATAGGGGAGCAGAGACACCACAGCAGTATCATTTGAAACTGTTCAAATACAACAAAATCATTTGCATATTGACAGGTTACTGGATTGACCCTTTGCAGCTACTAAAATGCATCCTTTTGGTTACTATAAATACTACATTTGCTCGCTAAAAAAACCATAAAATCTGTAGAATCAGGGTTTAGTAAGAGTTGCACCTATAAAATGCTACTATTTTAGAGAAGTGCCCTAAAAGCTCTGAAACAGCCAAGAGATACCACTGTGCTGTTTAACCTTTATGCTTGAACAGCCCTTTGAAAGACACATACCTGATTTAATGAGAAGACCCTAAGTAAAAAATCCCATAATCTTCTAGTCCTGAACACGTTACTTCTTACTGAAATTTTCCATTCTTGATCACAGACCAAGGAAATAATTCATGTAGAGTTTGAGAAAAATACCTTCTTCCTTATGATTAAAAATAGTTGAACTTAGTTTCCATTGGGCGTGTTTTAGAAAATATCTTTGTCTTAATTACCTCTCCAGTAAAGCTTTCACAACAGCTAGGGAATAAAACAAAACTGTATCTGCTTTCTATTAAATAAGAAACAGCACTGAATTGTAGCCCACTGTGGTGCACAATGAACATTTGCATCAATTTTATGAAGAAGGCAAATGACAGTGTAAGAACAGATAACAGTAATTCAAAGAAGGCTTAGAAAATCTTCATGCTGCAACATTCATGATATGGATTCAACTCCACAAAAACTCAAACATAAAAAAATTAATCTATTTTCATGCCGAATTATTAGAGTTCTTAAAAGATGAGACTTCTGTTGTTCTGTTTTGTTGTAGAGTTATATGCTTCAGTTACTATCTAACTCCCCAGGCAAGGGAAGGCAAGGAAAATGGAGAGAGGTTTTTGAGTGTGGCTATTTAATAATCTAAATTCATGCCAGAATGCTGATTCATTACAAAGTCTGTCTCATAATCTCAAAAACTGAAATATTTCCTACTGAGAATCCAAAAATGGCACAGCACACTCACTTCTATTTCCAAAAGGATTTATAGGTGGAGTAGCTTTCATCAAGTAAAGAATAACGATAAAGTAATTGGACTTACTCCTCTCTTCCTTCCCAAAATAAAAGTCCTCTTCACACTTCTCTGGTCTAAGTTCTGTGCTCTACATCACAAATTTACCACAAAAATAGGCTTGGGCTACAAATCACAATTTGTCCAGAGTACTCCCCACTTCCAACTCATTGCTACTTTTACTTTGGTGCAGAGGGAAGTAGCTCTGATCTCCAAAACTACTTTTCATGTATACAAATAACCACTAACATTGATCGTTTTTACATTTTGATTACAGTGCAACAAAACAAACCAAACAAAAAAGATATTGGAAATAACTTCCAGTGTTGCAAGAGAGGAAAAAAAACCAAACAGGAAAGATTGCTGACCACAAAAACCATGAGAGACCGTCTGCAAGAGCTTAAACTGAGGGCTAAGGAACTACAGATAGCTGGAGAAAACAATGGTGCAACTGTACAAGAAGAGGAGCAGGAGGAGTTTGAACAGCAGGCCATTATTTATGAAAAAGAACCCATAACTGAAAGGCACTTGCATGAAATCCAGAAGCTGCAGAACGAAATCAATAATTTGGTGGAAGAAGTCAGTAAATTCAGCCAACAACAAAAAAGCCTCGTGTCTTCAATGAGAAGATTCAGCGTTCTTAAAAAGGAATCTAACGTAGCAAGGGAAATCAAAGTTCAAGCAGAACACGTACGCAAATGTTTGGATGAACTGTCGAAAACAGTGAGGAAAGCTGAAAATGAGCATGGGCCAGCCCGAGCCACAGTGAGGATCCTGGCTGCCCAGCACGCCTTCCTGTCCCACCGCTACCTCCAGGCCATGCTCTCCTACAACGAGGCCATCACCGCCAAGCAGGACAAGTGCAGGACGTTCATCGTCCGCCAGCTCGAGGTAGCTGGTAAAGAGGTATCTGAGGAGGAAGTCAATGACATGCTCCAGCAAGGAAAATGGGAGATTTTCAATGAAAATCTACTCACTGAAGTCAAGATTACTAAAGCTCAGCTGTCAGAGATTGAGCAGAGACACAAAGAACTGGTCAATCTGGAAAACCAGATCAAAGATGTGAAAGAACTCTTCATCCAGATCTCAGTTCTGGTGGAGGAGCAAGGGGAGATGATCAACAACATAGAAATCTGCATGAACAACACTCAAGAATATACTCAAGTATCTAAAGAAAAGTTTGGGCTTGCAGTCAGGTATAAAAAAAGAAACCCTTGCAAAGCAATTTGCTGCTGGTGTTGCCCGTGCTGCAGATGACACAAGGAATGAACTGCTTGAAATATCAATGTTTCCTACACACCAAACTGATCTTGGAAAGCACTCCTGGGGATCCCTCAACTGCTTCACTTTTCTTCCCATTTTCCCTTCAGCAGAGCTGTCAGGAAAAACTGCACCTGTTTTTCCAAACAAGTAAAGAAGTTTATGGCTTTCACAGAAACACATGAACTACAGGAAAGGATCAAAGGATAAAAGTGACACTGTTTGGTTCTTCTGACTCAAACTAAAACAATGTGGCAAACAAACTCCCTGTGCTGTTGGGAAGCATTGAAAATACTGCTAACCTCAAAGACAGGATTCATAAAAATGGTTTATTTACTTTCCACAAAATAATAATAAGTATTTTTAATTGCCTTGTGGTTTTTCAGCACTTATATTTACTTGCTCAAATTCTAAATGTTTTTTTTCCCCAGGAATCTGAAATTCTACAAAAAAAATCCACACATGAAGCAGACACCACTAGTAACAATCCAAAACGGGATGCCTAAACCAAACATGTGGTCAGAAAAGTTATCAGGAATGTTTCAATACTACCTCTACAAGAAAAGTTCAAAACTTTTCATAAACTGACACATAAAACTGACATAAAAGAAATATTTATATTATTCAGCTCCACAGGCAGAGCCCTACCAGGTAAGATTAGGGGAATATGATCCTTAATTACACACTCATAAAGCACGTTCTTAACGCTGCCTATCCGACCTAAATATGCACTCACATCTGCAGTCTCACTTTGCTAACACAAAAAACTAAAGAAAAAATAGAATAAAATAATAGAACTCCATTCTTATATCCCCTCCCCCATAATCTAGAACCAGAGAATGATTTAGGTTGGAAGGAACCTCCTGTAGCCAGCTCCTTTTGGACCTGAGTGAGAAGTAGCTCTCCATGCAATTTAACAGAAAACAGCAATGTAACTGACACAATTTAAAAACAAAAAATTCCACACTAAAACCAGACAGCAAACCAGAAATGTATTCCTGAACTGCTTTGTGCTGTGCAAACACACAATCCAATACCTCTTTATTTGGGTACAGTCAGAGAAGGCAGAACCAACTGCACTGCAATTAGGCAAGACACTAAGTGAACAGGATGTCTTTAGTTGCATGTAGTGGGGAAAAAAAAAAAAAAAATCAATCTACTATCAACATTATTTTCACATTGTGATATTTAGAAATAGCTGGATTCCTTCCATAGCACATTAAAATTGCAACTGAAATTAACTGCTATCAAAATAAAATCAAAGGTCTGAACCTTAAAGTGAGAAATATTATTTACACATTAGCAACAAAAATAAACTTAGATGATGACACCACTGAAACTATTTCATTAAATAATCTCCCCTTAACTGCATATATAAAAACTACCTTCATGTTCCAAGGGCAGAGTAGAAATTAGCCAAGAAATAAGAGCTGTATTTTAATCATGGAATAAAATTTCAAGTTTTACTAATACTTAGGAAAACAGCTGCCTGAATAAGCCAGGTAGTTTCCAGTTGTAAATTGGTTAGAAACAGGCAAAACAGATAAAACATACTGAAGGAGAACTGGAAAGTGAGAAAGAAAAAGGTTGTGGAGACCTTTTCCTTAAAAGGGAGGTACTATTAACTGAAAACAAATAATATGAAATGATAGTATGAACTACAACTTACATTGAAATCATGAGAATTTGATATTGAGCATTCAAAATTATTAGCAGCAGAAATTTTGCAGTAATCACTAAAGTAACTTTCCAGTTTTTTCAGCAGTTACATCAATAAGCAGAAAACCAAACAAATTAAAGCCCAGCTGCAAGTGTTCTATGAAGAAAAGTGAAGCATGAATAGCTATAATCCCTTATCACCAAAATAACAGGTAGAAAGTAGCTTTCTTCTAACAAAATACCTGCCCAGAAATCTCCCTGCTATAAAATATCAGTCACAGCACATGGACTTGCATTTCCTCTTGCACGTGCTCCATGCCAACTTAAAAAAACCCCAAAAACCAAAACAAAGACCCCAAACAAACAAAATTAATCCCAAACAAAACCAGCATTTGCCTGCATGTTATGATGTCTGTGTGTTCCTTTCTGATAAAAGAAATAATCCCGAGTGAAGAAAATTTAAACTTGCAGACCTGTGTAAGTCTTGAGAATGCTGCTAGAAGAATTTATCCATAAACATAAATTAGGTGATACCACTGAACAGTAAAAAAAAGCCAAATGACAAGTTTAACATCTCTAAGTAATTTACACCAAGAGACAGTAACAGACAATACCAGCAGCACTTTAGGAAAATTGTCTTAAACTGATTCTGTGACACCTCCATGGGCTGCAATAAATAAAAACATGGCAGAGTAGCAATTAAATTTGAAGCAAATATCACACGGAACATCAGATTTCTCAAATTCCCCTATTTCTGTAACATACAGTATTCTAGCACCAATTTTATGTCCACATTGTACAATTCAGCCTATTCTGCACAGATTAAAATGCACTAATTAAAAAATGTAGCAAGGTATTAGGGAACTGTAGGGAACTATACAGGGAACTACTTGCTACACGGATAATAAGTACCTCATTATTAAAAAAACCCAACAAAACCAAAAAAACCCACAAACAAAATCGGAACATTAAAATTAACAGAATATTTAAAAAGGGTAACTTTTGGCATAAATTTGGAAATCTGACAATACAGGAGAGAATTCTTAACTCAAGAGGCAGGCTTACACAGGGAGCATAAACCAAAGAACTACTGGATCCCTCCACAGAACTGGGACACTCCAAAAGCAAATTCTGATCAAAGGCTTGAGGTTTAATCTAATAAAAAGTAATAACATCAACAAACTTGGTTTAGTCACCATTAGATCAATTAATAAATACACTCTTAGATGCATTCTGATTAGCTACTCAGGGATCAAAAAGTAGTATCAACATCCAGGGAAGTGAGTGGGTTCTCTGCAAGTCCAGTCAGCCACCCAAACAAACTCCATTACAGGATTAAGGCATAGAGATTTCTACAAAAAAACCCAAAACCAAAACAAACAAAACGAAAAACAAAAACAGCACCCCCAAAAACGTAAAATACAACCCAAAAAAACCCATAAAGTTGTATTTAATTAAAAGACACTGCACAGTTTTCAACTGTCACAGCTACATTTTCAAAACACATTTAAGTTAAACTAAGTTGACTTTGTTGCCTTCCCTGTGCCAGTAACATTCAGAGCAATGAAAGGTAAAATCTAATCTATTTTCAACATATACACCATTACCTTGCTGAACTACCCTCCACTTCATCAACACAATTAGCCAGGTTCAGCTTCAAACCAGCAGAGCACCACTATTTCTTAAAAACGAGAGGCATCTCCTCTTACCTGTACAGATTCTTTATGATAGCACAGAAATGCTGTGCAATTAATGCATTATGGAGGTCTTATGCTCACCAGACATAAAGATATTGACTTGATAAACCATTTTAAACTTTCAGAGTTTATGTTTTACCTTCAAAAGAGTATTTGTTATCAAATATTTTTGGTGTGAAATTTAATAATATATGTTCTTTCCAGTATTTTACAAACCCTGTTACACAGAGAAAATGCACATGCCCAATACAATTAAAGCAAGCCTCCTTTAATGAGATTTTGTTGCTCATGTATCAGCAGCACCACCATGTGTTAAGTGAAGAAGACATTTATAACTGAGATCACACTATTGCTGAATATAATCAACCATTTACCATTTAATTAATTGATGTAAGCAATAAGAAGCAACAATATTTTTACATCATGTTGCCATGCCAAATTTGTAAAGCCTTTTAATCCAGCATTTCAAGTCATACTAGAATTTTAAAGCGTTAAAAAATCCCACCTTATTATTTTTCCATGGCTAATGAAAGAGGAGAGAAAGAAATATCACTGAGAAGGATTAAATAAAACATAAAACTAATTGTAATATTGGTTAGTGCTAAAGTTGCAGCAGTATTAGTTACTACAGAAATAGTTCTTTAGGTCTAAATTCACCCAATTGCAGATTATTAGGAGAACATTTACTACATTACTTACACTAACACAGGTTTTCCTGATATCTTAGGGCTGTTTAAAACTTCTATCATGGCTTGCTTTGTTTCTTCCATTCTTTCAACATCACTGGAATCCACCACAAATATGACACCGTAGGACTCAGCATAATAATTCCTCCAGATATTCCGAATTCGTTTTCCACCTCCTAAATCAAAGATGGTCACTTCAAAGCGTCCCTGTTTAAGATCAATTTTGGAAAACCCAACTGTTGGAGCCACATCTTCAGGAGACTCTGTCAAAGAAAAAAGTCTTCAGTTTAAAGAGGACTTTATAATGGGATTTGTGTAGCAAAACTCACATTTTAAAAACACAGAGTGAAACCTCCCTGTTAAATATTGCTGACCACATTTTTGCTTACATGAAGATTTTCCCTCTCCTCAGGGAATTTTAAATTAACTAGTCTCTCAACTAGTTACTTTACATTAATTTAGATAGGGGCACTGGGGAAGTGGGAAGAGAGGAGAAAAGGAAGGAGCCCAAAAGGCAGTTTTTAATATTTTACACCACAGTTCCACTGCAGTGGTGGTCACTGAACTGCATTTTCCCTTCCACTCTCACCACCAACACTCCCATTTTAAGAGTTCTACAGCATTTCCATGGTAGGAATCCAAGTTTGAGGAGGAAAACAACCAAAACAGTTAATGCACTATGACCTGGGAACCCTTGTGCTCTGCCAAATTCATTTTTTTATCCTTCATGGTTGCCAAAACAGCTTCAGAAGTTCAAACCAAGGGCTGAGATGAAGCAACTGAAACCATGTTCTTCTGAGATGTAAATTATTTAATTCCCTTTATTCAAGGCCAGGTTTTAGCCTCTGTTTGTTTGCTTTTTTTTATTGGCTTGTTTTCGCTAATTTGCCATGCAATATGCTAAAAAATTATAATTTTCTATTTAATACTTTAGCTTGCTGTCTCCTTTTCTTGAGGGCAAAGAAAGCCCAGACTTGCCTCAAACCACTAAGCTGTGCCTGCAGGGCTGAGATAATTGGATCTCTGTTTTCTGCAGCTTGGTAGCACAAGGCAAGAGAAACAGATGTAAAATTGAGCTTGTTGAGAGGGAAAAAATGAAGGCCTGGCCAAAAGCACTGAGCTCTGAAGAGCAGTGCAGAAGCTAAATCCCCATCAGCCTTCTGCTCCTACCCTTAAGACAGCCAAGATGGGCATTCAGGACATTTAAGCCCTGGGGAACAGTCACAGAAATCAGAACTGTATTTTCCTTGAGTTCTCCTTTAGAAATGCACATCTTTATGTCATTTTTTTTCCCCTGAAAAATAGGACTTTTAGAAATAGCTGTTACATTTAGATGGTAAAGGTAGTAAAGGTGATTTTCAAATAGAATGGAAGGTTAAATAATGAAACACTCCTGTTTTCAGGACAAAGATTGAGGAATATGAGAGAATATGCATGATCTTATTTGTGCTTTACCAAGTCTCTGAACTTAGGTAACATAAGTAAACGAACTCGAGGTGGAGTCTCCAAGTCTGCCAAAACACTACTAAATAAACTCTTGTTCTTGCACAAGATGAGAGTTATTTAGAAAGACAATCCCACAAGCGGAGAAAAAGAAAAACATAGAGAATTTTTGTTTTCATAAGCACAAGTTTTATCTCAAATTATATCCTGCTTGCATGTTACAAGGCAAAGTACCCTTCAAAATCAAGTGGTCTCTTAGTGGTAATTTTATTTATCATCATTTTCTGATTATAAATAATGATAAAAACCATGTAACACTAGAATCATCCCTAATGTTGTTATACACATACATGCAATTTCCTTCTTTTGAACCTTTTCCTCCTTATATATACTTACAACACTGATTTTTATATAAAGTTTACTGGTGTATGCACATTACTGGATGGTCACCTGAAAGCAACTTCAGCACATGCACACAAGGAAAAAAGAAAAAAACCAAGTCAACAGATTGTATCGTCCATTGTAATGTTTATATCAAGATGTGATGTGATATTTAGATGGTACAACCACCACCATTTTCTTTCAACAATATGGGAGGGAGAGATACATTAAGAGATGGAGCAATATTTTCAGATTTAAATTACTGAAAATGAGGAATGATCCTCTCTCTTTTAGTGCTTTTAGATGATTAATTCATCATTTACCTCCTTGAATTCCTCGGACTGTAGCAGTTTTCCCAGCATTATCAAGACCCACCATTATTAGTGTCACCTTCCTCCATAAGGAGAAAAAAAGAAGAGAAAGATATTTAAATTTTTTCCTCTAGCTACACATCATTTATTATATTTCTTAACACATGCACAGCAAATTTACCACCAAACAGTAGAAAGAAGAGGTATCAAAATACCAAGGCATTGTTACTATTGTGTGTCTGGTGTTTAATATGTCCACTCACCTGCTTAGACAGAACAGCAGAACAAGGTATGAAACGAGAAGTCTAATATCATGGTCTAAGTTTCACATGAGACAATGATTTTGCTTTCAACTTGTACTTCCTGCTGCAAATTAATTTCATGGTATTGTAAATTTTATTTGGTGTGGTCATGGTCCGTTTAACAATTTCTGTAATTGTAGTTCCAGTCTCTGTATTTTTACCACCTCTCTGCCTCAAGGTTTTTCCTGTATTAGGAATTCATTTCTGTCTCCATCGGTGTGTCTGAACAACACCATAAAGTGTACAACACTTGTGCAGACAACACCAGATGCTGTAAATATGTGGGACTTACCATGCCTTTGTTTCAACCTGGAGCAATCCAGACTGCAAATGTGCAAACCAGTGGTGCTAGGAATGCACAATTTATTACCAAACTGGTATACAGGTTAATATTTTTACCAGGATAGGATTTTAAAAGCCATAGGAAAAACATATTTATATGTGTATACCTCTGTTCTTCCTCCTATTTGCAAAGACTCAGACTGGTCAAAACAATTTGCTCAATTTTATGCCCCTTTAAGTGAAGTAATACTAAAAAACATTGTTATTGGCAGACTTAAAACTGCAATAGTATCAAACACAAGGTATAATTTATACAAATTCTTTCAGAAGAGTCAAAAACCTCTGAGAAAAGAACGTAAAAATTAAAAAAATTACACTTCAGAATCTCAAAACGCAGAAACTGAAACAGTAAGGCAAAAACCAAACTTCACCCTGCCCAACCTAGGGGCTTTCTTTGATGGAGTGACCAGATCAGTGGACAAGGGAAGGATTACAGATGTAATTTATCTGGATTTCTGTCCAAACTGGAGAGATGGGTTCGGTGGATGGACTGGTAGGTAGCAAAGGAATTGCTTGGACAGTCACAGCCAGAGGGTAGTGGTGACAGCTCGGAGTCCCAATGGACATCAGTGACCAGCAGTGCCCCTGAGAGGTCCATACTGGGACCAGTGTTATTTATATCTTCATTAATAAGACAGAAAAGGTGCTGAGGGCATCCTCAGCAAGTTTGCAGGTGAGCGGCGGGGCTGACACACCTGAAGGATGGGAAGCCATCCGGAGGGAACCGGACAAGCTCGAGAAGTGGGAATCTCATGAGGTTTAATAAGACCAAGTACAAAGTGCTGCACCTGGGTCACGGCACTCCCTGGTACCAGCACAGGCTGTGGGCGAGGAGATGGACAAGAGCCCTGGGGAAAAGGACTTGGGGGTGCTGGTGGGTGAGAGGCTGGACATGATCAAATATGAAACAATGAATAAAACACAGGAGAAACACACTTTTGGGAAGGTGAGAAATGTAAAATGCTTTCCCGTGTTTACCTGACAGGTTCCCTCCACCGTTTTAACCAGTTGCAGCAATTGGCCATTAGACTGAACATCCCTCTTCACCAGCCATCCAGAGCCACCAAAGCTACAGGAATAATGTCGGCAGGCCAGAGCAACCCAAGGAGACTGGCAGAGAGACCACAGAGGCCCAGATCTTGTCTTGTCACTGCTAGAAAGAAAAAAAAGGGAAAAAACCCCAAAAAGCACAGTTAGGCACTCTGTACAAGCAAGGCAAGCCTTTTCCCTGGCAGCAGCCCGGCTGTTCAGTGTGTTATGTTCAGTCTCATTATGTCTTTCCCTTTTCCATCCTCTCACACTTCATTCACCTCCCCTTTTACAGATCTGGGCAGCCACCACACAGTACTTATCCCAAATAATAATGCAAGGCCACAGCAGAGAAGGAAACCTGCAAGTTAGAGGAGCAAGACACACCCAGCTACAAAATTTCAGTGCTTGTCTCACCAACACATCCCTCGGTTCTGCTGACTGGCAGAGAATAAGGAGCAATTTCAAGCATGAGTGAGGCTTCCAAGAACATAACAGGATAAGGCATTAAAAGCAAACAAAGAATATCCCTACCTGCTAAGTGTATTCATTTAACTGTCAATTTCTTTTACACGAAAAGATCCCACAGCAAGGAAACTGGGCTCTCTTGTGAGTATTTTGAGGAACTGGCAATGATACCTAGTAATTGTCACCAAATTAAAGAGAAGTACCAAGTACTTCCATCATTTCACAATCCCACTTTCTACTCTTCAAGCAGGAGAAAGAGACAGAATAGTCCTCTCTTGAGAATTACAGGGTATCCTAAAGCTCCCATCTCAAAATTCCTTTCATATTTTAAATTATAACTAACCTCAAAGTAAGGTAATTTTAAATGATGCCAAAAACTGAATAATTAAAGATTACAAGAACCCTAATAAACTGTGATGATTTAGATAATTTATACAGGCAGGAACCGAACTCCTGATCTTATGAAGCCCATTTTCAAGGATGCCTTTGCATGGATCTGCTGTCATTCAGTGTCAGAAACAGGTCAGGTTTCATCCAAAGCAGAGGCAACAGATACTCTTTAAACATTTATACTCCATTATCCACGAGAACCTGAGAACAGCTTCTCCACGGGAGAGCTGAGTGTATGAAGAGTAGAGAAGTTCCTAAAAACGACCAAGACGATTACAACCATTACAAGTATTAAAATCGGGCTCTGAAGAACACAAAATCATTTAAAAAAAAGCAAAAAGCCCACATGCAGTGCGCTGTGGTGCCTCAACCCACAGGCAAGCCTGAACAAAGCTCACTTTTGAGAACATAGCTACACAAATTTTCAGCTGGAAAGCAAAATGTAACAGCTCAGTGAACAAAATGTGCCATTGTCATTTTGTCAAATGACAAAAATGTAATATTTTCAGGGCCTGAGCATCCTCAAAGAACAATTCCCATCCCATATTATACAGACTATCTTTGCAAACCGTCACAAAATTGCTCTTGAGCATATATGTGGCCCAGAGCACTCAAATGGGATTCATGAGATGAAGAGAACTTATCAAAGAGTGAAGAGCAGAGAACAACTACGCCCTAGCACAGGAATCTTGTTTAAATACAAAACCATAAGAGGGGATGGGCAGGAATTGACAAATTAGATAAAAATTTTCAGAAAACAAGCCACTCTAGGAGGAAAAGACATTCAACACTGCTGAAAAAATTGTGGCAGGGAAGCAAATCACATTTGGTCACGCCAGTTTGGAGAGACTGGATCCCTGAAATATGTACAGAACATATGACAAGTGTTTTATAGGCTGCATTAACAACATCCCAAACCTGTTCCACATATTACATCTGTCAGCTTGTTGAGGTCAAACAAAACCAACAAGCCCAGAAACCTGTAAAACTCACCAGTGAAGCCAGCACAACATTTAGTAGAGTACATTTAGTACACCACCTTCAGTAGAGGCTTTGACAGTACGGAATTTATTTCAGTCACATCAAGCTTTCACGTTCTTGGAAACACAGCTAAACAAATCATTCAGAGCTGACCCTCCTCATACAATTTAATTATTTAATTTCCTGCTGTACGGCAGGAAATTGTTTGTTCCTGAACGGCAATTATAAGGGCATTTCACTGTGTTGTATTCTGAACAGCAAACCGAGTGACTGAGCAGCAAAGTAGGCATATTCAGCAAAAATTTGTGAACATCATCCTCTCTGCCAAAATTGTAATTAAGAGCTGCATGAGCTGCAAGCAACAACTGTGACATCCTGAAAGACTGAAGCACTCAGTCTTTGTATTTGTGCGGAACAGCTTTAGGACCATCAGATTTTCTGTAAAGAGACGTCACTACATGGCCAGCACTTCAAGAGAGCATCTGCACTTTCTTGCCACCTTCCCAACCTTCCTTTCCCGTTTCGAAAAAAGCAGCAACTCTAAAATCCCGGCTTCGTTTCACGCATGTGTCACTTGCTCGTCTCTCCCGCTGTGGAAGCACTTTTTCGCTTTATAAGCCCTAGGCTTTCTATAAAATCCACTCTCTGACGCCGAAGGAGAGAGTCAGCCCTCAGGCTGGCGAGCCCCCGCAAAGGCCGCCTCCCTCGGGCCCTTCCCCCGCCGCGCTCACCGCTGGCTCCGCCGAGGCCCCGCAGCTCAACGGCTGCGCGCGGCCCGCGCCCCGGGGC